>CM076664.1:4485585-4558002 GCA_038496675.1 Rachycentron canadum | reverse complement strand
GGGGGGGAGGGGGGGGGGGGGGGGGCACAGCTGGCTGAGGCTGGCGTTAAAATTGCTACCGTCGTACAATCTGGTTGCTGTAGGCGCAAAACCTAAACCCTGGCGGCAGAAGGAGCTCCCATCTGCCGCAGCACCGACCTCACCATTCACATCACTCGCAGCTAAATCATGTTTGACATCACGCTGCTTGATAGTTTAACATTCACGAAAAGAAACCTCACTTTCCTTTCTCTTGCAGACAACAGTTAGCTGCCGCATGGCCGTGGTGATGATGCAGTACAGTATCATGGCCAACAGCTACTGGCTCCTAGTGGAAGGCATCTATCTCCACAACCTCCTGGTCATCACTGTGTTTACGGAGAGGAACTACTTCAAAATCTACCTGTGCATTGGCTGGGGTGAGCTGCCCTGTGTGTGGTTATGTGTGGGAATGTGTTTTCACAACTGAGTGGATGTCAGATGGAAGTTTATCGTGTGCTTTTTGCATGAAAAGTAATTAAGTCTCAGGTAAAAAAAACACAAAAGGTTGTAACAGTAGTGTGCAAAAACAGTTTCTCTCATTTCTTCACAGGTACCCCATTAATATTCCTTTTGCCCTGGGTGATAGCTAAATACCTGTATGAAAACCAAGAGTAAGTTTCCACATATCTATCTCTCTCTCTCTCTGTCTCTCTCTGTCTCTCTCCCTCTCTTTCTTTTCTCTTTCCTTCACATCTGGTTCTGTTGCCACATTTTAGGTTTTAGCTCATTCACGTTGATTCCTCAGTGAAAACAGCACCACATATCAAAAAAACTAAAAAAAATAAAAAAGTTGGCAGATGGTCTCTCTGCCCAACATATGAATGTTGATACACTCTGCAGCTCATGGTCAATTTAACATGTAATCACTACACGAGGAGTTGGCTGCAATTAAACTCTTCACATTGACACGTTTTATGCTCTGCAGCACCCCTCATATGGAAACCATGTCAGCAGTTGTGTCTTTGATATTTCATAACAATGTTCAGCACCCAGAGTTTCTGTTATGTAGCCTCTTAGGGCCTAATGTACATGCCTCAGCAGCAGATGGGGCGAACAGGATTTTGAGGCCACTCTCTCTAAACCACCGACACACTGAGCGTTATGTAAAGCTTCAGAAACCCACAGTGGCGCGCCCCCACGCCACCCTCCTGTTCATCAGCTGGAGAGAGCAAAGCTGTGTGTCACAGTGTCACAAAACATGTTATCAAGCAAGTCACGTCCAAATGCACGTTTCATGTGAAGTGCAGGATAAATTTTTGGTTGTCTCCCTCATATTTCCTTTTCCTATCATATTAAGTGTGCCTTCTTTCTTCTTCAGGTGCTGGGAGCAAAACATAAACATGAATTACTGGTGGATCATCCGTTCCCCGATACTGTTGGCAGTTGTGGTAATTCCCCCTCCCTTTCTCTCATCTTGTTCTCCTGCTTTTTCTGTCCATTACACTCCTTTATTCAAGGAACCGTGAAAGTTGTTGTAGTATTTATTGAAATTGAGAACAAAGGGGATTCTTTTTTTACCCAGCATTTCTCTTCCATTCATACATGATACAATATTAAACTCACCTTATTTATTCATGAAGTGGGAAATGCTGTCTGCTTTAGTTCTAACATCTGGGAAACATGTTAAGAGTCAAAGTTTTTTGGATTAAAGTAATATGATTTTTTTTTCCTAAGCGCCCTGTATCCTTACTGTGAACGGGCATTATATTGTAGGTGTTCTCTGCAAAGGTCAGTCCTTAGCGTTTATATAAGTCCAATTTGTCATGGCTCTCATGTCAGGCCACTTACACAGACATGCAGGCATTTTCCATGCATTAATCGTCTTGCTAAGTGGCCTGTATCTCACAGGAATTCCTGTGTTTGAGTTGTCGCAGGGTCAGGAGGGCTGGTTCCCATTTCTCTGTTTCCCTTGTGTGTGTGTGTGTGTGTGTGTGTGTGTGTGGCTGTCACTATTGATATAATTAATGCAACTTGTACAAATTCCTTTGGTAATTTCGCTCAGGGATCAAAGCATATACAGATATACACACATACATAGTTACATATATAGATGCTGTAAGCAGTACATTACAGTGTATAAACTGCAGCTATATGGTTTGTGGAGATGTTAAATCAGCAGTATAGGCCTACTTGTAGTTTTGTGGATAAGATGATAAACAAAAGCTGCAGTTCTTCCACTCAATCCTAACAATATGTCATATATTGTTTAACTGGTGAATAATAAATCTCTCATGTTTGTTCTTTTTCTTTTAACCATGTTCCTTTGTTGGGAATTTTTGCTAATTTCATCAATTTTACTGAATAAAACATGCACAAACACAACACAATTAAAAAAAACTAACAACTGCATTCATATAATCCAAAATAAACCTATGACAATAATTACATGTACAAATTAGGTTCAGCTTTACGTCCTTCTTCTAAGCACCTGCAAATTACCCGTAACGACTTAATTGTAAATTAAAAGGTCACATCTTGAGTGATTTTCATCAGCAGGACACCCACTGTTACTTGAAATGCCAGCTGCTGTGATAACAAAACCTTCTGCTGTGAACAATAACTTGAGTTGAGTTGGTTCACCGCAACCACAAATATATATATATTTTAACTTACAAGGAGTGGTGTTACTGCATGCAGATAGTTTTGGTTTTACCTGCAGAGGGACTGTGATATTTATAATTTCCTGTTTTCATTTGAAATACTTTTTTCCTCCAGTCTGTGTGTATCTAGAATGGATTTACTAAACCTCCCCTGTATTGGGGAGGCAGCATTAATCACAGCATTTTACTATCTCTAAACCTTATCACATAAAACAAATTCTTTCTGTATGACAACATTTCTATAATTAAGTGAGAAAATGTTTTTTTTATTGGACTGACCCTTTAAGATCTGTTTAACATGTAATCCAGACTGTTACCTCTGTCTTTCACAGATCAACCTCCTCATTTTTATTCATATCATTGAAATTCTTGTGTCAAAACTTCAAGCGCACCAAATGAGATACACAGATTACAAGTTCAGGTGAGTTTACGCATTAAAACACCTTTCCGTTTGCTGTACTCTTTTTTTTTCTTCTGTTTATTCTGTGCTGTCTCTCTCTCTCTGTCAGGTTGGCGAAGTCGACTCTCACCCTCATCCCCCTGCTGGGCATCCATCAGGTGGTCTTTATCTTTGTGACAGACGAATCCACCAAGGCCACCATTGGACTGCGTCTCACCAAGCTCTTCATCGACCTCTTCCTCTCCTCCTTCCAGGTCGGACTCTTAAAAGAAGAACTTGAACCAAAGCATGAATTATTACTTTCCCTAACACTGCACACCATTTATCAAAAAAATAACTCAGCATCATCCATCTAGTTGGGGAGAATATCTGGGATCCTTGCTAGCAGGCAGTGAATCAGAGGTTTAGGATTGAGACATTGATGGGGTATCTTCTGACTCCATAAATCCCCCCTGTTGTTTATGCACTGAGACAAAATAGAAAAAGAAAGCATACTATTTATTTAGGGCGAGAGATGTAGGAGATAAAGGGGTAAGACATGCTGAAATAGAATAAAATAACTTTAAGGTGCAAATTTATCAAATCCAAAATCTTGCTGTGCCAAATTCCCAGCAAACCACAAAAAATCTTTCATCTGCCAGTGTTGTTCCAGATGAGATCATTCACAAATCTGTTCAGACACCTGAGTATATCTGTGTTTCCCTTTCCCCCAGACAACTGAGAAGTGCTGTATTTACTTACAGTATGTGTCAGGAGGGATCATATGAACATAATGTACAGGCTACGCTGACTGTGTCACACTCTGACATAATGACCTTTTTGCGATGAGGACACAGATGAGTTGAGATTACAGCCAACCAACAGGGGGAGAGAGAGAGCGAGAGGGAGGAGGATGCTCTTGATTTTCATCTTAAAACAGAAGATGCTCTTAATGAACATGTGGTTGCACTGAGCTTTTCCCATTGTAGCCAAAAAGGTGGATGCACTTATGTGTTTTTGATTTTGTTATGAGTTAATGTGACAGACTGACTAAGCATTGGTTGTCTCCACAGGGCCTGTTGGTGGCCATCTTGTACTGCTTTGTCAACAAAGAAGTGAGTCCTCCTTATTTGCACAACCAAAGATTTATGTCAAACCTTGACTTTTTGTCCCATTGTACACATTAATAACGTCTACTTTCGTCTCCTCCCTCGACTCAGGTGCAGTCAGAGATCCTGAAGAAGTGGAAGCGCTGGAAGCTAGGGAGGAACATCGAGGAGGAATACCGCCACACTTACAGCAACACCCCCAACACAAAGACAGGCAGCCTTTTGAACCACATCTCCCAACTGCCTCACCTCCCGGACATCGCCAAAACCTCCGCTCCAGTCTGCAGCCCTGAGGAGAGGCACATGCTCGTGGCTGGCTGCCATAACGGTATGGTCCACGGTAAGGAGGCAGGCCAGTGTGCCTCTCCGCTGCACGAGGGAGCTGTCAGCAACTGCACCCTGGTGGAGGACATCGGCCTGACGGACAAGGTGCAGTGCTACGAGACTCAGAGAGAGAATGAGCCACCCGTGAAAGACACTGGGAGTGAGAACTTGGTGAAGAAAGCTGGAGGGCTTTGAGATCTCACCTGGCTCTGACGTAACTGCCCTGGGTGGCTGTGAAGAGCTGGGCTGATAGAGTCATCTGTCAGAGCGGTCTTCGCTCAGAGATCAGTGTCACTGGGAGACCGAGCAGCACTCAGCCCTCTCCACAGCCCGAGAACGGAGAACAATATGACAGACATCCACGCTGAGGGGGTCTAATGTGCTGTGAGCTTTGTGAATGGATTTCCGTAGATGTTTGTCAGACCGTGTAAGAAACCGCTGCATGTTGAACAATGCAACAACAGCATCACAGGGCAGATAAGCCGTGTACAATAACATAAAAAAACCCTGAGAGCTTAAATAGCAACAATGGCAACAAAACAAAACAACAACAAAAAAGAGACATATGAGTCCTTGCTTGAGCCTCTGCTTTAATTTGTGCTGTGTATCAAGTGTGTGTGTTTTGTGGTACTAAAGGTTAAAGACAAACTGGACATTGAACTGCATACACAAAAAAAAAGACCAAACAAATGACACAAAACAAGATGGTAGGGAACAGGAGAGACTCTCCTTTTTTTTTCTTTGCTCTCATATCTGTAAATGGTTTTTGTCTATACTGACTTCGATGAAAATGTACAGAAAAAAAAGAAAAAAACATTCTGTTGACTGTATCTCATACAGTAAGGTGACCACAGTGTTGTTCAAGTGGCCCCGTCAAGGGCCCATGGGAAACTGGCAGCTGCTCTCACCAGGTCATTCCTGGCTTACACATAGACCTTAAAGGATGTCATGAGATGGCATAGGATGAATTATAAATGAGCTAAAATGATCATTGCTTGATTTACTTTGATGTTCCACAATAAAAATAAATCTTTTTTTTACACATAGGCCTGAACCATGGAGCACTGCTGAGTGTTACTGTGGACATGTGCCAGGTGTGTTTTCAAGGGGAATAGTTGCCATTAAATATGTTTTCTTTCCCCCTCTCGCCATCAAGATGTTGTCTGACTCACATGCCTTTGTGTACCATACGAACTTCTACACAGTAGCCTACTCAACCCTCTGAGATGAAAGCTGATGGGAGGAAGGGGACTGTGCACTCAAATCAAGGATAAAAATACACAACATATAGACATGACCTGTAAAGGCACGCATGCATAAAGTATGAATCCAACACTGTGACTGGAAATAGCATGTCACCTCTGGCACAAGGGTGGTTTTGCAATGCTAAATATACATGCATGCAAGGTTACACAGATTTAATGAACTTGTAAGTTGTGTGTGCCGCACAGTGCCATCACATCTGTGCAAGTGCCAAAAACGTCAGACAGGCTGTGCTAATGTGCATGTGCCCTGTTACTCTACACACAGTGTTTTCAATATTCAGCCTTATTCTGTGTCTGCAGTGGACACTGAACAAAACTCGCTGTAAAGGTAGAACAAATCCTCTTTGGTAAGCACGCTAGTGACCAAGAAAGCTAAATTAGCAGTGGTACATTTGCTTTAGAAAAGATTGCATTTTATTTTAAAAGGGAAGCTTTTTTAAAAACAGTTAACTTTTGAGTTGCGAAAAATTTTGCCAGAACTTACTCAACTTGACTTTGTATGTATGACTATTTGCACAATGTTAATTTATAATTGCTCAATACTGTGTGTATATGTGTTAAAACAGGTGATTTTTATGATTGCTGTCAATATATTTCATGCATGTCTGTGTGTATGTATGTGAGTGTATTTTCAAGTGGGTATGGATGTGTATAGTTTCACTATTCAACATTTGTGGATATGTAGAAGTAGGAGAGATCACTGGCTGCAGCCAGAGGAGCAATGGTTTGATATAAACCAGTGCAGCTGGCTTCACACAGAGGTCAAAGGTTGATATGAGTCAGTCCCACTCTAGCATGTACAGTATCACACCACAGGAAATACCAGAAGCCATGCCTATGTAAGGCATAAGGAAGACACAGCTCTGTGGTTTTTCATGGAAGCCAGTCTCAGTGTAATTTTGTAGTTTAGAGTTAAATTGAAGCACAACAGTGACATGTTTGTCAATCAGATAATAGCTCTGTGCATTTACACTTCAGCCAGGTGCTGGTGTTCACTCGGTAAAAGACAGATTTGCAAAGTGAGACTAATTTTCACCAACATCTGCTGAGGATTGTAATAGAGCAGGTAGATGTCCAGTGCTCAGAATTTAACTGGGACCGTGACGCACACTGTGGCGCTGTTTGATGCTCAGAGGTGAATTTGCAGTGTTTTTCTTGTTTTTGCAGAGCAGGAGAAATAGTTCCGTACTGACACGGTAACAAGGGAATGTAGTACACATTGTGTAAAATAGAATTCAATAGAGTACATAAGTATACTGCTGATATTTAAGCTGTGACCATAACCATGTATGTTTTTTGAAACCAGCAGCTTGGGTCACTCCCCTTTCTGGACCAAAGTGGTTCTTGTCTGAATGTATTCTTTCAAAGGCCCAAATCAGTATGTTTCTCTTTATTTTCTCTTAAAGGTGGTTATGTAGAGTATATTTGGTGTGAGGAGCAAATTAGTAATTACTGACTGTGTTCAGGTGTATACAGTTCACCATATATTGTGTCCGCTTATCAAACTTTGTCCATTTAGTGAAAGAATAAATTAAAATGTATGTGAAAGACTATTTTAACTTTGTGTTTTTTTGGTATTGGTAAACATTTATAGTGTAAAAATAAAAAGCAGAAAGCTTGTGCAGTTCAGTTCCTTGGTCTTGATGATGCAGACTGGCCGGCTGAATGCCAGGTTGGCTTATGAGGGAGGTGAGTATTGATCTTACCCTGGGGTCAGTTGCTGTTTGACAGCACACACTGTTCCTTATTGTGTCCAAGACACACTGGATAGGTTGACTCACGCTGACTTTTTAAACCCACTCAGCTTCAACTCTCCTGCATCTTGAAGGTGCCTGTATACATCAGAACTGTTTCAGATATTGAACAGAGACCCTCCTCCCCGACACCTTTGTGATGTTAGATTGGAGAGGAGTCTGTCTGACCATTTCTCTTACTTTCTCTTTCTTCTTGGCCACAAACATACACACCGATTGTTTGGATAATTCTAGAAATAGAGTGTTACAGTAGTCTAACCGCCTGGCGATGAATACACGGTCCAGTTTCTGAGACCCGTTGATGTGAATGCTCTAAGTTTTGATATATTTTTAACATCTGATTTTAGAGGTAAATAATGATTTTGTAACCTACTACGTAAATATATAGTTGAGTGATGGCATCCTGAGTAGAGGACAGTCACATCCCCTGCGTCTTATAATTTGTTAGACTTGGTATCAGGATGGTGGCATATGCATGTTTGTGCATGTGAGTCCCTCCTGTTAAACCACTGAACCATCCTTTTCCAATCAGAGGACTAATCTTGAAGAAAAAGCATATCAAATATCTATATAATAATGTGATCATCATAACCTAGAACCATAGAAATGGTAAAAGAGCCAATGCCAAAACTAAATATTTTTTTCTATTTAAATGTAGTTATTATTTTAATTACTCAACTTTTTCTACTGGTGTATTCCTCTAATGTTATTTTATTTCAACATTTCAATCTTTTTGTTTTTGTGGTTAGGAATGGAACATTTATGTCTGTGTGTTAAAAATAAAGTAATAAAATAAAATAAAATCCTGTTTAAGTGCAGTCGGATTCTCCTTTCCTAATTCCTTATGAAACCTCCTTCACATCTCACCTTGACCTAATGAAGTTTCCATGGAGGTCAAGGAGAAGTGATTAGGAAAGGAGATGATTTGTTGATCGCAGCCCAGACTGGCCGTGAGGACTTCCGGGTCAAATCCCAGTCGGCTGGTGTGCCCATAAAGTTTTTAAACTGTGTCAGTGTCTTTACACTGTCTCCATCAGTGTAATGAGCCAGGCCCCAGCAGACAACCCCCATAGACCACTTTTTGTTTTGTTCTCTGTCCGTTTGGAGCCAACACTGATCGGGCTTTACAGGGATGGAGAACCTCACCAACGGCTAAATGGCTCCAGCTTGACGATGGCTTACAGTTTAGTTCTGGTGATGCGATTTTGAAAAGATCAGTGTCCTACACCAAGGTTTCTGACGTGCTCACTGCATTTCAGAGACAGTGGTGCTCGGTGCACTTCATACTGTGATTAGCCGGCTGTGTAAATGTGAAGATGGAGCCAGAGTTTGAATGTCCCTGTTTTTAGGCAGCAGAGTGCAACACTGAATACCTTTCAGAAGAGACTGTGTGAAAATGTGTAGCATTACCCCAACATTACCACACCTCCCACCTCCTCCGCTCTATAACAATTTATCTTTCACCTCACCTTCTGGTGTGGCTGTTGGGGATAGTTATAAATACTTTTACTTCTGACATTGTCAGACAAGCAAGGCAGTTATGTAGCTCATAGTATTGGTTCAAGCCACAGACTGTATATAAAAATGACCATTGAGGACAAAAAGAACTCAGCTGATATAGAAGTCTATGAGAAAATGGTTGTACTTCTCACTTGATTTATGAGCTCAGTAAACGTTTTCCTAATGAGTTTATGGTCTCAATCGCTAGTTTCCAGTCTTCTTCTATACAACACATGTTCATTTTTTAAATGATAGTGCCATTTAGAGGAAAATAGACCATAAAGCAGGGTGTACCAGACTGTATCGCACCCGGCGACCTGCCAGAGTAAGCACAGAGCAAGTCAGGTTCAGCTTTTCCTCCAAATATGGTTTCCTTCAGTTCCCAAAACGACATTATGACGGCTAATTTACGAACTCGAGGCTTCAAAACGGTAGTTCACAATCAAATGGGTGACATCACAGTGGATTGCCACTTGGTTCAGGCACCTACATGAACCATCAAAAAAATTCTCCAATAAAGCTCATATTGCTCTCACTAATATAATGTTGGTTAGAGGGACAAATATAGCCCATTTTTGCATCACCGGTTCACAGCATTGTCTGTGCTGCCTTGAAACCTTGTTTCAGCTTTCAAATACTTCAATTTGCATCACAAATTGTCACATTTACAACCACAATATTAAGATGGCCACACTGTGACCCAGCTGAGACAGCAGAGCCTGTTAAAGAGTCTCACTTTCAAAAGGCAATTACAACACAAAATGTCATTTGCCTGTGTTAACTGTAACAGCTGAGCCAGACTAAAAGTCTCTGCAAAAGAGTCCTCTCAACTGCTTCTTCAGCAGTGTGTGATTAATGTGAGAAAGGCAGATGTCTGAACTCTGATGAAACGTGATTGGACATTTTTCTGCACGATCACGCCAAAGTAGCAAAGCAAAAGGGGAGAAAAGCAAGACGACAGAGGACATTTGACTACCAGATTTCTGATATAACAGTGTATGGAGCTTGTGTATTTATTTGCAATTAGTGACATATTGTTCACGTGAACAACAGATCATGGACAGTAGGTTGTTGAGAATAGTCACTTTTTAATTGGAGGTCAATAGGGCCAGTTTCAGCAGGAAACAACTGAATGTCCTTTGAGTATAAGAACATGGGAAGTGGTAGAAACAGCATCCTCTCTGCACTGCATAATGCACAAAGAGTAAATATATTGGTGGGAAAGGTCAATAGATGTGGCGTTTATATTTTTCTCCTCAGGCCTGTGAACTGGCTTTGTGTCCTGATGTGAACAAGGATTGTGTGCGACCGGGCCACGAAGCCAGTGAGTTATTCTCCACCCTCAGCTTGCTGACAGGCTTTCAGGGCAGCTTCGTTGCTTTCGTGCTATCATCACCTCTCAGGAACCTCAGCATAGGACAGCTGGGGCGGCACAGTGCACAGACGGCATGCATTTGTGAATGAATATTTAACATCCTAATTTCACCAAGTTGCCAAGCTACTGAAAATCTATATATCTGAAAGCAGTACACGCAAATATTACTAGTTAACACTGACATGTGCTCTGGGCCATATTAAATTATTACATCACAAGGGATAACATCAGTGCTTAAAAATATTTCAACTCTCATCACATCTAAGGGCATAAATGCTGTATAATATCAACATATTAGATAAATATATATTTCTATATCTAACATCAGTGCTGCCATAAAGTTCTTGATGTCGAAATGGGTGGTAGGAGGTAATTTTCAGATTCAGCAGCAAAGTCACAAAGACAAGCTTTTCAAAACAAGCCTCAGCTCTGCAGTTATGACATTGCCCAGAGCACAAACGTAAGAAAATATCAGATATTGTATACGCCAACATAAAAACGAAGATGGCTCTCACAAAGTGTGTATCGCTGCTGGCACGTTCTTGTCCTATTCCTCTCCTGGTATTCCTCTCTCATTCTGTCATCTTTTTTTTCTCTCTACATTTGTTTGTCCAAGAGCAAAAGAATTTAAGTAGAATAACAAAGGAAGTAAAAGAACCTTTCCTTACTTTTGCAGTTCTTTTGAATACAAGTGAAACAACTGAAAACCATTAAATATGGTAGAGGCTTATCTAAACTGCTCTTTGCTAACTTGGTTTAGCTATTGATCAGTGTAAACTCTACAGAGTCATCAATTACCAGCCTATTTTATTGTCGTATAAATACCCTGACCAGGCAGCTCCCATTTATCACATCACTCCCCCACACTAAGTGAGTGAGTGAGCAGGGTGCTGCTGATCTCAGGAGTAGCTCTTACAAGTAAAAATTGTCTTCTCTTTTTTTTTTTTTTAAATTTAATTAAATTTTTGGTTATTTTAAATTCACATCAAATTAATGGGACATCACTAACTTTAATGAAAAATATGTTCTACACTGGTGTAAAAGTGCAAGGATTTCAATGAAAACAAATGTGTGCAGGTTAAAATTCAGACTTCAACCATGTTCTGATGCATGCTAAGAGCAGTAACGTGTATAGATTTTCACTAAAAAGATAAAGGTGATATTAAATTCATCTTCTCAGGCAATTTAGAAATGACCACAATGGAAATACACAAACAATTCAATGAAGCAAACACATAAGCTAATTAATCTGAAAGTAAATAGATTTTGGAAGTTGTAAATGAAAATGAATTGCCTCTCTTGACTGGAATGTAAATAGCAATTAACAAATGTCAAACTAATGTCAGAAACATTGCAACTCATCAAGCAGATTAGTAAATTAAAATAGTTTTCCCGTTTTTTGTCTGCCTGTGAATGCATAGCAAATACAAACATTTTGCTGGTTTACCCAAAAAACACTTCCCTCGTATTTCAAGTGTGGCATGCTGTTTTTCTAGATTAACATTGTTTACTCAGTTTTCACAAAAGGCAGAGGAGAGGAGAGCAAAGAGACAGGATTATGGGTTTGGTTAATGCATGCGTGTCATCATCAGTCAGGTTGTTAGAGCTCATTAGCTTGTTTGAAAAGTCGCGTTATCGCCTCCCTCAAGCAGAGCAGAGTCCCCTGGGTACACACACTCTGGGTCGAAGCAACCCAATCTACCAAAGCTACTACATCCCCATGTAATATGAAGAAGATCCTCTCACTTTCACTCACACGCACAAAGCCTCATCTGAAAGACCCCCCCCTCTCTCTTACCACAGCCTAATAGTCTGTCAACACCCCTGCATTGTCTGGTCACAGGCATGCCAAATTAAATCAACTGAATGTGCAATCAGATTATAGCCATCAAACACAGAATAAGTTGAATACATCCAGTATCTCAGACTGTATGGTGGTTGGAGCAGCAGCACTGATGCAGAGCGACTGACATGGTTCAAGGTAAATTCACTAGCCTGGATGGGAGTCTGATAACCAAAAGCTTATCTCAGAGGAGGATTAAAAGAAGGGCTTTAAGTGCACGTTACCATTCTGTGCTCAGCACTGTGGCTCAAAATGGCCAAGGGAATAAAAGGCCATCGCTGATATCACCCAGTAGCAATTCCAACTGCAGTTTTATTTTAAAGGAATAGGTCAACGTTTTGAAAAACCTCTCCGTTGCTGCTTCCATCAGTTTTCATTCTTCAAGCTGTCATGTCAATTTAACAATTAGAGACATTTTTTCTTGCTCTCTACTTGCTTTTAATTTCAGGATTAGAAAGATGGCACTCATCATAATTTACTGAAATTAGGACATAACAGCTGTAGTAATAGCCTCCAAAAAGGCTCTGACAATGTAAGAAAGGTAATTTTACGTATGCTATAAATGGTTTATTCAATAGCTTCCACCCTGCTATGATTTTAAACGACACTAATTCACTTCTATTGTGTTAAAAGTACATGCGCAGTTTGAACAGTTTGTTATCCTGATAACGATGACTTGATAACTTTGCATAACAGCCTGTGATTGTCAGACAAAATGGGTGCATTGGAAAACAGATGAGATATTTATTTATTTATTTAAGCCACTAACTGATTCATTCAGCCCAACTGACAAGATAGATTAACAACAGTTGTCATAACAGTGGGAGGAAAATAATTAGACATTGACCAAACAGTTGTGGATAATGATGCAGAATATATTCAGGATTACATTCCTCATTGCTTATTGTCATTGAGAAGCACTGTTTAGTAATGTGATGCTATAATTGTGCATTGTAGTTGGCAGTTTGAATGTGCCTCACAGTAGCATATGTGCATGCATGTGTTAGCTGTAATGGACTAGAGTTTCAAAATGGATCAGCCCAAGGAGCTTAATGTTAAACAAGGACAGAGTGTGTTGTGTTAACTTGCCGAAGTGCGTCCATGAGTCAAAAGTGACAGTAAAGCTTCCTGATACAGCATGAACTGCCTCAAATGAACTTTGTCCTTGTTTCTTTGTCAGCAAACCACTTCACATCTGCTGTCTTTCATCAAAGTCAAACCAGCAACTCAAGCAGCAGCAAGATGATGGATTTGTCCACGCTAAATCTGAGCGGAGGCTGCAAGGTGAGGTCCGCATAAAATATTGCCTCAGGATCACAAAAGATTATTTTTTGCCAACCTACTGTACACTTATCAACACTTATGAAATGTTCTGTGCCATCCTGTCAAATGTAAGAGAACAATTAAGGATGAAAATATTATTTTATGTGCTATTTACTTATTAGTTTTCCCCACTAAGCTATTAATGTGTGGTTGCACAGTTGGAAAAGATCAACAAACCCGGTGAGATTTTACATTCAGTTCACAATTTATTTCATTCCACTGAATGCATGTGGGTTTTCTGCATTCCATGTGGGCAAAAAACTCCATAAAGAAGAGTAACTATGCCTCCAAGCTTTCATCACATTTCAGTATGACGGATTTCTTGGTAGATACTATTGCGTGCTTCAGTCTGAATTAAAAGACCTTACAGTAAGGAAGATAGCAATTATGGCCAATGGCAAACCTCCCATAGAATTTGAGGAGACAAACTCATGTTGCTGTTTTTCATGGTTTCTCTGGGAGCTGACAGTAGCCATAATCAAGTCGGCAACTGGACAGAATTTCCTAGAGAGGTTCGACCTCACCTCACCTCACCTCACCTCAGGCAGCACCAAATGAACCACTGTACCTTCAAAGATTGTTGTGCCTTTTTAGATAGTAAAGCTCTCTTTAAACTCTTCATGTCAACTTTACACTTTTCACTGTAAATCTGTCGTGACCATTTCTTTAACAGCTGTTAAAATAACATGGAGCAAAAATGTGTGCAAGTATGTCCAGCTTGGTATAACTCACCACCACCACGCACCATCTCATCTGCTTTATTTTCTCCACCCATAGGTCGGTCTGGATGAATGCTTATTTCTGGCTAAGCTAAATGACCACATGAATATGCAGGTGAATATGCAATGTATTTCCATTCACATTCATACAAATTGTCCTCTTAACCCCCAAAGGCCACAGGTTTAATCTTATGTTTTACTGTTGTGTACTGAAGAAAAAAGATAATTACATATGACCTATGTTACCAGAATACAAACAAGTTAACCTTCCAGCGTTGCCAACTAAACATTAGGAGGGAAAAAAAGACAACATAATGGTTCTAAAATGAATGCATTGAAACTCTAGATGTTAGAAGAAGTCAATAATGCTAACTTTGCCTATCACAAAGTTAAAAAAAAATCACAGTAAACCTGCACCGATTGCAATTTCCATGACATCCACTATACTGCTCAAACCTGTAGACAGCCTTCTCTTTCAACTGAAAGAAAACAAATGCTTATATAGCCCCCCTCCTGTCGCTGAGCAATCAGCGTGGGCAGAACCAAACTTCACTCAGGGATCTAAGTCTTTCTCATTTAAAACAGTTATTTTACAAGTTACTTTTATTAGTACAAATCAACAGTACAAACAATCACATTGTATAATTGCTCCAAATCCGAAGGAATTTGATGAACATAGCTTATTAAGCTTATGACCAGCATTAGTTGCTGCTTTTAAAAAATTCAAAGGTAGCATTAGCTAACTTGTGGACATTAGGCTAGCATAAGCTGCTAACTTTTTGGCCTTACACTTACAATGCTAGCTTTAGCAACCAACTCTTGGATAAAAGGTAGCATAAAGCTACATTACACAGTATCATTAACATTAGCTGCTCACTTTGGTCTTCATAAATTTAATGGTAAGATAAAATGAAAATTATGTCAGTAACATTAGCTATACATATGAAATACATGACTAGCATGAACCTAAGTAATGTAGTGTCAATCATGTTAATCAGAAATAAGGCTAGTAGTAGCATGAGCTGAGCATTAACATAAGGTTAGCATTAGCTTCTACTTCTAAAACCTAAACCTGGTCGTGATATTGCATATGAGTTGAATTCTGAATCAGTCTGGTCGAATAAAGAAATATTTAGAAACAATTATCAACTCAGTCTCAGCTTTATATACTTTACCACCACTGCTGACATGAGCCCAATAATCATACAGTGCATTCAGAAAGTATTCAGGCACTTTCACTTTTGTCAATAATGACACAAATAACATGGTATCAGTTGGTAAATATAATTTTGCTTGAGCCATCTGATAAATAGCTCTAAAAAAAATGACACACAAAGTCATTTTTTGATTCACAAACCCTCTAAATAGCACCAGTATAAGAAAAAATAACACTAACACTGGGCAAAGACTATATGCTTTTCTTGGCTTTGGTGACCCAGTTGCATCAGTGCTATATTGACCCATGCTGGGGAATTTTTGTGTGTGTTAGTTTGTGTTTTTTATGCAGATACTTGTGCAACAAGAACACTCCTAATTTAAAACTGTAATGAAGTGACGTCATGACCACCGTCAGGTATTAAATTTCAGCTGCACCATAATTCATTACAGTTATACAGCTTGGCTCTTTATTATCTAGATTACCTCATTAAAAGCTCTGTATTGGAGGTAGAAGGGCACATAATTGTAAAATAAAAAACCAAAATTGAGCAACAACCCCCTGACTAGAATGGATTTTCCTGCCTAGTGAAATCAATAAGCCTCGTGACCAGAAGCAGACACCTTGACATCTGTGTGACCTTCCTAATGGGAGTCTCTGACCAGACTGTGACCTTCTTATTACAGTGTCACTTCCATAGAGCCACCCCTTGCCTGAAGGACCTAATGTAACTTCCTGCTTAAGGTTTCATGGCCCCCATTATCGTCTTACTAAAGACTTAGTGAGAACATATCATATGTTTCTATTTGGCCTTCAGTACAGATTTGAACATTGAGCAAGAGGTTGCACCGGCATTACGCTGTCGTTCTAGCTGCTGCAGTTTCACAGTGAGAAACCAGGTTCAGTGAAGAGAGGCTGCTGGGAGATTAAATCTTTTCTCCACAGGTTTCAGCAGCTCAGTTAGTGAATACTGATGTGATACCATCACCACCCCCTCCCTGGTTGGACGTGTACACAAATGAGCTAATAGGTGACTCTTACCTTTTGGATTTGAGCTGTCCGCTCATCTATAAAGCAGGTGGTTTCAAGAAAACCTGCCTGCTTTGAAATCATGTCTTTTTATCACCTTATACCAAGGACCACAAGAGCACTAACTCCCCAGTTCCAGTGGTTCCACCAGGGCAGAGGATGGTTGTAGACAGTGATGGCTTGACTGAGATGCTCCAGAGTGGTTATGTGCAGATGTTGTCAACAAACCATAAAAGTTTCAGTGAACAAAATTTGTTTTGCTTTTTTAAGTTGCATTTCTTTCCTCAAAATTTCATCTGTCATGGTACAGTTTAAAATGTTGTATACAGCAGGGGAAATCTTGGTCTTGCTCTATGGAAATGGGGAAAAAAGCATCTCTGAGCTGTCTCGGCCATCCTCTATGTAATCCATCTAATACACCCCTAATTACACAACAAGCTATTGCCCCCTCACCACAAAACCACATCCTCTGACCACAGATTCCTCACTCAGTGAACAACCTCACAGAGATCTGCAGTCTGTCTGTAAACCTGTATAATCCGAGGAATAAGAAATATTAGTCCACTCATCCGAGACATGCCACCAGTTTTATTCCTGGTCCTACCTGCAGTATCAGCCGGATACAGGAGCACTTCAATCTCTGTCAACTCTATGTGCTCTGCCTGTTGTGATTCCCACAGTATCAGTGCTCACATGCTATGTTATGCTCCTCAAACAATGTGTGCAATTACTGTGATAATAACATGTCTGTCTGTTCGTCCAAATGGAAAACACACAAGTCAATGTGCATCTATACAGTTTCTAAACCACACCGATCTTTAGACAGATGGTAGGACCAGAAGGCCAGATGTGTATAGTGTATCTTTTTTGATATCTTACAACTTGAGGCATTTTGCTTATGTAACAGAAACAACACATTTTTAAACAAGCATAAGAGATGACAGCCTGGGGCATGAACGTCCAAATATCACAGCAATCCATCCAGTGGTTGTTAAGACACTTCAATCAAAACTACAAATGTCAGCATCATGGTGGTGCCAGAGGAAATGTCGGGTTTCAGGAAAGTCATTAGGACTTATCCCCAGTGGATCAAGAGATCTGTACAAAATCTTTCTCCAATCCTTCCAGTTGTTGAGATATTTAATGCTTAACCAAACTAGTGGACTGATATTACCATTTATAGAGCCCTCACACTAAGATGGCTAGAGTTTTATACTCTGAATAACAAACTACTATAGTTATTAAACTAACTGATGCTTCTCTTGTATCTCTAAGTAGAATAATGGATCCCAGAGTACACACATTATGTATCGGGGTGCACACAGAAAGCTAGAAATTGCTCTGTATTTCTTGTGGAGTTTTAATGCTTAGAGTGAGAATGTAACCACACTTGTAACCACACAAAGAAGAAGTTGTGTGTAAAGTAGCTGTGAACCCCAAGTCACACATCTTTTCCTGCACATCCCAAACACCGCATCTCTAATTTTGACCCGCATCCATGCTAAAATTATGTCTGCCTCATCACTGATCCTCATCGCTGTATGTGTCCAAGTGAGAGAATAAAAGTAACCAGGATCCTGGAGCAAAGCAAATCCTGCAGCCAGACTGCAAATGGCAGAAAGCAAATATGTCTAATGGAAAAAAAAAAAAAAAGAAAAGCTGAGCACCGTCTGTTGTTGAAGGCATGTAGCGGTTTTTGCCCCAAGAGTAAATTGGACATCAAGTCTTCTCTTGCATAAGGACCTTGTTGATTACAACATCCATTTTAACCACACATCCATTTATTTCCGTGGTGCAGCTCTCACAGTGCTCCTGTGGACTTTGAGAGGAGTTGTTGTGATGGCTTTAGGAGGAGCTCATCAATCGTCAACATGCACCTTGGCAATGAGCGAGAAAAGCACACTACATCTCTGCTGACAGTTTCTCATTTGTTACTTCACACCATACCATTAGACCATCATACATCAGCGAATAAAGTATTTACTGGAACATGCAGCATGGTAAGCCCCATTTTCTTGTTGAGAACATTCATGAACAGACATCATGGCTCTTCATTTTAACAATGCATCACATTTTTCCTGCTGGACTCACCAATAAACCAAATACAGGAATAATCCATTTACTGTCATGCAATGTTGAAGTAGATCTAGATGTTGCTGTCCACCTGGAGACTGTGTTTATTACGTTTGACCTGTTAGGACCAAGAAGGGGACTGTTTGTTTTAATGAAAGATTCCGCTCTTGAGAACATGAGTACACTCTTCTACGATGTCTCTTATTCTCTTGGTGCACCCACTGACCCAAACCTGCTTTAATGATTTTCTTTTGCCAGTTGGGGGCAGTGCAATGAGGTGTGAGCTGTTTTTTTTTTTTTTTTGTAGTTCAGGATGATTTTAAATGGAGCTGAAACAATTAGCTTTTTCAAAAGAAAAATAAACTCAAATTTTAAGGGCATCGTCTTTCCTTTAAAAATGAAGATTTGGTTTGGTGTTTTGACATTTTATAGACTAGTAAATTGTTTAATCAATAAAAAACACAATGAAACCATCATTTGCAACCCTAAACTTAAATGTAATATTCATTAGCCTTTTAGTTATGTTTTTTTTTTTTTTTTTTCTCTCCGCCAAACCCTGAGGAAATCATCTGGATTTCAAGCTGCTAAAAGCTGTTGGTGCTGGACAGGTAGTGCACAGTGGTTTTATCAGAGCTTTTCCCTTATCCCTAATAGCTGCCTGATCATGTACAGCATTTCCTACAATGCCTTTCACAATCCCCAAAGAACAGGTATGAATATGTCAAGCTAGATTGTATTTTTTATCTCACTTATTGTCACATTTAATCGTGTTCAGCTAAAATAGGAGCTTAAAATAGTTGCTCTAACTGCTTGTGGAAGGAAAGAAAAAGTAGTAGTTGGACCATCAGCAGGTCGAATCATCTTAAAAGGCAGAAATGGAAATAAATCTTAGCAGGCTGCATAGTGACTTAGTGTAGAGTTTGATTGAATGTTCACTGACTGCAGTTTCTGTCAGCTCTAAAGAGGTCCCTGCTGTGACAGAGGCTTTCATCACTCGACAGAATACAGGGCCATGGGAACCAGGACCACCGTAATGGAAAAGCTCAGTTATGATGCTGTCGGGCCACTTGATTGCAGACAGAATCAGGCCACTATTTATGACTTCCCTCACTTGGTTATCGCAGGATGACTCCAGCCCTGTATGGACGTATGGCATTAGCGTTCTGCCCTGAGGTTAAGTGTTTCCAATCTGCAATGTTCAGAGGTGATGGAGCATCCCAAGAGAGGCACAGACAATATTTGGATCCTCGCTGTCTTGTTTTCTCTCCCTCTCTCATGCACAAAGCTGCTCTACGCACACACATTATCACTTTGAGTATCAGCTAGTTTGCCTCAGGAGAATGAAAACTAGTTTGCCTTGCAGATTAAATTCAAACATAATAAAAGGAGCTTCACGTTCCAGATGCACAGCTCCTTAAAGCCTCCAGCATGAAAAAAAGACTGGAAAACAGCCAACAGCCATTCGTTCTGCTCGCAACTTGCACTTAAGTATCCTTAACGTTAAATAGTAAATAAACACAAAGACTAGTGTGTGATTGTATAAACCTTTTTATGAAGACAAAGTTAAGTGCCTGGAGGGGCAGCAGAACCAAATAATGTCTGGATCGCTCTCATTCCTGCTCACTCTCTGCAATTCTTCAAGTCAAAGCATTAAAACAAACTTACTCACTTCACTAAACCTCTTCCTAAACAGTGATTGCGTAGTCATAGCTCAGCAGACATGTCTGACATGGGTCACCATGTAGTGAGGAGTATGTTTTTAGGTGGGACATGTAGATTTAGCCTCAGTTTTTTTTTTTTTACACATTATCATATTTATCTATTAATGCATATTATAAATCCATCATACTCATCTTCAATCCTATCTCTTAAAAATTAAATTCATACAGTAGTAAATAGCTTTCCTTTTTGATTTTTTTTGTTTAGTGAATGAAATGATACATTTCCTTCAGCAGAGTCACAAGTAGGTGCTTGTTCTGACACTGTCACTGTCTGTGGTGACGTTTAGACAACAAAGGGATGAGGGGAAAGATCCTGATTTCAGTCAAATGTTGTGTCAAGTCACTGTGAACGTTTTCTGTATGAGAACAGACCACGAGTGTCTGAACATAACCATAAAAAAACTTGCTGTTGCCTCTTAAAGTAAATTATTATTATATTGCAAAATCAGATATTTTGCCAGAAAACTAATAAACCATGTTAATGTGTGGATTTTTACAATTTGGCAAACGTGTTAATTGAGGAAATTTTAGTGATTGTCTGAAGTGAACTGAAATGAAGGACCCAGATAACAAAAGTATTTCAGGTGATAAATCCATCACAGATGCGACTGTAAAATGTAAAGGTTTAACAGATGTAGTGACAGGAGCTAAGGAGGAAGGACCTCAGCAGTGGTTTGAGCAGCAGAGAACTTAAGTAGGAGCAGAGATGTTGTATCATCTTGGTTAGTATAAGTGATGAGGACCATACAGAGGAGAGTAAATGCAGTGTGTCAGAGTTCAGCTGTATTAAAATTTGAGTGATGCTAATTACTCTTCAAGTGGCTTTAGGGAGTCTTGCTGTTGAATGTGCTCAATGATCCTAAATGTACCATTAACACAGTCTAGAGTAATTAGAGTTAAAGCTTATCAGTGGGTAGATACCATCATCAGAGATTGCGCATGTTAATGATAAACCATTAGCGATTCTCATTTTCTAAAAAAATCATGATTGCATTTTAATATAGCAGGAAAGACTAAAGCATTAGAGATCTTAATTGTAATACAAGGAAATGATTTAATTATAAATGAATGAGTGCTTAGAAACAGTGGTGGGGTGGATGCGCGTGTGTGTGTATCCATGTGTATGTGGTGTCCTTTTCTTAATATTACCATAATGGATATGGAGGGATAGTGTGTGTGTGTGTGTGTTTGTGTGTGTGTGTGTGTGTGTGTGAGAAAGAAGATGGATAAAAGATTCTCAGTTTGCTCATTTTCCCTACAGAATTAAATCATCATAAACCTTTATTTTTTTTCCCTTGAGGATGAAACCATCTTATCTAGTAAACGTCATAATGTTAAAGATGACTGCGTATTCTAGTAAATCAGACCTTCTCCTAGTTGCATTGCTCATGAGGTCTGACCTCCTGGTTTATTGGGTTATTAAAAATTACAAAAAATATCCATCAAGTGTGGCAAACAGATGGCAAATTATTCCAATTGCATTTAAGAGTGGAACAACTAAATATGTTTTAAATAGAGTCTGGCCTGAAATTGCTCTCTATGACGTTCGAATGCCAAAGAAGGCTTGCAGCGTGTGAAGAGAGTAACATTTCCTTTATAGGAAAGATTCATAGTATCACCCCAAATGTCGTTTTACTCCTCTGCGGTTGTACTGAGATTAATCCTCAGCTTTGCAGCATCAGTCCTCCCTGTTGTTCTCTGTGAATCTTCACTTTCATTCACAGCAGGTTTTATAGTCTCAGCCTCCTGTTCCACTACAATGCTTTTTTTTTTTCAAAAGCCCTAAAATGCACTGTGTCTGCCCTGATCAGCAAAATAACTGAAGCATACACATACAAACATTGTACAGATGGCATTGTCTCAAGAGTCTCATTTGTCAAGGAGACAGACAATTTAAGTAAAGATTTAAAGTAAAAGTTTATTTGAGTTTATTTGTTTGCAGGTTAACAAAAGACAAAAACTAAACTATTCATTTCACTGATAAAACTAAATGGTTTTATTAGTTATTAAATTTGTTATTAAATTAGATTTATTAACATTTAAAGAAGGTTTGTTCAGTTTAACCCTAAATTATTTTGTTCTATTTTATTTTATGTTATATAACTATATATATTTGTGTATATGTATGTATAGATAGATAGATAGATAGATAGATAGATAGATAGATAGATAGATAGATAGATAGATAGATAAAATCAAACAAAGAAAGCCAATGTGGAATAAAAGGAATATATTACAGAAATGGAAAACCCATTTATGAGATTGTCCAAGTTTCTAATTTTGTCTGAGTGTCTGCAGCCTTTCTCACTGTCACTGCTGGTCCTAATCTGTTTGACAGTGTCAGTTCCCAGGAACCTTCATCCTGACAAAACAGCCATTTCCTCAGACTCTGCGGTTTCTATATTCCACTGAACATGTAACTGACGTCAAAATACTCAACAGCCGTGACAGTTTGACTCTCCGGCTCAGAGTTTGTGAGGCACGTGGGAGGATTGTGGTGATGGGAAGTCTGCGAAGGTGAGAGAAAGAAATCAGGGAGTTATCTTTGGAAGGCAGGTTGTAATATTTCAGAGCTGGCACAGGAAATGGTGTGGTGCACACCTCACTGCCGTTTGAGTGGAAGCAGTTCAAGAAGTGTGGAGTGAAAAGCAGGAGCAGGATAATGTCCAGCAGCTGATTAAACACCTCCAGTCAGAAGGGAAGAGGACAGAGTGCAAACAGCTCCTGTCGTGGTTAGGTCTGACTCTGCCAATCCATGGCTTCAACATCTGTCGTCTATTGGCACCTCTGAGCCCTCCTGACCCCAAATAACAACTGTTTCTGTGTGCTCATGTGCATTTGTGCATGTGTAAGTTCATGCACTGCAAGCATCACAGATGTCTATCAGTCTACACATAGCTGGAGATGTGCATTTCTCTTTATTTATATTATAATACTATAATAATAAATGATAATGGGATCTCTGTCATTGCTCACATCATCACTATGATCATAAGCAGTATGATAAGTATAAGATCATCAAACCTTTAAAATAATTTTCATGTCTGTTGGGTAAGTAGTTATGTTGGTGAATGTTGGTGAAAGATTCTGTTGAAGTAGTCAGCTGTCAGTTGGATTTTTGGCGTGTCTAATTTTTGTTGGTTGTCTTGCAGTTAGAGCAAATCCCTTGATCTGATTCCTCACATGGCTGTTGTCAAAAGAGCTGATAGACTTGAGTCAGACTTGATATGTTGGTTTTTGTGGTATGTTACATGCTTAAACTTCAGAACAGACACCACGTTGTCTGCTTCTTTCAGGCATCTGCGGGTCATTTTCTTTTGATTCACTGTAGACAACGACAAACATTTCCTGCCTTTCGCTGTATTTTTTTCTTTTGACAACATTATTGAGAATGTTGTTTTCTTCTATGAACAAACTTTATTGTAATTATCAGTGGACAAAACACACCCTGGGTTCTGTGCTCATATTCAGTGTGGATGGTGAACAGTGTGTGTATGAAAGCTGCAGGTTCTGGTTGTGCAGAAAACAGATTTAAATATTCAAATTAATTCACTCTATAAAATGTACAATGTGTGCCAAGCTTTAATTGTTGATGCAGTACCCTATATGTTAGTAATTAACAAAGTAACCTCATTATATTGTTTGTTGTTACAGTAAGTAACAGGGGACAGGGTGCCTTGATGTGGACAGCCAAACTAACATAATAAACACGCAACTAGCATGCAGAGCCACAAAACTAAACCCACTGAGCGGATGTCTCTCATATTCAGGTCTAACACATTAACCTTAAAGGCACGACCCCCCCCCCCCATGGTCGAGTGAGTCAGTTTAAATTAGGCACAGAGCTCTTCCTAATTTATGTTACATCATCAGTCAGGACAGAGACGCCCGAAGCCACAGGGCCGCCCTCCTTCACAGACCCACACAACCATCAGCAGGATGAAAACAGTGGTAGAAGAGGTATTATTTCAGAATATTATAGCTTGAATGTTGCTCTTACTGTGGCCTTGTTGTAGCAGTTATTAAGAAATGTACGTAGAGATATGTGCCTATTTCCTCTTTTCATTAGTGGCTGGATCAGATGCTGCTTTGCTGTAAGAGTCTGTACCAACATGCTATAGATAAAAGACTCTTTAATCGTAGAAATATAAACACAGACAAAAACATACATAAATATGCATCATAGCTATAGCGTGTATTGTAAATAACCAGAAAACCAATAAACTTTTTTAATGAAACAACTTTGTTTGCCATTAAATGAAGCTACAAGACTGAAAGTTAACTTTCAAAGAAATTTATGAAAGAAAACTGTTCAGGTTTTTCAGGAAGAAATTAATTATTTACATTTATAAAAAGAAACAAAGCTTCAAAGTGTGACTGTAGTTGTTGTCCATGCTCTCTTGTGGTTTTTGCTTAGTTTAAAAGACAAACAAATCCTCCCACATATACTCTCACATTGAAAAATAGTGAGAATAGAAAGAATCTATGTATTTTTAGGCATCAATACATTAATGCCAACACAGGACCTTAGCACTGATTGAAAGTGGCCTTCTATAGTGTAATTATATACATTTGAATATTGTATCAAACTAAATTATCAAGGAATTGTAAATATATTTATACTTGTTCAGTTGTATGCAGAAATGAGAAAATACATCACCAAACAACACACAAATGAAAAATGTACATATTTAAAAACTTCTATAGTAAGATAATTTGTCACATACATACTTGTACCATTCAATTATGCTCTGTTTGTGCAAATTACATGATTAAACTAAGGCATTTATTGTAAACTGAACATCTAAAACGTGCTTCAGAAATGTTAAGTTGTGAACTTCAGAACACAACTGTTAAGTGACCTTTTGGTTTTTCCACCAACATCAGTGGAATAACTCAGGCTTCCTCATCTGCATTTCATTATGCAAAGGTCAACTAGCGTATGCTTTATGCAATCCTTATCCCACCCTCACTTCAGACCCTCAGAAACACCCTCATACTTTATGACTTAAAAGGATGCTCCAGCACTATTTTCTCTGGGCTGTTTTCCCTTCTGTGCTCCAGTGTTAACAGTGCCGGTCGTGCCATGGCTCAGACATTAGCCCTGACGAGATGATTGCTCTGTCAGCTGAAGGCTCAGTTTGATTATGCATGTTTTCACTTTGTTTTCATTCAACACCATGAATGTTAACTGCTTCTCTGGGAATGTGGAGGTGAGAAAGGTGTTGCTAAGATGTAATTAATCTTTTTGCCTTGCTGCGGTCGACAGCGTGAGGTGCTCTGCCCAGCACCCATTAGAAACAACATTGGCACACAAGAGGCACTGATGAAAATAGCAGCAGGGCAGTGGGGGCGGTAGAATGAATAATAGAGAGTTGATGGCCTTTTCCTGTTCATCCAAATGCAAGCAGTGTGATTGAAATGTGGCTTTCACTTAGGTGTTTCGTGAATGTGTTATTTTTCTGAGGATTATCATATGGAAGTGCACACTTAATAACATTAAAGAACATGTGATAAATAAAGCAAAGTTGATTTTACTCTGCAGACTTTTGTGCAAGTGCATACTTGGATTAACTGAAGTATGTACAGATAGGCTATCTAGTGGCTCTGAAATCAACAAAACAGATGTAAATAAAATATCTGCATTCTTGCAAACGCTTACAGCAAATGATAAAACCATATTAGTAGTTAAATGATTAATTTGATGTACATTTGACAACTATTTTCCTGTTGGCGGTATCTTCATAATTATCTTGCATAAAAAAGATCTGTATACATTTTCTAATTTAATTCTCTAAGAAAATTAATAAGGATTTTTTTCAAAATGTTTAATTTCTTTAAAGGTGCTATATGTAAGCTTTTGCTATTGCTATATAGTTAACAGCTGTTTACTTACCACTGTAGATGAAACTTTGCAGGTTGAGCATCAAATTGAATTCCTTTACTTCCCAACAGCTCTCTCCAGCAATGGAAAGCCATGTCAAGGTTAACTCGTTTTACCTCCATTCATATTACTTATTTTCTTCTGCTAAAGTTAGCATGGTGGCCAGTTAGCCCCGCCCCATCTCATCTCATAAAGAGATGGAGAGTCACTGTTGTGTCCAGTCTGCCCTCAATCCAACATGAAAGGATGAGGAAGAAGCGCTGCTCACAGTTATTATCCTAAACGTATGGATAGCTGGAGGTCTTGGCAGGTCACCACCACCACCACCACCACCCACTCACGACAAGAAACCACATTCAGTGGCAGATAAAACTTACATATAGCACCTTCGAGCTCCTGTCTATTTCTCTATTGCATACAGCACATGTGATGAAAAGTGAGAGCTCATGCCTGTGCCTGTGCTTACTACAACCACTCGAATTGTCTCCAGGTGCCTGCTGGGGATCAGTATCCAGAGCTGGCAGCTGAAAGAAGAGTTAATATGCTGCCGCCCCGTCACACAAATTGTCAGTACATAGATTTGTTCTTGCTATGCTATCAGGGAGAATAGTATTAATGACCTTTTACAATCAACTGAGTCATAAAAGCCACTCATACATAATTATATACAGACACACACAAACAGGATTTTGTTTGTGTTTTTGACATTGTCTTTTGTGAGAGTGTATCTCAGTGGTGATAATTAATCAATTAGAGATTTAAGAGGCTTGTTGTCCTCTGCTGAGTGGGATTAATGGACCTATTTATTTGATGACGCAGTGTTTTCACTGGGGGATCCGAAGCTGCGCTCGATGCTGCAAGCAGGCAGACCCATGGCGAGAGCACATCCGGGTCGCAGTGTTTATCTGCACATTGTTAGTCTGAGTCGGTACTAATCATGTTCTCCTGCCTGTACCTGATAAGCACCGGCAGTGTTCATAGCACTCGTTGGTCCATTCATGTGGATCATTTTCATCCTTCCACCCTCCCCTGAGAGTTTTTCATCCGAGAATCGTTGGACATAAAATGCAAATAACCCCAGCGACGAGAGCAGCTGATGTTCAGCAGCAAAGGCAATCATATCCCCCATTCCAGCCGCTCCTGTATCTGAATGACTGCCATCAACACCCAAAATGTACACACAGAGAACGGCGCATTCCATCACCTTTTTTGGCCTCATCTTTGCACAGTGCACGAAAAATGCACCTCATTACTTAAACCATCAAAATCAAATGTGACGCACTGCTGTTGAACCAAACAGTTATAAATCTGTCCAATTGTAATGTTCAAATGCATAAACACATCTTCACGTTACATTTTATTTAGTTATACTCAAAAGTGGTGGTAGTTTACATCGGTTTAAAAGAGAATACAAACCTGTTTACTGAGTGCATCAGAAGGGAATAGACGATAAATCTGACGTATGTGATGTAAAAATACTCCACTGCAAGTTAACTGATATATTATCATATGACATAACTGAATTGCTGGTAGTGATTAATCATTGCGATAGAGCCGCATTTTAATTACAGCCAGTCAGTCAGAATTTTACTGGCTTTAATTATTTGACCTCAAACAGACATTTATTGCTGAAACTTTGTTTTAGTGGAAAATTTCCGTTAATGGAGTGTAAGTAAGCAAATCTGACAAACCTTTGAGCTATTTGTACTTGCATCGTTTTCTTATTTTATACTTCAAGTTTTACTTCATTATTTTTCCAAGGAAAATATTGCTTTTCATATTCCTCCGTATTTGATATAGAATGATACAGATTAAGACTTTATATTCTAGACCTCCAATGTTATATTACATTTAAATAGCTCTACTGTGACCAACCCCAGTATTAGAATTATGCTTATACAATAATGCATCAATAATAATAATAATCAAATATTATAAGAAATAGCACAGGCAGGGGGCATTCTGCTGCACAAATATTATTCTTACATTTAATACTCTCAGCACATTTTAAGTACGTTGGTCCGTTTACTTCAGTATTTTGAAAAAAGTTACTATAGTTTTAACTGTAACAATATTTTTACATTGTCACGTTGCCTCTTTAAGTAAAATAATTGGAAAAAGAGATGATAGCAAGGTCCCAGACACTCCTTCTTTGTGTGAAATTTCAAAAAACAATAAGATATTCAATCTTTAAATGTGCATTGTATTATTATATATATTATGGTTTTTTTGTAGATTAATGTATAGTGATATTAAGAGTTCAATATTTCCAGAGTGGTAGAATAAATTAGCACAAAATAATCCAATAAAGTACAACATGGCTGTATGAAAACAAGGTAAACTCTGTAATGGATGCAGAATAATGCTGCACTAAACTTAGATGCCCCCTGTGCATGGCCTGTTGCAGCACAGTGTGTCACTCAGAATACAGAGAGCTGAGACCTATTGACCTGTTATAGTTTTACCAGATCATCTTCAGTCCCCTGTTGGTGGCACACGGCCCTGTTAATGACAAACATCCGCCTCCCTCTGGATTGCTTCTTTATCAGAGGCCAAGGTGTGAGCAAAACAATATCCAACTAACGCTGTTCTTCCGCTGTTTAATGGAAGAGGCATATTAGGTTTGTAATGACAAAGCTTAAAGACATCAGCAACACACTGCTCCAGCTTGCGTCCAAAAGAACGTTTTAGCTATAATGTCAGGTACTATTTCCATCATCTGAAATATGCATTTAAAGGTGAATCTACTGTTTATTTTAAATCAAGTCAATTTGGCTACAGGGGCAAAACATGCAAGTAAAGGAAATGAAAGCAATTGTTTTATAATGTGGCCACAAAACAATATTTGACTGTTCTTATGTGTTAATGGATAAAGAACTGTCCCCGGGCACATTCATGCAAAACACAAAACTGAGTTAGAGGCAGACAGAGGCTAGAAAATGTGACTTTATTTTAGAGATCTATTTGGACAAAATGTCAGGCCAGTTTACAACAAATAAGGTTTAAATGAGGGGGAACACTGCTGTGTTTGTTTTCATTTAACTCCTTGCTTGTCTCACAAAGATACATTAGCCTGTTTAGAGAGCCAGAGACACGTTACCATGAACGTGAAAGCTGTTCAGATTTAAAGCCTTCTGTATTGTCTCTGTCTGAAATGTTACCGAAATCCGTTTTGGTCGTCTGTGGCTTCATGCTCCATTAAAACTGGCATAATGTCTCTACAAATAAAGAGGAAAACACAGGAACGAGCTCATCCATCTAAGATTCCTTAAAATGTTTTTTTATTGTGTTTTGACTCACAGAAGAAGGAATAAACAGACAGTGATCAGAACTCAAAACAAAGATCAACAACTTGAGTAAATTAAGATTTTGGGGCTCCTTGTCTATAAGAAATCCATTTAATATTGTAAATACGCAAGTAGCCAAAGTAAAGTGGAAAGGTTTGCAAAATATATTTAGTTTGATTGGATTGTGGCTTTACAGTCCAACAACTTTACGTAGTGTTTTTGTGAACGCGCTTTTAAAGACTCAACTTTGAGCTTGTAGAATAATGTTTGGACCCTTTAGTAATCTTGCAAGTTTGCATGTTATATTGAGTATTTGTTTGGAGGTCAACTAATTATGGCGATGGATAAGTAGCTGTGAGTCTTACACAGACAAGCATTAAACCACTTCATAGCTCATTTACTGCAAATGGTGCATATTTTACTAAATATTTTCCAAAGCAGACTGTTGGGTTTGAGATTGATAACAGTGCCTCTTCACCTCAAGCCAGTGCCTCTCACGGGTAATCCATCACTTATTTATTTGTCTTTTCTTTGCCAGTCTCTATTACTGTTGCAGCTGAAATGCTGACTACAGGGGAACTAATTTCAACAGTCTTTCAAGCTGTGAATTCAGATCATCTGAAATACCCAGATGTTGAAGGTTTGTGTAGGGATTTGGTTTCCATCCATTAGCTGAACTGCCAGAAAATAAAATCCAAAACAGACGCATAAGGGAATTGAACATTGTGAAGGTAATGTATAGTTTGTCACCTTTTGCAATTTCTGTCGCTGTTCGCAAATTATTTGGATGCCAGCGTTTCTCACCATTGTTGGTTTCACAAGCCTCAAGGCTTCCTCCAACAATGTGTTTACTTCCATTGGACTGTGGAAGTTTGTTTTCAGGCTGACATCAATTTGAAAACAGCTGCTATTTGAAAGAGAACACATTGGTCTAAAAAACTATACAGTCCTTTTGAAAATGGTTGGAAAGTTGTGTAAAGATTTTGCCAACGACAGGAGGTAACTAAATCATCAGTCCTCTCATCACTAACATAGTAAAACTACCAACTACTTTTGTTGAGGATTATTCAACAGTCAAGTTAAATTAAATTACTTTCACAGTCTTGCTCTGATAATATTTGTGAGGATAAGCTGACATGCCACAGGAGCATCCCTGTCATCCCTTTTTAAATCATCGTCATCATAGTCAGAGAAGTGTAATTCCAGTGTCAAAATACTGGCATCGTTTCCTGGTCAGAAGTGTTGATTGGTGGCACTGATTTGAGGACACACTCATATGGGAAAGCACTCTAACAATTGGGCAGGGTGGTGAAAACAATGCATCCGCTCCAACCACACTGTCACCGCAGGGGGAAAGATCTGCCAGAGTACACAGTGGTCAGAGCTGATGGCTCCACATTCTCCAACGTGACCAGCCACTGGAACCAACTTAACAGCCTCCGACCTCAACACTTAGAATAATGAATTTGAGCCCCATCGATTATTTTAAAATAGCTCCCAGTTCAACAGTAGGCTGTTTTGTTTTTTTTTTTTACATGTTTTGGTTAAGTAGCCAAGATGAAAAGTCACTGTTCAGGCGCCCATTATATTTCTTCTTTCTGCAGCTGTCTCCAGAATAAAAGCTGGATGCCAGTGTCATTCATATGTAAGAACACGTGTAAGGCTATAAATTAATCAGTTCACTTTCATTTTGTTTAACAATTTTATTGTTAAAAAAGCTGTTTTATTTTTTCTTTCACTGTAGTAAATCCAACCAAAACTTACCATGGCTATTCATCTCTGCATCTCCATAGAAACAAAACAATTCAAACATAGTGTTTTGTGACTTTCAGGTAATTATCATGCACACTGCCTTTTCAAGACTGCTCCAGAAATTTGTGTGATTTGTTGGAGCTTTAATGTGAATCTTTACATAATGGCATCGCCTGAGGAAAAAGAGAATAAAAAAAATTTTAAAAAAAGAGCAAGATAAACCTCCAGCAGTGACCTCCTTCAGAGGAGCAGCAGATCTGCATGAGTGAACTTTGCAGTTTTTCCACAAACTTGTGCAACCCCAAGTGAAATTTCGAGCAAAATAAGTGAATTACAACATTAGATTTAATTCTCGACCCAGCTCTTTTCACTCTCTATGGCTGTAGTCGTGCCTCTATTTTGGGAAAGCCAAAGGTAACAGGGTTCAGTAATACTGACTCAGTGTCTGGCTATTATTGGGTTGATAAGCATTACGATTATCTTGGACCTCTAATAGCCTCTGTATGTCCAGTGATGTCATTATGCATTGTGACAAATGCAAACCCACACAGTTCAGCCATATTTTTTGTTTTGTAAGTTCACTTCCTGCTGCTCATGCCCACATGGATTGAAATTAAAGCTAAAACAAAATTGCTCTGACAGTTAAAGTGGACCTTGGACATTTGGATGTGACACAACATGTCTCCATCATTGCGCTTGTTATTATTTTGGATGTAGGAGTCATGTCTGACCTTTCTAAGCAGGGTAGATGACTGGACCATGGAGGGCTAATATCCTTTGTTCGCATATACAAAACTATTTTTCATCCCTAACATCCCAGACTAATGTTCCTCTTCCATGATTTGTTAAATTAGGATTTTTCAGTGAGAGCGAAACCTGCTGTGTCCTGATTTTTTGTCATCTTAATCGTTATCATTAGCAGATGCAGCAGGAAGGCAGTCTCTTGTTTTGCTCTCTGTTCAACTGGCCACTGACTCTGAGTCTGCACTATAATTTTGTTGTCAAATTAAATGTGTTTGTCACCTCTGCTTTGCAATTAGAGGAATTGTAATTCAAATAGAGAACATAGAGATAAATGCAAAGTTCAGACCGATTCCTGATTTAAAGAATCGTTTTTTAATTTTACATGTACAATACCTCGCTGTGCTCACGTTGGTATAATAAACCACTGATGTGTAGCAGGACAGAAAAAAAAACAGCTGATGCTCCAGTCTGCCAGTCACAAGACTCACCATCATCCTTATATAATGTCTTTGTGACATCCTCCCCTTTGGCGTTAGCTCTTGTTTGTGTGAAGATCACTGTTCTTTCTGGCTGCAGAGGGCTGGAGGCCGGAGCGCAGAGGGGATGAGGCATGTAGGCTTAGATCCACAGTCAAACCTCGAGAGAAAAGCCTGGCTCCCACTCTCCATCCCACAAACTTTTCCATAATGTGAAACCATCGCTCATTCCCTCGGCTCTGTCCCCGGTCCAGACCAAGTAGATCGGCCCTGTTGCCACCCAGTGAGAAACAGGCAACAAAATACCTCAAGAGAGAGGAAGAGGCGCATATTGCTGTTGTCAAGTGAAAAACCTGGGAACTGCAATTCGGGTTATTTTCCTGGTTAAATATAATTTCATGGATTTGGCTCCTCTGTTGCACACAATTGGTCTTACGAAGCCCATTTAAAACAATTTGGATAAGTGGTATGGCAGCGCCTGCTCTGTTAGGCACTGAGAGTCTTCAGTTTTCAGCACAATCTGTCAAACCAAGTCTGCACAAAGGAGCACCTGCAGACATGGAGATTAAAAAGGCAAACAAAGCTCATCTGTAGCCGCAAAGACAGTTGATACACTTGGGTAATAAGGGGGAGGGTGTGAAGGGACAGGCCCTGTTCTTGCCTCTGGAGCTGACAATGTGAGTTGACCTCATTTGACCTTTGGTGATCTTGGCCGTTTACATGTCATCATGTTAAAGGCTAATGATGCTAAACCACTTTCCACAGTGAGGTAAACTTCATCATGAGAGGGCGTACACAGTCCGTGCACTCCTACTTTGATAGTAGATTGTGAGCGTGCAACAAAGCATGCAGAGCAGAGCAGAAAGTAGTATAATAAGAAATACACGACCGCAGCTGTCAGTGTGTGTCTGCAGCAATGTCGAGGCTTAGCGCTAAATGTCCTAGATAAAAAGTCATTTAAAGATGTCTAAGTCTGAAAAGGAAAATATATATATATGTAAAAGATAGAGGCTAGATATATTCTTCATTGGTTGTGTTCTCAAGTAGGTTTCAATTACATGTAAAAGTGAAAGAACTTTGCGGATGAGGACTTCTCAGTGTTTACAGTAATCGCTATACCTGAGCAGGACCAAGCCACTAACGTTAGCCAACACTACCCCCCAAGTGCATGAGGAGATACTACAAAGTGGATTTGGTTGGTTATTAACATAATCTGTTGTATGAAATGCTGCTGGCCTTCAAGGTAACACTGTGGGTTGCCAGACATGCAATTTGCAGCTTAGGAAAAACACTGTTTTCATCAATGCCTTACACTATTTCTGGTTTTGGAGAGAGTTAAAAAAAAGCAACCACCATCTTTACGGAGTATTACCTTTATGACAAGATCATAAAAACCACATCAAAATGCATAGAATTCCCGATCTTGACTGGTCTGCAGTGCCTTGTTATGGTTTCAAAGCTATAATTGAACAATCGCTGTTCAGGTAGAGGGTTAGTTTGTACGGTGTACAAGCCCATGAGAGAAAGAATCACAGTTTAGAAGCATCTAAACACAGACATGGAGAGAATATGTTGCGGGATCTTAGGTGCAGAAGGAAAACTCAAGAGGACTCAGGTGAAGCCAGGCGCGTCAGAGGTGATCATTGAGGTGACAGGATGGAGGATGAAGGAATAGAGGAGAGGAGATTTCCTTGGCTGGCTGCACGAGGTGGCAGGTAGATCTCGCACACAGGTGCCCCACAATAAAATGATGCAAAGAACTTTACACCAACCTGTCTGAAAATAGCGCCTGTTCATTACCATTTTGTATTTTCAGTGCCTGTACTTTTTGTGCAGCTAAAAATGTAATGTAACATTGCTCCATGCAAATGTCCATTTCACTAAATTAAATTCCGGAAACAAGGATCATTAGGATGTCCGTCATCCCACTGGCTCCTAACACACAAGAATGTGAAAATGTGATGCAATTACATTCATCTTCATTGCGTTAAATTGATAACATCTGTATGCTCATGCTGTGGGATACGGATTTATTAAACTCGCGCTGAGCTGAAAAACATAAAATCACGTAACATGCTCATTAATATTTCAACAAATTCTGTGACCAAGAAGGATTGAAATGTGGCTGAGAATTACCCTCAACGTAATATTTAACAAATGTTCAGAGGGATGATGACTGCTGAGGACAGGGCCACTGTTTTAGATAAAGACTGGTTTCTCTGCATGTGTTTTCCTTTAAAATCTGCAGAGGAGCACAATTTATCAAAGAAATGTTGGAGAATGGCCATTTATACATGAATCAATAAGTTTGTTCAGTCTGGGTTTACATGTTTATATCAAAAGCTGCTTAAAGAGGCGTATGACTTTACATTGCCTAATCCTGATTCAGGGCTAAAGAGGAACATCGTCAATATTTTAGCTGTTTCTCAGTCAGTTCAGCCAGACTCAGTTTAATGGATTAATGCTGTCACATACAATAGTCATAAGTTATTTTGGTGCTACCTTTCCATTAAGAGGCAACTGTGTTATCAGTGTTTACTGTTATAATGGTGGAACAGAAACCTTGTTAATGCGCCCGTCTCCACACCATGAAATTGAATGCTTGTCCCTTGCATGTTTTTCATCAAACAGTTATCAACACTCTCTCTGGTCTTGTATTTGCGCAGGCTATGTTTCTCTGTGAGAGGGAAATGTGCTCTACTTGATAAGACCCTCGCAGAGACTGAATGGCTTTCAGGTGACTTCAAGGAAGTTAAGGGACAAAATTTTTTTTAAATAGAGCTGCAACGCCTGTTTGCTCATAAACACAGCGAGGATCCTATCAGGCAAAAATCAAACATAAAAATGATTTTTTTTTTTTTCCTTTTGTTGAGCTATAAACCCACAACATCTGGGGTAAAAATTATTTCTTTTTGACGGCTGAAATTCTGTCTCTGCTGTCAGGACTGTTCCAGGATATTCACTCTGTCAGTTCTCAGCTTCAAACCAGAGTTTGAGGTCACTTGCTCCTCTTTCCCACAAAGATAGAGAGAAAAATAAGAGAAAGAGCAGATGTATTAGTGTGTGTGTGTGTGTGTGTGCGTGCCTGCCTGTGTGCATCATTAACATCATTAACCATATCCCCAATGGATGTTTTCCAGCACAGTGGTCAGTCTGTATTCTAGCAGTGATAGAGTGCCTGATAAAGTAGAAACTACAAATATAAACCCGCTTCTGTTCTTTACTACAGAGTAAAACAGGTGATACACTGAAAGAGAAGGAGGTGGACGCAGACGTATGTTCCTCATATGGTGTATTATCTATCATTACCTGCCTGTATCATCATGCTGTTCTCTCGATGAGCTCCATGACAACCGCTGATGATAACAGTCTCGCCATTAGATGACTTTTTGCACAGTTTTAATAGGGTAATGTAACTTGTCCATCAGCTATGGGCAACTTAACAGTCCTGCATTGTAATGGGTAAACTCCTATTAAATATTATTCAAAACAGCTGATTTACATATACTCTTGCCCACACACATTAATCTCTGGTCGATATCTGTCTTTCAACAGGTTGGACAACAGTCAGAAAGTTGATCTGTCCTTTTTTTCCCTGTACTTTTACATCACAGACGCAGCATCCAAACCCTGAGGCAGCTCTCATCACTCAAAGACTGACATCAATACAGACAGTAGGTAAACCAAAAATATCAGGTGTCTTCTAAGGCTGAGCATGATGGATTGTGCATCACTGTAAGCGAAAAAAAGAAAATAGAGTGAAATGAGGAATAAAAAAATAAAGAATAGTAAAATAAAGAAACAACAGGCAGATTGCTTTATTAAATAAACCTTTCTCGTGTTCATTGTTGTGAAGAAAAGCATTTGTTCCAAGTGCACTTTATAAAAACTGCTCTAAAACTGAAACAACCACTGTAACTTGACTTTTATGTTTTTGACCGCATGCAAAAAAATATATTCAAATTCTGCATCAGCACATACAAACAAATGCTCAGTACTTATACATTTTGGCACACTATGTTTCAGTGTAACACTGTCAATGAGGGCCAGATATTAAGACTGGACATTTTTATTTTCACAGAGCACTGTTTCCAAGTTTATTAACCCTCTTTTTACTGATAACCCTTACGTCATTTAGAGCTTTATATATGAAGGCAAGATATAAAATAAAAATTGATAATATTATCATATAATATGTGTGTGTGTGTATATTATATTATATGTGTATGATATTTAAGTCATATATCTATATCGCATTAGTTTTAGTTTCGCTTTGAAATGCATGAGTCACTTTCATTCTCTGTTAATGATGAAGAATCTATAGTGTGAAAATTGATTTTCAAAGACAGATGTTGGTGTGTGACTCCCTCCTGGTTCCTGTTATTAGTGGTATGTAGTATGAGGAGCATTGTTAATAAAGTTGTCCAACATGGAGCATGGCTGACATTGTTGGGGAACTGCCATGGCTACTTCTAAGAGTCACTTCTTGACAACGCAATTAGGTGACGACCATCAAACACAACAGCTGCATCAGGTATATGAGGAATATGAAGGTGGAGACTATGTGTGTGGGATCAGACTGTTAGCTGCAGGGACAAGGCCCTGGACAGAAGTTAAAAGATACTGTAAAATTTACACAAGTAAATATAGACACTCATGGTGCCAACTGGAAGGAGCAGTGTAAAGCATCATGTTTTCATGTTTTTAACAGTGAAGGTGACATCCAACAACTTCGCTCTTTCTGTTAGATGGTGAAACACACACTGTAGCGAAGAGACAAAAAAAAAAACAGACAAATCAAATTCTTCCCATGTCCACGAATAAACCATATATGTCAGAGTGAGGAGAAGTGAGATTCCCCAAGTAAACCCCAACCTCTGCTGCCCAGCAAAAGGTAGAAGCAGAGGGATAACATGGCAGTACATAAACAAACATGTACACAAGCTCATACTTAAGAGTTAATTGATTTTGTTTTCACATCGAGCAGTAGGCACAGGATTATTGCACCTGCTGATAAAAGGAGAAAAGGTCTTATTTTGTAAGAGTGACAGAACTGAGCCACTTATTGCAAAGATGCTGACCAGGAAGCGAGTGAGGGCGTTGTCAGTCGTTTTTCCAGTGGTCAGAACCAGTGCAACCAAAATGCACGTTGACACGACATTAGCGTTTTGTGATAACAGCCACACAGTGGTCTTCGCCCGTCCAACAGAGAAGCCATTGTTGCACCAGAGAACAGTGCCTGCATGCTGACTGGAAAACAATGCCTTTTCAAATGAAAGGGATCCAGTTTTGCTACTAGTGCTATTATGATTGAAATATTTGCTCTAGTTTCACAATTTTCACTTTCTCTCTTGCCTTGGAATAAATTTGATTAATTTTTAAATATAAGTACTTATTAAAGATTTTTCTCAGGGTGCATTTCTCCCGTGTGATGACACGTCATCTTTAATGTGAAGCACTTATTTCTGAATCTCGCACATAATAGTCCATGCAGCCTCTGAGCACAGAGGCAGAAAAAATGTCTCACAGCGTGGTGAGAGGATGTGTTCCCATTTTTCAAATATACTTACTTCCTGCGAAGCTCTTGACATGATTCTGCACAGACATTAGATGAAGGATTAATTGTCTGGATGAGTAACCCTTGCTGTGATTATCTCGCATTTGAATTCACTCAAAATTGGCTAATCAAACTTGAAAGATTTGCATAAAAAATGATATGCCTGCCTTCTTCAGTCAGTGGAGTCAAATCTAAATCTGTGAACTATGAGCCCACCATGAATTTCACATTGTATTTTAACCAGGCAACAAGTTATGTTCTACAAAAAAAACTTATATATAACTTATATATATAACTTATAATATAATTATGTATACCTTATAAAAATAAGAGAGAACTACTTTACTCAGCAGGATTGCAATGATCTTGTTGTTTTATGAAAAAGCAGCTTTTCATCAGTTTTAAGGCAGATTTAAGCTTCCCGCAGCACCTGCAATAAACATGAAACTGCAGGTTGTGATTTATTTTATTTCATTTAATTTTTCTTATTTTTTGGTGAACAACTGAAACCCTTTGATTCTACATTAGTTATGTGAGGTACAGAAGAGTCAAGTATCATGTAAACAATTTGAAAAAAAAAAAAAAAGCACAAAAAAATCTCACCAAACTCACCAGGTTAATACCCAGCTGGAGAAAAACCATATCAACAAATCAAAATGTACAGATTAGATGGCGAATGCTGTCAAGACGTGTAACTGACACACCTCCAAAGGCAGCCAGCAGGACTCTTCTTCCTGTCACTCAGTCTCATGAATGGCAGATTAGGACAGAGAGTTTTCTTGTCTAGGGGGAAAAGGGGGGAAAAAAAGTTATGTTATATCTTATATTATATTATATAAATGTTATATCAGAAAAGGTGCAGCATGAAAATGTACAGTGAGTGAATAATTAAATTTGTGTGTGTGGTGTGTGTAGTTTTCCAGAGGAATACACTGCAGAGAGCCAGATAAACCTTCTATCCTCACAATGTCACCTCCTGCTGTGTCAGTAAGTGCACCTGGAAATGACCACATGAAGGCAGCAAAGAGAATCAGTCGCACTTTGAGTGAGAGCAGCAGCTACTGTGCCTGCACACGTGTAACATGACAGAAGTCATTCCTGTCTCAAGCAGGTGACAGTGCCGAGCAAATTGGCTCCAATATGAATCTCAAATTATAGCTCCCAACTCAAGCACCACCACAAACACGCAGTCGGAGAGCTGAATTAAAGGAAATCAATTCAGTAGCTGGCTAATATTGGTAGGGGATACAAAATTAAACCAGTGGACCTGTGCTAAAACTGCTGCTTCTGTCGTTTTATGAACTTATAGCTTCCAAACAAACCTATTGATCATCATAAAGAAAGTAATTTAGGGACCAAACTGCCAAAATGACGTGTCGATCTATTGAAATTTGAGAAAATTGGGGTAAACTGAACCATTGCCAACAAAACGGCAAGCTATTCTGAAGGCTATTATCATCAGGGAAAGAGAGGGAAATAAAACTCCATAGAATCTAATTTCATTAACTTTTTCCACAGTGTAATCCAGAGACATGTGAATAGCAGCTCAGACAGGTCAATGAGGCCCAAGTGGATCATTTTCCCAATTTCCTAAAAGAAAAATTGTGCTCCAGTGGTGGTTCAATTGGAAATCAATTAGCTTTACCTTAATTAAATACAGTGAAGGTTATTAAACAGGCAACTGTGCTGGAGGAGACTTATCCCAAAAAAAAAAAAATACTGAGAAGAAATGGACGTTGGAGAAACAAAGTCAGGAGGAAAACGCTTCTCAACTTCCCCCGAGGTGGCTGCCCTCATCGGCTGACCCCATTGCTGCTGGTGATGGAGGGCCGCTGTTGTGTCTTAAATGCACAATAGTCAAATATAAAACTTTATAATTTATTTTAATAAAAAAATGTGTTTCTCACAACCAGATGGACATATGGCTGAGATCCTTCATGTTTCTGTGCCAATTAAAGGGTGCAGCTGGTTTTGTGGGAGGGAGCAACCAATGTAAAAATAGTCAGTCAGCTGTGTGTTCGAGATCCCAGGTCAGATGAGAGGTGATAAAGTTCAAACAAATAAAAATATATCAGTAGGAACAGATGCAGATTTTTTTTTCGAGTTTCAAAAGTGATTTTAAATGAGTGGGCAGACTCAGGCTCCTGCTCCAAGTCAAAGCAGAGGCGAGACATGAGCAACCACTCTCTGCAGGATCTGACACATACAGACACACATCAGCAGCAGCCAGTTTCTTATTTCCTACGCTCAGTGGGCAGTTTGTTTATTGAAGCTGATTCAACTTTAAGATCATTTAGGAGGCTGTAGGTTTTATGTTGCGGCAATAATAACAGCAACACGCAGCAAGATCGGATTTTAAAAGATAAGAACTAACCACAATAACGTGATCTTTATTCCACATATCTGTCATGCTGTTATTTTATGTTTGGTTACATAAGAGTAGGTGATTTGTAGTCTGAGCTATTCTGTCATTGCATTGCAATGAGCCTGAAAACTGAGTTGCCTAATTTGACCCTCAGCTCTCTGTGAAATGTGCAGTAGTCGTGTTTCTCTGCCTGTTTATCTGCACGAATGGCATCTCCTTGTTTGATTTTTAATGTCTAGAAATTAAATTCAGTCTGTCTTCCTCCGGTGATGCAGGTAACCATCTCAATGCAGCGCCAGCGTTCAGCGCATCATCTTCACAAAGTTGTTACACTCAGGTGTGTGTCTGAGTGTAACAACTCTCTACAGCTGATGTCCACGCTCCCCCTGGTGTCCTCCTTGCGCAACAAATGAAATTGCATTTGAATTTTTTTTTTTTTTAAGATGCTTTCTCTTTGAACTGCCTTCTTAAAACCAGTTCATTTTAAAATTCAATTTGAACTTTTCAGTTTTTTTTCTCTGCTTCCATTTGTATTTTTGTGTAATTTTCCAGTTTGAAGTCAAAATCTCTTTCGCTGTCCATTTCTTCTGTCATGTGTATGTTCGCTTTAGTTCTTGTATTTCATCCATGACTGCTGTTCTGGGAAAATTTTCCTCCGTGAAAAAGATGTGACAAGTTTGTCAGCGTAGTTTTCCAGCACCTCATTCAGAATTGGTCTGGAACTACTCCTGGTTTCAGCTGCCACTGACAATTAATTCAATTACTTGCAATGGACAGTTTGGACTAAATAACTGTCTGATTAATGAATGCTGCCGTGCCCCTTGAGCTAAATTGCACTGTAGAGACAATATGGTGCTAAAGATGAGCTGAATGGAGGTGTAATCTGTGTGGGTGGATGAGTGGATGTCTTTTTACACCCGTGTAAAATGAGCCCTGGATTTATTCCAAATCTATTCTCATAAATGGTCCACACGAAACCTCACCCATGAGGTGCCTATGTGGACCTAATTAGTATTTAATCCCGTTAGCCTTCTTAATAAAATAGGAAACACAACCCCCTTCCGATAGTGCCACAGCAAGTCAAGCGTCAAAGCCTACAGGACTTTGAGGCCTGAAATGTCTGAATCCAATGGATGCCAATAATGAGGTCGTGGTTCTGACACTAACATTTTATCAAAACAGTTCACGCTTGTCTTTTTTCAGGGCAAATTCAAAGCATTGTCAAATGCAGCCTTGTATACAGACTACTGGTGGCAGTCTAAAATCAGTGGCATCTTCAAGTCTGAAGGTACGAGCTCAGTGTAAAATCTTTTTTTTCCTCAAACAGGAACATGAAAATTTTACTTACTGGAAAGTGTGTTGGAAAATAAAAGCCTATAAATAAATTTTTTAAAAAAAAGAAAAAAAAATAAAGAAAAAAAGCCTCTGCACATTCACTCAATCATTAAGTTAATTTGAAGTAGGCCTTTACACAGAAGATATTTCTGAAAGGCACATGTCTAAAATAAAAGTCTGAATGTCAGGACTTGGGTACTGCTCATGCTGACTTGCTGTCATGACAAAGGCCTTTAGTTTGTTTAGTTTATCTTTTAACCAGTTGAGTTCAGTGACTACAGATTTCCACCAGGTGTTGTGTATATGTATGTATCCCAAGCTATCACACACGTGGTCAAAACAATGGCGTAAAAACAAGAGCTCAATTAACTGGACTGGCTTCAAGTGCATAATGTTATAACAGGTTTGAAATAGGCAGGGTTCAGTTTAAATTTTCATTACTTTACTGTACACCTTTAAAGCACCAATTGTACATTTTAGTCTGCTTACAAATTACTTGGCCAGTATATTTAGGGATAGGATGAATTACGTCTAACAAAGTGTGGTCCTAATAGCCATTCTCGTCCTTGTGGAGTGAATGTAAGATCTTGTGACCTCTAGTGGACGGCAACGGTAAAACATGAAGGAATCAACTGAATAATATTCACTTCTTCCTTTAACAGTTACAAATGCACAGTGACTTAAAAGTGACAACACATTCATATTTCAGTTTCATTATCAGTTTTTAAGTTTGCATATCCAACTTTTTGCATAAACTCAACCCCAAGAACAATATAAGAACACAAGAGAATTATGGAGATTTCAACTTTAATCACATTATTAACAAGGCTATGAGCAATGTAAGGACTCAGCCCTAACGTCCCCTAGACTAGATATAGTATCTGGTGTTTGTCTGGTTGTTTGGTGACCATCTCCCTACAGCATAATCTTTCCTTCTGTGAAAAGTTTAACACACGCACACAGAACGATCAACTGACTTACTTGGCGCAAAGGCCAGTTTTTTTGTAGCTTTTTGCTACACAAGCATCATACAGACGCATGGACACGCAACCAGTGGGGCGGTCATTTGTTGAGGCTGTGTGCCTGGAAAGTTCAGTCTGGGTTGTACCGCCCCAACTGACGCTATTAAGAGACAGTATTCATGTCAGAAGGCATTTCTTTCCTTTTCTCCCCAGATCCTCTCTCCTTTTGTCAAGTAAAAAAAAAAAAAATAATAATAGAATGAAGGATGAAGTGCATGAGCAGCAAAATGGTGAGAAACGGATGGGCACACGGATTTACTCTAACTCCACAGTGCCACCCGCTGCCTCCAGAGCCGCTTTCAGTTTCTCTGCCTCTTCTTTGGATACATTAGCCCGGATTTCCTGGGGAAGAGACTCCACTAGTTTCTTAGCCTGGTTCAGGAAGGATAGAGAAAAAGTTACAGTTACAGTCTGTTCAACTTGCTTGAACTTTTTAAAAACAAACTAACTGCAATAGTATGTTTCAGTGGAGATGTTCACAGCGCAACACTGTGTGTATCCTGTAACATGATTCTTTTAACATTTTAAAATACTGCATTCTTTACGCCGATGTTTGCCAACTGGCAGGAATGTATATTTTAAAACAAAATGTTGCTTGTTAACAGCGTTAGTGGTCAAAACCTCTAATACATGAATAATGAGACTTACCTGCACCAGATTCAAGCCACTGATGCAGTTCTTCACTTCCTTTATAAGCTTGACTTTTTCTGCTGCCTTTAAATCTGTTAATTTTACTGTGAAGTGAGTCTTCTCTTTCTTGACTGGTGCCGCCTCCTCCCCCTCCTCATCTGCAGCCTAGTTTCACACAGGAGAAGAAAATTTGAGCGTTTTTGCACTTGGAACTAACTAATAGCTGTTATTCATTAAGTGATGGTTCAACTTTTCAGTCAAGTCTTAATTTATAGATTGTGCTGGTTTGGTTTCTAGATGATATTTAGTAAGACGTGCCCATTTTATTGTTTAAATAATCCTCACCTGAGCCACATGTAAAGCTGACGCAGCCATTGGCATCATTCCAACATCCTGAATGTTCAGAGTTTTCTACAACCAAAAAAAAGAAGAGAGAAATAATCAAAACTCAATGTGGAACAAAGGACAGGTGGATCACAACAACCTCTGCCTGACAAGGTGTTCTGTGGATTAAATTCTGTATTCAAGATTTGCACAAACCTTGAGGAGCTCGTTCAGGTCTGACACCTCTAACAAAGTGAGGCTGGCTATGTCACTGACGAGCTGTTGGATTTTGGGGGAGTACTGCTTGGGTGCTCCATCTAACTGAGGGGTGACAATGGCATCTGAGTGGGTGGGCGGACTGGTCTTCAGAAGTCTGAGGGCACACAGGGCTGGTGTCTGCCGCTGAAGAGGTTGCCTGGAAAATGAAGACAGATTAGCTAAATGACCACCTCTGGTCCTTACGAAACCTAGATATAGGACGATGTTGTGACAGGAGGTTCTCAGCCTCCTCAGTTAGACCAGAGGTTGCCCCTTTGCCTGCAGACTTTCTGGCATCCAAGTGTCGCTGATGCCTGACATGCACCACAAAACTTATTTAAGGGCTGAGTTTACATTCATCACCAACTATTGATAAATTCGACTGACTGGATCACAATGCAGTCAGACTGTAATACCAATATCACTATCTTTTTATTCACGTCACGAGGTTAACGAGCAAAGTAAGAGATGCAGCTCACAGTTATTTGACCAGTAACATACATTTCCAGTCACTCGTCTGTGACCTTGGCTGATACAAGCAGAGCTGCTTATTAGAAAAGGGGGATAATTAGCAGCTGCTGCCATTTGTGTTTTTCTTACAAGGAAAAATAGCGAGGACATAATGTTCCACACGGCAGCAAATCACAGGGTTAGGGTATTGGGAGCTTAAAGCGTTAAACACCGGGTGTAGTTAGCGAGCTAATGTTAGCTAACCTCCAGAGCACAGCCGCCAGACGCGACACTTATTTAACCGCCGACAAAAAAATAAAAGAAAAAAGAAAGAAAACACAGTCTTTATTCACACAAGCCACACAGGTCCGTTTAACAAGCGAAACCCCCTCCCTCCCGCAGCAGTCAGCGGCTGCCTGCCCTTGAAGAAGCAAGACAGTCGGACGCTTATGTACCGTTACTACCCCCCTCCCCCCCGGTTACATGACTGACTGCTGCCCGCTCGGGAGACGTTACGTACCGGTGAGTGGTCGCCGCAGACCGCAGCGCGGTCCGGAGGCAGCGTCTGGTGCAGTACATGTTCAGCGCGAACTGGAGCCGTTTGTCCCGGTGTCTCTCAAATCACAAGCCAAGTTACTCGCAGCCAGGTCTCCTTCCAGCCCCTCTGCCTCAAAAGCACATGGCGCCTGACCTACCCACAATGCCCTGCGTGAACCTGTAGAGAATCTATGGGGGCCCGTGAGGGACATGCAAAACACATACAGTGGATACATGAGAAACGGAGACAATGCTTGTGAGCTACAGTTATTAGCATGTGGACTATATTTAATAGCTTCTTTAAATAACCATGTTAATATCTTATGTCTAATATCTTATATTTGAATATTTTAACTATAACCAAATTAGTTACTTCTATATCAAAAAATAAAATAAATAACCCCTGATACAATATATTTCCTCCTCTATCTTTTCTGCAAATTCCTTCTTGCTTAATTTTTTTAGCAGCTTTTAAATGTGTCTGTGCATCTATAAAATCTATCATATTTCCCTTTATAACTTAAGTTTCCTTTTCATCTTTAACATTGTTATGATACTGTTACTGCATGTCCCTGTTTTATCTTACTCAGTTTCTATTTTACAGACTCTATTTACAGATTGGATTCCACTTCAACATGATTTATTTATTTATCTCATTTATTTCCATAACCAAATTTGCCCTTGCTGCATGTCGGTTAGGGGAGACTTCGTGTGTGTCAATGAATAAACTTACACTGGCAAGCGCAAAACAAGAGAGGACAAGTATGAGACACTGGTGGTGGCCCTGTTGAAGCTCTGGATGTGATGGCGAGCTCAGCCACTACTGGATGTGGAGTCTGGGGGAGAACATGGTGGGGACAACAGATTTTAAAGGCAGACATGCACAATGAGATTGGTTGGAGAGATCTGATTTGTTGGAGATTAGCTGAAATCAACTGATTGCGGGGAGTGGGGCGAGAGAGGGAGAGAGAGAATTGTGAATGCAAGAGGAATAAAGAGAGTCTTTCTGATTGAATTAACGCTGGGCGCCACGTCAGGGTAAATCTAACTACCTGAGAAGAAGCAATGTAGATATTGCTGTTGGCACTTTGGTGGCCGGGACAGTTGCAGGAACGAGGATACCGATCATGATGACACCGTTAGGCAAAGTGTTCTCCAGTTGCCATTTGCCACCGAGACCCTTTAGCAGGAGTCTCCAGCAAGTTCAAGTTCTGTGTCAGGAATATTCTGTGGGCTATTAACACCTCGAAGCTTAGGTATTTCCAATTGGGATTGAAGAATTTACACTGCTGCCCTCAAGCTTTCAACCTCAGCTAGATCACTCTCTCTGAGATATTTGAGGTGGGTTAACCCAGCAGTGAGGCTCTTTCATTATTTTCTCATTTTCCTGCAGAGCATGAATTTCAGATGATTTCAAGTGTGGGTGTGGAATGGAGTCATTGGTCAGAAAATCTGAGGGGTCTGGAGGTGGAATAAGCCATCTGTTTGGTGCAGAGGTAGTATTTACTTATTTTCACATCAAAGATTAACATATGAAAATTGACCACAGGTGCCCAAATTTTTGCAATCTGATATCACTGATTACATTATTACACTTAAACATCACATTACACATTTATTTATTAGACAGATTAGATTAGTTCCTACATAAATATTTAGACATAACCTTATTGTCTGATTTGAACTGATCTTTGTCTGTCTCTGTTTTCCCGTGTTCTATCTGTACTTTTACCAGTGCTGGGCAGTGGGGAGGAGCGCAGAGGGAATCCTCTTAACCAGGTAATCGCTGCAACCATCTGCTGTTACAGTCATCCACCACATCCAGCCTCCACCAATATGCCATTTCCCAGCTAGTTTCTGTCAAGCAGCACATGCCAAGGTAGGAGGGATCCTCAGAGAGAAAAAAAAAAAGATCAATACATAGGCTGGAAGCACAAGATAACAGGATGAAATGTCCTTCTGCTTCTTTCCTTCAGACCATGCTGCTGTCTCCTCAGGCAGAGAGGAACTGGGAGGATCTTTGCTCGGTGCTTGAAGATGTGTTGGAGGACCAGTCCCACAGGCAGCTGTTTGCCTTAGAGCTGGGCTCTGGAACCGGACAGCATGTAATACGCTTCGCCCAGAGGATGCCCTATGTCACCTGGCAGCCGTCAGACATCAAAGAGGAGTCTCGGGACAGGTTTGTGTCTTGTAGAGAAAAACTTCCAGCAGTTTTGTGCATCACTTGTTAATTGCCCACATGACTAGTACAGTAGTGAACACTGAAAAACTGTTACAGCCAGCTTCATGGGCAACAGTTCATACAGCAATATATGGATGTGAATGCGATTTATGAGAATTTAAAAAACATAACTTAAAGTCTGCATTTGTTTACAGTATCAAAGCATACATTTCTGCTACCCATGCAAAGACAGTACTGCAACCTGTCCACCTGGATGCCAGTGAACCCTGGGAGAAATGGGCAGGAATTCCTCGCAACTCATGTGATGTTATTATTGCCATTAACTTACTGCAGTACAGCTCCTTCAAAACAGCACAGGTAGGCCCATAGACACGGCATCTAAAACCAACTGTTGAGCCAATAGGCTCAGAAATGTAATGATGTTGTGTTGCATTAGTTTATGAAACTGAATTTCAAATTGCTCACATGAGCTAATGCCTGTTTCTTTTGTTTTGCGTTGCTAATTTTCCAAGGGTGTTTTCAGTGGAACAGGTCAGATGCTTAGACAGAATGGCCTTTTGGTAACATATGGGGTATGTGCCATCAGTATTTCTGAGTATATTATGCAAAATATACTGTCATCATGAAGAGTAAACAAATCAACAGCCAGCCAGTTAAGATTTTTAGATCTTAATTATGTTTCAGGTGTATGCTATTAATGGCACCATTACACCAAGTTGCAATGAACACCTGGATGCAGAGCTTAGAAAAATGTGAGTGGGCGTCTATTCTACCATACTAATATACCGTACTTCTACATTGGGTACAACAACATGTGATAGAAAGAGACTGATTTGTCCAATCCTGCTGCACAGGAATCCAGAGTGGGGTCTCCCAGACATTGATGTACTGAGACAGCTGGCCTATGGGAATGGGCTGCGTATGGAGAGGATAGTGAGTCACACGCTGTAGCTTGGGCTAACTATTTGGCAATAACTATAATGTGGCTCTTTACACCTTTGTTTCATTTCCAGGTTGAGATGGAAGAATACTACAAATGCCTCATCTTCAGAAAACTTTAAGCCAAACTGCAAAACACATTTAAAAATGTTCCTATTTATACACTGTAAAGTGTATTAGCTACTGTACATGAATAAAGGTGGTTATACCATATACAAGTTTCTTTTCAAATTCTATTGCAGAGTCTTGGATATTTAAAAAAAAAAAAAAAAAAAATGATAAGGCAAGTGGACAATAAGAACCAGATATTTATTAAATATAATTTTAAAATTACTTTTAAGTCAGACAGATCAGTATGATGGAATAAAGAAGTTCACACGTGGCAACTGAAAGGTTACAGAAATCACTGATTGGGTGTGTGATACATACATGCGGGACATCGTGTTTAACCTGCAAGCACTTCCACATTTCTGGAGAGCCACTTGAGAAAAGACTGCAAACCTGGACTTATGTAGATGTCCTCACCTGTGACTGTTACAACTGAATGCACACAGTATGGGGTTTCCTATATTTCTTTCACATTCAGCAACTAAAAGTCATTTTAATTAACATAAAAAAATGAAGCGATGGAGCTACTGTTACTGGACTATTTTATGCTCTCTAATTGTGTGATTTCAGCGATTTAATCTATGAAAGTATATTTAGTGAGGATGAAACAACCTCCCAGTTAATTTTATAACTTTAACTCCTCCCACAGTGCGCACTCCCTGACGCAAATTCCATCATCTCAGACACTACATTAAGACACTCAAAGAGTCCAAGCAGTACACAACAAATGAGTGCCAAAACCAGACCAATTACCCGAGTTTGTGTGTATTTGTGAACATGAGATCAGATGAAACTGAAAACTACAACTGGAATGTCAAGCTATGAACCTGATGGAGATGTGAGTTAGTGCCATTTATTTCAGGCCTTTTACTGTGCTTTCTCTCCCAAGACAGCATTTTTTTTTTTTTTTTTTTTTTTTAAATCCACACACCCATAACCTTTCATAACAGCACATACACATGTCCCTCAAACACTCCCCAAACTGTTAGGATAGGTTGCAGTAATTAACTTCCATTCCAGAAAATAAAAACAAAATTTACCATGCAAATTTTGCTTTAGAAAAATATGAGGCAAAGGATGGTTATGTCTTTTTTTTTTCTCCTCAATTATTGTCATATTTTCTTATTCATTTTTAACTTTAATTCCACTGACTATTTCTGAGCTTCAGTTATTCATTTAGTAAGGAAATACTACATACATATCAGCTGGAGATAGAGGGTGGGTGGGTCTGAGTTATGGTGCCCTCTCTTGCAGCTTCACCTCATGTCCCCATACTTCATTTGGGGTGAGGCAAGGAGAGCAACAGTTCTGCGACATTATCACAATATTTCACGTTGCCACAACATCACAGCTAGGTGGAAGGTAGGAGGTATGTGTATATATACGTGTATATGTGTGTGTGTGTATGTGTGTGTGTTGTGTGTCCTCAGAGTCCAGAGAGGGACGGGAGAGACCAAAAGAGGAGAGATCGCGTAGTGTGTCAGACCCTGTAGCGTGTGGGCTTTCAGTCAAAGGAGATGAGCTGTGCCTCCGCGCTGCCTGGCACAGCCTGAGGGGTCTGCTGTGGTGCCTGCTGCTGCTGCTGCGGGCCACCGGGGGGAGCCACCTAGCAACAAAGGAATGAACAAGCAAGAATGGGGAGATTAGTGATTAAAATAAATTAGATGCAGGTAAGGGTGAATATTAAGATACCAATCAATGATTAACATAGAGGCTCTTGGGTCAGCTTAGCTAATTTACCACAGTGCACGGGAGGGTAACAAAATAAGACGCAAGAAACCACTGACCTGCTGATACATGGGCTGCTGGCCTGGCATGTACGACTGTTGGGGGGGCATGTTGGGGTCCTGTCCCGGCAAGGCTGAAATCATGTTCTGCATGTTGTATGGCTGGTAGCCCATGTAACCCATACCGTTAGTGGGGGCAGCCTGGGACATGGGAGGCATACTCTGAGCCTGAGAGACCACATTCTGCACAGAAAGCAGGGAACAGTGGGATAGTTGATTAAGATTCAGACAGTGCTGTGTGTAGTGATCAGAAATTGAATGTGGGAGTCAATCAGACCTGGTAGCCCTGTGTGGGTGTGGGCTGATAGTTAGAGTAGGGTGGACTAGTAGTAGGTGGAGCCTGACTGGGAGGAGGAGCAGGCTGCCCATTGGTGCCCGCTGCCTGGTACATGTATGCATTAACCATACTGGGATCTGAGGTGAACACGAACACACACACACACAAGCCGATTTTAGTATCACATCAAATGCTTTGTGATTGAATGTAATGCAGATTTTTTTTGTTTCTGAAGCTATCAAGAGCATTTGACAGTGGTCTGTCTTCTTGTTGACTCCCTCACCTGTGGCAGCACCGGGCATGGCCTGGTACTGTGCTGGTGCAGTTTGCCCAGGCTGGTTCATGTAAATGTTATGCATAGGTGAGCCCTCCACAGAACCAGCAGGGCTGAAGGTGCCTGGGTAGCTGGGTGGAGCACCAGGCTGGTAAACCACCCCTCCTGCCACATTGGGGGGCAAAGACTGCATCTGTGTAGCAGCAGACACACACACACATAATTAGATATTTATTCTGTAAGTGCAATGACAAAACTCATTGTTAATACTGTGGCCCAAGTATAAACCATCTACCATCTCAATCCATCTACTAATAGGCAACATTAGATAAAGGTAGCAGTTGTTTAGGTTGAAATTCTACATAACCATGTGTCTGAAGTGCATGACTGGGACCACTGTTGTAAGAGAGACCTGAATAAGATCTGGACTTGCAGTATGCTGTTGTAGTTGAGTCTGACCGTTGATGATAAAGTAGACAGTGGAACTGCAGCTAGCGAAATCAGAGGTCAGTGCACCATGTGTACCTGGGCATAGGGCAGAGAGAAAGCAGGCATCTGGGCTCTCATCTGGATTGTGTGTTTCTGCTGCTCCAGGCGCATCTGCCTCTCCTTCTCCTGCTCCTGGAGGCGCTGAATGGCCAGTTGCCTTTGCATCTCCAGGTACTCCTGAGGTTCGAAAAAACAAACGCTTGTGAGCATGGCAATGAATAATGTATCAACCTGCATTCTATCTGGAGAGGCTTATATTCATCACCTGTTTTTTCTGCCTCATGATCTCCAGTTTTTGTGCCAGCTGGATCTGCCTCTGCCTCTCTGCTTCCTCTGCGGCTCGGCGCAGCTTCTCTCTGTGTTCGTCACGAAGGGCATTGAGAGCTGCCCGGGCATCACGCACCTGAGCCAACTTGTCCTGCAGCCCTTCATAGTACACTGCCAAGTACATACACATCGTGATGGCACACAGATTAGACAGAAGGAGACAGAATCACATAGGTGCATGCATGCTTGCATGAGCAAACACTCACATCGTTTCTCATCCAGCTGGTTGAGGATGTCAAGCAGCTGTGGATGCATGTTGTTGATGGATTGGAAGAGGGAGAGCACAGCACTGTCATTGGTAATGCTGCGCCCACGCATGTGGTTGCTCTTCATGCGGTTAAGGAAAGTGGTGACTGCGTTCTGCAGAGCCTTCAGAAACTGCTCATGGTTCTCCTCTGACTCCCCATTCTGGTACTGCTGCTGAGGGTGGAGGTGACAGGGAAACATGCAGAGGGTCATTTGTGGTTTGCCTTCTCCAGTGCAGCTAAACATAAAACTACTACTTCTTACATCTACTCAACAATATTTCAATATACCTCCACTATGTTGACTGGCTGGACAGGAACATGGCTTTCTACAGGCTGATTGATTGGTGGAAGTGACTCAGCCATTGGCACAGGGGCAGGGGCTGAGGGGGTGGGACTTTTGCGAGCCTCTTCCTGTTTCTTCTCCCAATAAGTTCTGTTCAGGTAACGGGCCAGCTGGAATATTGTGAAACAGACATATCAGTATTGTAAGTTTGTAGCATATCCATTAATCAATAATAATACAGGTACTGAAGGGGAGAAGAACAACTTATGTACCTCGGGGTCTACATCTTCAGCTGATGGAGCGGAGGAGTTCTAGAGAGAGAGCATAGTTTCTATCAGTCAATGAAAAAAGATATTTCAACAACCTATAAAATAACTTCCAACTTTGTTTGCATGATTAAAAATGTTTGGTGTAAACAACTCATTTTGCCAGAGGGAAGTCTTACCACAGGGGAAGTATAGAGGGTGCTGACTGGTGGTGCTGAGGAAGTCACTGGGGTGGGATCAGCTTTGGGATACATTGTGTACGAGTTCTTTTGCTTCTGTAAGTGCACATGCAGCAAATGGGTCAGTTTTTTCTCTATAACTAGACTCTAAAAAACACAAAGTATAACTTTCAGCTGTGCAACCCACCATCCGCTCCTTTTCCTCAGCCTCACTTTGGGAAAGGGCGATGGCCAGCTGCAGCTCCTCCTCCTCCTGCAGTGCGGCCTCATCTCTCTTGGGCGGCATCTGATGAGAAAGACAAGCAATGGTGAACCCCAGGGAGTGAAAACAAGAGTCTACAAGCACATGGATGGGTGAGAGGATAAAGAAAAAGAAAAAAAAAAGAAAAAAATTACAGAGCAGGGAGAGGATCAATAAAATACATTGATGCATGTATGTTTTCCATTTAGTGTCCATAATGTAGACGTCAAATACGCCATCTTATTTTTCCCTGTTTCTAAAAAATTACCTGTGACTGTTGGGACAGCGGGCTGGTCAGGTATTCAGGAGGCAGTTCTGCAGAGCCCGAGGACGGTGCTTTCCCTTCAGCTTTCCTAAGTGGAGGAGAGAGGGAGGGGTGGCTGGTGAGGAAAAGGGATCAGGGAGGACAAACAACCTTGTAAATCAGAGGAGAGCATTCTGGCTACAACACCAAGCACCCTCCAAAAACAGAACAATACAAGAGAGCAACCACAAAATGCACACCTCTGTCAATGCTGCAAAATTATTTTAATATGCTTTTGAAATGATGGGAAGGATTTGGATATGTTTTTGATCACACACAGTGAATCTACATAACTCACCACTGACTATTTAGATTTTTTCACCGTTTCCATTTACCATATCTAGATAAAATTGCAGCAAATTTTGCAGCACTATTCAGAGTAGATGCAAGCAGGTAGCATTTAGATTGCAGTGTATTCTTAAATGAGGGGTCATTATATCATATAGGCCATGGCATATCATTAATCAATAGCTTTCTTTGAGCTCAACCATGTATATATTGTGAACCAAATTTGGAGACGGCACGATGAAATTCATCAGGATGAAAACACACGACTAAAAAAAAGAATAAACTAAAATAGAAGGAAAATACTTGAAAATGGCGAAATAGTTGCACTAATCTCTGATGGCCTTGCTTTCCACTAAATCTCACTAAACCGAAACTATGACCTGTTTAATAGAGGTAACACAAATAAAACAAAAATCAACATTTCAAGAAAAAGTGAGGTTCATCATTATAAATTAGATAGCGGGCCATAAGATTAGACAATGCAGCACAAAAAGCTACCAGTGTGGGTCTAGGCGTCACAAAAAAATACAGTTGCTAATGAAGTATCAGATAGAATAGCACCATCCAAAGCCACCATACTTCACACTTTGCACTGGACTCACTTGTTAAGCAGCTCAAAGCAGGGCTCACACACACGCACTTCCTTCTCGATTCCAAACTTTGGAATGGTGGAGTACTTAGACGAACACTTGCCACAGAAAATCTGGCCACAGGCTCGACAGTGGTGCTAGAAAAGCACAGAACACAAATTGAGGTCAACTTCCGCACATGTGGCCCCCCCACGCACACATACATACACATATATATACACACACACACACAACCACACTGCTGTAACTGAATGAAGGTAACTACTCAAATGCCCTAGTTAAAAGAAAGCCCAGCCTACCTTTCTTGTCATAACTCCAAACTGGACTCTGCACCGGTGGCACTCCTCAGCATCAACCCAGTCAGGGGCCTAGACAACAGACAGATCAAACATCACTCAAGATATGATGACACAAAAACACAGATAAGAGAAAAAAAAAAAAAATCAATAGAGCTTGTTGTACAGATGGTATATGATCTCTTCTAAAAAGTTCAGTGTGCATTTCATCAACAATTCATGCTGCTTCTTTAGATGAGTGAATAAACCAAACCCAAAAACAAAATAACTCACTCTCTCAGCTGCAAACATTGCATCACTCTCTTTAAACTCAGGGAACACGTGACCTGTTGAAAAAAGAAATGTTTGAGTGTACAATATGCTAGTGGTCTCTGCAGTGTTCACCACATTAAAATTTAATCACACATGAAATCTATTCAGATGAGAGTGACTTACCTTCCACTTTCATTATTTGGTAGGTGTCTTGAACCACCTTGTATTTGGGTTCATTGCGGAAGGCGTGAGCCCAGGCCTGGATCAGGTAAAGGATCTTGTTTCTGACATTTGGTTCCGTCTGTTTCTGGTGGTAAAAGAACCACACAGAGTAAAGCAAATGTGTCTTTACAATTTCAAGTCCTTCTTGTTTTGATGTTCTACATCTCTGGTTTCACTCAACATTGGTATGACTGAGAAAAAGAAACTAAACGTGTCTGATGACAAGAAGTCAGGTGGGACGTCCCTTGTTTTGGTCTGATTTACCCTTTTGTCACAAGGCAGTGACATCAAGAGGAAGTGGAAACCAGCATAGGCTGCTGGAGCCTGTGTCACATGGGACAGCTAGGACCCAATCAAATATTGCTAGCTCATGCTGCAAGGCAGCCAGCTGCCTGACTGTTATCCAGTTGAAGGAGGGGGTGGGAAAGGTGATAAGGTTTAGACATTAGCATAGACATTAACCCGATGCGTAGAAACAATTTCTTGTTAAGTCAATTAACTGAGATCTTTTGTTGTTTCCTGTTTCCTGTTGTAAAATGAATGCCTTCAGGTCAAAAACAATGAGACATCTGAGGATATTACCCTGAACTGCAAATAAAGAGTGGTGATCATTTCTCAGTATTTTTTAACTTTTTGTGAACTTTGCACTTAGTCATTTAATCTGAAAATTATTTTTGGATTAATTAATGATAAACTAATAAAGCTTCACAATGAAACTATAGTATAGACCATAACTAACATCAAAACTTGTGCTGTGAAAGAACTGGACAGTTGCAACTTGAAAATAGAGAGTATATATTTGAAATTGAACAGCAGGAGTGTGAACCTAAAGAAATAAATGAAATCAATGACCTTGAGCAGCTCCTTCAGTTCCTCCATAGTCTGTTTACTCGCCACCTCATCATGGACTGTCTGGCCACAGTTTTTCACTACTGACTCAAGGACCTAATGGGGGAGGAAACATTATTATTCACTATTCCAGCCATGTCAGACAGATTTTATTGTGACAAAATGGCACATTAATGTACTAAACATACATATTAAACATGTTGTAATAACATACAACAGAACAGAACTCTAAGATTCCGGTTTATTTTCAGCAACACCATTTTTAACTATACATGTCGTACCTCAAGTGCGTACAGGGCCACATGTGGGTTTTTGTCATTCAGCTTCTTCTTAATGGCACCGATAGCATATTTAGCTCTGTGAGGACATTTACAAAACAAATACTGCTCAAGAGAAAGTCCAGGGAAAGCACAATTGTTTGGTTTTTTACATTACAAGACAAACCAAGTAGTCAAATGAACTAGTTGAATATGTTTGCAGACAGAAATTGTCAGAATAACTCACTGTGTGTCTCCTTGTCGAATCAGATCGCAGATCTGCAGGATGGATTCCCAGTCAGTTTCCAGCAGCAGCTGACTGGTAGCTTTATCTGCAATTAGTATAGATGTTTGAAGATTTAATATTGATATATAGCCTGGTTAATATCTGCTGCAACAAACCTACTTGTCATTAAAAATAACAAGCTTCCTCCACTCCTAAGAAAAGATAACCTAAGTACATAAAAGTTATGAAGGAGAACAAGTTTGATCTCTTGTAGTATATGATGCTCTGATGTGAGACAAAATATAATCGGTGATTTCAGTTTTTGCTTCATTGAAATTTACTGAAAATGTGTCTAATTACTGATTATATCCCAAATGTTGAGACATTTGATTTTGGTGCAACTGCCTTGACCTTAAAGACCACGTGTGGACATCAAACTACTTTCAGGAACTTCATTATGTAAGACAGTGGTTTATCATCAACCAGGGGTTTGTGGGGCACCAGCACCTCATTTTAGCACAGGGGCCTCCCTGCCTTATTAATTTGACTAACATTTTTTACAACGATGTGATGCCTCAAACTGTCCATTTTTAACCTTATTCATGAAACCACCTGGATGCAGCTGCATGCTATGACAGAGCTTTTTTTTTCTTTTTCTTTTTTTTTCTTTTTCCTAGAGACAGAGGAACAAACTATTTACAGCCTCCTAACATTAATTTTGCCAAGTGTATTTTAATGGTAAGACTTTGAATCCAGGGTAACGTTTATCTGTACAGGGAAGAGATTAGCTAATCAACCTGCAATGAAGTTTACAAATATAATACAACACTACAGGTCGTAAGTGATAAGGTTGTGCTTGGCTACATGTCTGATCTAGACATGCTGAATCATGGCAGGAGTAACACGGTAACATTATTAAATGTCCTAACGTTTGTATATTATCGTGTTGGCTGATGTGAGTTCTTCTATAAGGAGTCGACAGGCTGTGTTTAGCTTGACTAACAGCTACAAGATAACACAAAAGATACCTGTTTGATTAGATTCCGACTAACAGGAATTAAATAAAGGGCAAATAAGAGTTACTTCGCTACTTAGCCGGGCTGCTAATTTTAGTGAGCCTAACCGGGCCTCCAAACAATAGCAGCGAATTTGTTAGCAGGCTAAAATTAGCTGGCCCGAGAGCCACAGCCCCAGCGTCTGTCAAAACAATGCGCTGAAAAACATCGCACTTTGACTCACAGTTGGCCAATAAAACCCGTCGAAACTTGACAAATGCGCGGGTAACTTACCCAGAAGCCTCTCAAATGTGCCTCCACCTTTCCCCATGTTAGATTCAAGGTGTCAAAGTCGCTGTCGGGGAGTCTTGTTTGGTCAACGGGTCCTGGTATTTCCACCGCTGATGTTAGCCTGTTAGCTTCTGTGTTAGCCACGGAGCACAGCTGTGCACTCCTTCCTACTTCCCGCTTCCGCTACAGGAACAGCAACAGAGGGATGTTCTCCCTCTAACGACTGGTGCGTGAAACGGTGAGGGCTGTTGTGAATTAAAGTACAGGTTCAGAGACACGGCTGAGCTGGAGTATTTAGCCTGTACTTTCTGTTTCTTTCTACCTCCACTGTGCTACATTTCAACATATACAAGGTTTGGCTGACCCAGGCTTTTTGGACCCAGACCACCGGCGTCCAAAAAGGTCTGAGGGTAATTCCATATTGTTTGAATCTATATAAATTGATTAATCACAAATTTATTGGACTTGAAACACTTAATTGTCTCTGTTGTGTCCTCCATCCCTCCTGTCTCGAAGAATGACTGTGTTAGTTTATCAATCTTACTATTGTTGTTTTTGTCAAAAACCCAATGATGGTCCATTTACCATTTTAGAAAAGTGATTTCTATTTATTTTTGAGGAGTTGGTAACAGTGAATATTTTGCTTAAAATGACCAAATTATTGATTTTGATGGCAGATTGGATGCTCCTGATGATATCGAGTAAGTGGGGAGGTGTTGTCTTATTCTTCACAGGCGATTCAATTTGTTTCTTGTTGAAGGGGTTCTGTTATTTTTAGTTAGTGAATTAGTTTTTTGCTAGTGAATTCAAGTCAGGAGACACATTTGGCCGAACATAGCCCAAAAACACAAAAACTCCTTTATTGTATAAACTTGCATTCATAGTTGCAGCTACAAATCTCATCCGTCCCGTACCAACACAGGGCCTCTCTGCAGGTAAAGCCACTCACTTTTACCTGCAACTACTCAAACCCGTATTTAGAAGAGTGGCTTCTTTATAAACGGTATAAATTCAGACCTATATACTCCAGATACTACAGAAAATAGAGTTTAGCTGAGCTGGAAGCAGGGCTACTTCAAAAAGACCTCGCTGAAATGAGTTGAACTGTTGAATCCTTACCAGCTCCGTCTTTAGTATCCCTATGGATGGTTTACCTCCATGTGAAGAGTATTATCAGTGATGTCTCCTTAACTAGTTTGATTAATGGGCACTATAATTGTGTTAGTACTGTACTTTAAAGCTATTTTAAGACACTACCAAGATTATTTACACACTAAGTACTGCACTTATCTCACTCTTTTTTCCCCATTAAAACAACACAGTAAAATAGCACAGATCGTCTTACTGTATTCACAGCATTACTCTACCAACAGTGATATAAGCCTACTTAGGTCATGAATGAGTCACTACCTGGCACTTGGAACACTGGTACCCATTGTTATTGTTGTGCTGTAGTCCTCTATAAAGTGGCATTGTGTTGCTCTGTCCTCCTCTGTTATGGTCAGACAGAAAAAAACTGGTGGAGCAACGTATGCCCAGCTATGATCAAGAAAGAAAAAGTTCAAGGACATGTTTTTTATACAATTAATTCAATTTGAGAAATTTGGCATGGAAAAAAAATATTAAGATTTGGAATCATGTCAATATTTTTAACTAACTGGACATGTTTTTTAAAAACTGTGGATGGTCATTTACTTAAAACTAAATGTGCACAGAATCTGAAGGATGTCAACAATGCTCATGAATAAGCATTTTTTCCCACTTTGGCTTGTAACCCACATTACATGCTCGCACACACTGACAGTGACACTGGCATCCACACACACAGTACAGGGTTGATGTGCTTTGATATCATAGATCATATATGCTTCAGGGGAGGTCTCTGTGCAAACAGAGTCTGTTAATTTGCTTTGTCCCTGGTACAGAGTAGCTGAGATAGGGAAGAGGATATTGAAGATAGGAGATGGAGAACCACGTATAAGATGGCATCACAAACAAATCTACACACATCCCCATTGTTCTATTGTTCTTCTCAGCAGAACGCATAGTGGCATTACCACAAATGATCCAAACAAAGATAAAAACAAAACAAACTACTCTTCCACTTCTCTCAAACACATACGGTTTTTAAGATGTGTAATTGTAAAAAATGTGGACACACAAATTCCTTCAGTAGAGGTTTTGACAACCAAAAGTTTTATTGTATTTTACACTGACAGACAGAGGAAAATGTTATTTGAAGATATCAGGTATGAAATAATAAAATGAGTTCAATTTTCCCTAAACAGCCTCCTGCGGCTTTTCAAAGAAAAAAGCAAACTTGAATAACATTAAATATAAAATAATGACAAGGAGTGAAATCGAGAGGAGAAAACACAGGTTTGTCATTGTTTGGGGTGGATTCAGTAGACTTGGAGGCATTCAGACATTTTGGGAACTTAGACATAGCCTTTGACTTGTGTAGCAGGTGCCCTGCGAGGACTACTTTCTCCACTGCTGAAGGTGGGAGAGCCTGGGATGCCAGGTGGACTTGACCCAGCATAGAGTAGAGATCCCCCTATAAGGAGCAAGGCTGAAGCTGCCCAGCCAATGTAAAGGGCTGGGCCCAGCTCACGCTTGTGTGGAGCTGCCACATGTGGGTCATAGAAATCCCTGATGATGGAGTGGGCAGTCCAGCAGACAGGCACAAGGTAGAGGAACCCTGCAATGGCAAAAAGGGCTCCAGAGATGCGAGCAATACGGGCCTTCAGGCTGTTTACGCCGATGCACTTGGTGCACTTGACTCCTAGGACCCCCAGAGCCAGGGCCAAGCCACAGAGCAGGATGGAGAACACTGTGAGGCCCCGGGCAGCCTGCATGTCACTGGGCAGAGCCAACAAGCTGTCATACACCTTACACTGGATCTGACCTGTGTTCTGCACAATGCAATTCATCCACAGACCTTCCCAAATGATCTGAGCCGTCACTATGTTGTTACCGATGAAGGCTGTGACCCTCCACAGGGGGATGGCACAGACTACCGCCCCGCCCACCCAGCCCACAATGGACATGATAAGGCCCAGCAACTGCATACCTGTGGTTGCCATGGTAAAAGATGTTGTTTGAATCAGATGGATTTGTCTTGGTTTGATATCAGTCTCTGTCTGTTGCAAAGGGCCTACGTATAGTCCCACAAAGAAATGTGATAGTCTACAGTACTGGAAATATCGTGCTCCACCAGTGGATCCTCAGTCTGTGGATGATGATGTTGATCAGTTCAGTTTGGGTTAGACAAGGTCAGGTATCCTGAAATTAAAGAAATGGGTACTGTCTTATTCACCATACGAATACTAGTGCAAAATTTTCAAATGATTATGTATATGGCAATTTACAGCATTACGAAAAGATTACGAAAAGACTAATGGAGCATATATTTATCATAAATATTTTCAAACAGACTGGGAGGCCCATGTTTAGTGGATTCCAGTTAGAACCACAGAGAATAGGCCTCTTTGACACAGCTGTGGGTGTTGAGCTACGCCTTGCCGGGTGAGTGGATTATCTCAGAAAAACATGAGGAGACTCTGAACACAAGCAGCTTTCATGCAGGCTTGTAGAGTGGGCCAGGAGGACCTGTATCATCTATTTATCACAGCTCTCAGTATCCATATCTTACCAATTCTGTGAATCAAAACTCTCCCTGCACAAGATCGGCTCAAAAACGGACTCCAGTAGATGAATAATCTTAATAATAGTAGGTTTTAATAATAGGTTTTACTCAGTATCAGATAATCACTTAAACATCTAAGACAGATTATAACTAGATGTGATAAAAGGAAAATTAGAGTCTGTCTTTTGAAAAGGCAGATAATATTATATCGCTTAAATCCAAGAAACTACAATTACCATTCTAACAAGCCTACATTCTTCCACTGTTACAAAACATTGTGCATAAATTTATAGTGGTGAACAATTCTCAAACTCCCTCACTGGTTTTTGAAGGCCCCTGAGACCTCGCTGTAAGAATCTGTGTCTTACCCTTGGTAAATTAATGGCTTTGTCATGTCCAACACAGAGACCGTCACCACTTAAACATGGGTATTAAATTGTGATACAGCTGAACAAATAATAGAACAATTACTGTGAACATCCATTATATTTAATTTTGATATCTTTGTAAATGTCTTTTTTGCACCATAGAGGATATTAGCAAGGATATTTACCTCTTCTGAAGTATGGTGGACTATCTCTGCTCCCCCTGGTCCACGGGGTAGTGTTACTGCTCCTTTGCTTGTGTAGATCAGCTGTGGATGCCCACAGTTGGGAATAACAGCCCTGAGAAGTCACTGTAGTCCACAGGGAGGTTGGAGAGCAGGGAAGACTCTCTGAGAGGTCAGGGGAACTGCAGCAAAGGGGGTTGATCGGCTTCAACACCTAGGACTGGACTGGAAAATGGGGCTGCCCTCCGAGATGCCAGCGCAAGTCTGTGTGGCAGTGGGCAGAAGCACGCGTTTGTGTGCACGACCGTGTTATTGTGTGAATGCGTGAATGTGTTTGAGTGTATCTCCCAGTGCCTGGTGTACGAGCACAATGCCCTGCTGTTTTGCCGTGCCCTCCCTCCCTGTTCCTCGTCAACCTCTGTCCCAACCCTGCACCCCCTTACGTCCATCCAGCTCAGCAACCCATTTACTCCTCTTTTTTGACTTTGACTCACTTGTTCCTTTAAGAGTGCCTTCTCTTGCTTTCTACGCTTTTCAATCTGTTTATGGGTTTCACTGAAGTTTTCGAGTGTAGGCAGTCAGTCCTTATGCAACCTCTTGTTCACTGTTCTCGTGGGCAAATGTGGTTCATTGTAGGTTTTCATCTAGATTTTTAAATTAATAAATATATTTATCATTCTGGATGGATATCACATTATAAGGACTGAAAATTTATTGATGTCAAATGCTGCAAAAACTAGAACAGATAATGAGGGGAGCTGCATTTTTTCCACCATGCAGGCGACCAGGACTGAAGAATGGATGAACTCTGTCGGTGAAGATATCTGTGAAGGTGTAGATGTGGACTCCAGACTCTGCACAGTAGAAGGACACCCGGCCCTCTGTGTAGTCCAGAAACACACCCACCTTCCGAGGCCTCTGCTCCAGAGCCACAGGGGTGATAGGAGTGGTGTTGGCAATGTACTGCCCTCCAGCCTTCAGGCCTAAAGTCCAGAATCCATTTGCAGGGCAGACAGTGAACTTGCCCTTCCTGTTTATTGACTGTCTGACGACGCCCAGGTTCCACTCAATCTTCTCCCCGACCTCCACCTCCCAGTATGACCTCCCACTGCCGAAACTTTCTTTGGCTAGCACGTTTGCCACACGGTCAAACCGCTTGGGGTGATCAGATACCTCCTGAAGTTTGTCTGTGTGTCTCACCTGTTTTCTGTCATCTGACACAGAGAGGAAGGGGTGGGCTGTCTTTGCACTCAAATTGATATCCACTGGAAAAGAGGGAGAACGGGTCAAACAATGTGGACATCTACAGATAGCACAGTACCACCTCCCTACACCAGTAATGGGATTCAATGCTAAAAGTTTGCAGCACCATCTCAAGTATTATCAATATTTTTTTTCTGACAATAGCCTTAACTTAAAATTTTAATTTTAAGTTAATTTTCATTTTAATATGCAGCTTTGACTTGGTACGACTTATTCCACCATTAACAACTAAAAAAGGTTAAGTGTTGTTGATGCAGTTTTTTCTTTTTTTTCAACTTAATTGTGCACGAGAATACTACAAAATAAATGTTATAAAAATACAAAGACAGCAAAAAGTTAAAATGACCCTTTCCTCTGCAAAAAGAAACCCTTACCTGTGTATTTTTCTGTTCTTTTAAGTTCTACAAAGGAAATGACAAAATGTTACATGTAACATTAAAATTTAAGTTTTTCTGATTTATGCTACTCCAATACATGAGATATCCTTTAAAAAATGTGTTCTTCACCAGATTTGGAGAGCCTGTTGACTTCTGCTTTCATCTTATCCATCATGTCTGACAGTGCTCGTCTGGTGACCCCAACACAAGGGTCGGTTTCTATGGTAACCTTCGACCAGTCCTTCAGGTCAGAGAGGGACAGAGTGGAAATGATGTTCTGCATGACATGGCAACAAAAAAAAAGAGATGTATACGTTTAACTGATGGTAGCCTTGGATCAGTGCTTCACTACTGTAGATGAAGGTGCTTACCAAGGTAACTTGTTTGGCATCATCACTTTGATCCCTGTTTATAGGGATCTGAGGATCTGATTCAGCCGTCTCCTTCCTCAGCTCCTTGATCTCCTGCTCCAGCTCTTTCACCAGCGTTTCTACTCTCTTCTCCTCATCCCTTTCTCGCTCCTCGATTGCAGCAACAACTGCTTTGTGACTCTTCTCCATGGCATTCACCAGGGCAGAGAAGACCTTCTGGCTCTCTCGCACCTCTCTGAGGTAAGAGCTCTGTTTGGACATCATCATTATCATCACCATCAACATTCAACTGTACACATTGGAAGAAACAAAGATGTTTCATGCTTTATAAAGGGTTTCAACACACCTTTTGAACCTCAAGAGAATATTTCAACCTCTCTATCTTCTGCAGTCGTTCATCAATCATTTGCTCAACATCTATCACCTGTACAGTTGCAACAAGGACACAAGCATTCACATATACTAGATTTATTGATTATCACATCATATCACCTGTGACGACAAACGCAAACAAAGCAAGTACCATTTCCTCATCAGGTGGTTTCTGCGGCCGAGTCTTCCTGTAGTTGTCAGAGATGTCTGCCAGAATGTGGTTGACACTGAGGTCAGGCTTGTCAGTAAACACTCTCTTACAGTGGGGGCAGTATTTGGACTGGTGTCGTGCCCAGTAGTGGCAGAGGCAGGACAAGCAGAAGCTGTGTCCGCACGGTATGGTAACTGGGCTGGTGAAGATGTCTCTACACAGAGAGCACAAAAAGTGCTTCTCAGGGAGGAGGCTGATGGTAGAGGCCATTCTCTGAAAATGACAATGACAGGAGGGCAATGTCAACAAAGTATGAAGAAAAGCTTTTTTATGTTGTCATTTATTCAAAGGCCCCAGTTGTAACAACGAAGGAGCTTTATGAAGGAGAACATAATAGAGCTGATACTAATTGCAAATTAGATTCATTATTTATTATCACCATAGGCATCTAAAACATGACAAGGGAGCCAATTACATACTCACAAGCCAAAAAGGTTAGAAACCACAATAAGTTGTAATTTATAAGCTTATTGTGTGTCTTTCCCCCCTGTTTTTAATGGAAAATCTTGCTTTGTAAAGTAATTATCATATAACATGGAGTTAAAAAAAAAAAAACTCCCTCCAAAGAAACATAAACTAGCAGAATATGAAAATACTCATTTTACGTAAATGAAACTTTATGTAACAAAACAGCTTATCTGTACTGGGAAATTAACAAAAGTTGTCACGTTTATATATATATATATATTTTTTTTTTTTTTTTTTTAATGAAAAATGCACCGCATAGATGCATTTTCAGGCCAGCTATGCTGTGCTCAATCTTTCAGCACCAATCAAGGTCATGTTGTTGAACAAAACAGCATTCCTCTCATTTTATGTAATGACGTGCAGCAAAACTGATTGTGTTTTTAATTTGTTTTTTTCTTGCTGATCTGACATTCATTGCAGTTTAGTTCTCAGTTCACAGTGAAGTCTGGCCCTCTGATTATTTTCTATCACAATATCTTATTGTTGTCATCAGACATTTGAGCTGAAAAGAATTTCTTTGCGGTGAACTAACAGAGACAGGAACCAGCTATGTAAAAGATGTGATGTCAAGTATGTAGTCAAACAGGTAGCAACCAAATTGTTTGTTACGTCACCAGGGAGATACAGCTTAACTACTGAATGTTTAAAGTCGTTTCCCATGAGCTGTGTAACTCCTCGTTTTTGGCTCTATTATACTCTGACATTCATTCAGGAAACAATCTCAGATTATGTAACATGTTCGAGAATGATTCACAACTGATTTGAGAATCTTACAAAAGTGAGACAGAAAACAATATACAGAAGTTCAAAGAGCCAAGTGTGGTCTTACCTTTATCTTATCCAGATAACACCGCGGTCAGCCTGCACTGCTTCCGCCCTGAGTTTCAGGACAATAATACATAAAGAGGGCAATGACTGACACTGAGCAGGTGTACTGAGGTGTGTGTTGTCTAGGAAAGGGGCAGTGCTTTAGACAATGACAGTCTCAGTTGAGACTCCACCCTGAAAGTTATCTGAGTTACACTTTAACCCACCCACAGTAAAGGCTGAAATAATGATATGGTTACCAAGCCAGTGCAAACCAAATGTGCTATCAGTGATCACAACTACATTTATTTGAAATATTAATTTACAGATGATGAGATTTATTGTTTTTGACCATTAGAAATCCCCTGAAGCTTTGATGAACATGAAAACAGTAGCATAGTATAGAACATTATAGAATGTGGATGATATAACTCATGGGGAGTCATCTAAAGGGAGTTTCCTTAACAAATTTGCAATCAGGTCAATTTGAAAGCTACAGAAGCAAATATTAGATACCAAGAGCACATGATATAAATAATAGTTAATAACAGTTAAGGAGTTCTCATGGTCGAGGAGCAGCGAAGAAGCGATTGATAAAGATTGAGTTGAAGTTGAGTCTGGCAGGTGGAGCCACTCTGTCCTCCATATGCTCTATAGCGACCTGGGCTGTTCCTCCTGCTGATCCTCCAACCGCACCACCAATGATCCCGTAAAGAACCATCCCTCCTGGTCCCTCTATAGACCCAAACAGTGCTCCCATGACAGCTCCCACAACAACACCCGTCCCCAGTCCTCTGGCCAGGGAAGTTCTGAGCCATCCGTTGTCCATCTCCGCCTTGGCTCTGATCTCAGTGCCAACATTGGCAGTGTAGGCATCCTTCTGGTGATACAACTCGTCCGCTACATACTGCTTCTCCATGTCAGTCCATTTCTTCTCTATCTCTGCTGCTCTTCGCTTCCTGAGCCTTTTTTCCTCCTTCTTCACATAGTCCTCTGCCGTCTGGAAAGTTCTGCTAGAGAAGTAGCCCCCCCCTAAGGAGGCCACCATCAACTCTATCTTCTGAAGCAGCTCTCGGTCTTGGCTGCGGTCTCGCCAGTTCTTGCTGAAAATGTGAAAGCGTCCGCCGTACTTCTCAATGAGTTCTTTCAGGTGCCAGTCAGTCTTCTGCACTTCAGCTCCCTCCAGATTTCCTTCATAGGCCAGGAGGACCATGCAGTGCTTCAGACAATGCCTTCCAAAGCGTTTCTTCAACAGTCTGGGGGTATTTATGTCATTTGGGGAGATTTTCTCCATGTCAAAGGCAACAAGAAAGGCTTGTGGACCAGGGATACATAAGCACTTAGACCTCCTCAGCTCCATCTTCCTCTTGGCTTGAGATATATCCTTCTCGTAGATGTTTGGTCCATTGATCACAGCCACTCTTCTACCTGCCAGCTCTCCAGTATTTTTTCTGCTGCCAGAAATACTAGAGATATCCTTAGAAAACTCCTCTCTCCCAAGTATGGTATTGGTTAGTAGGAACTGAGAAGGTCCACTGCTACCAACCACCATAAGCCTCAGTTCTGTAGTAGAGCCTGTGAAAAAGAGAAATTCAGTTAAATTTCACAAAGAAGAAAATACTCTCATTTATCATTGCTGTGTAAAAGATGTATAATAGATTGTAATCATATGGTTTTAACAATGCATTTGATAATCAATCTTCGAGCTAAATGATTGTGATGATGCTGAGGTTAAAATTGTAAACCATGTTTCACCATCTTAGTTTTGCACTTTTGCTACTTAGTACAATACACACAATATCATTAGTCTAATATAATCCTAACCCTAACGCATAAACCAAAGTATTGGACAAATGAAATTTTTGACCTCACAGTGGTGCTGTCCAAAAGTCAGCATGTCAACAGAGTGATCACAATTCATCCCAAGGAGGACATGAGAACAAAGCGTGTGTCTAATTTAACCGCAAATCATCCAGAAGTTGTTGACATATTTAGCTCAAAACCAGAAATAACAACCTCATGGTGGTGCTACAGAAAAAAGTCAGGAGATCACCAACGGGATTAGGATTCACAAAATCAATCTTGTTGGTGTATTTACTGTAAATTGTAAAAAAAAAAAAAAAATGATCTGCTGGTGGCAATAGATGAAAAGTTGAAGTTCACCAGAGTCATTAGGAATGAATCCTCTGGACACCAAAGTTTCATAGCAATCCATGAAATAGTTGTTCATCTGTTTCAGTCCGGACCAAATAGGTGGAGTGACTGATGATATAGCCATGCTTTTAATTTTGTTGAGTTCAAATACATCATAAATCAACTTCAGATCAGATCTTACCTTTCTTCCTCTTCTCCATTTGGTAGAGTCACGGCACAGATTGGCTCTTTTAAATTTCTTTCCAGTGTCTCATTAGACTGAGCTCGTCCCTGTAACTGTTGCATGTATTCTATGAATAAATGTGCCTCCTGTTCTCCCTAATCTCTCTCTCTCTCTCTCTGCCTCTGTTGATGAGGTAATTGGCCACCAGATTTAATATTAACTGGAAAATACCCTCAGGGTCGGAAAGCTGTGATGCGTCAGTGATGCGTTCACATTCATTGACATCTTTAATGAAAAACTCAGATTAATTGCTCAATAAATTGGTCAATAAATGTAGGAATAATATACCAAAGGACGAGGTATGTGTGTGTGTGTGTGTGTGTGTGTGTGTGTGTGTGTGTGTGAGGCAATTACCTGAAGATGACGAGCAGAGTAGTTTATCTACATTGGCTCTTACCTGGAAATGATCAGTAACCTCGGAGAGTGAATGCTTTTAGTAACACTTAAACAGTGCTGATTATTGAAATTAATATTCTAATTTTAAAGATGACCCTACAAGGTTATTTCACCAGCCAGCCACGCCAGATCCCCCCCGGGTTCTGAGAAATCAATAGCTCATTATATTAGTTTGATCCTGTGCGAGTAGAGCACAAATAATATTCCAAATATAGACAACAAATGCCACTGTTTGCATGGACCTGCTGATATTTATTATTTATTATTTATATTGATATTGATATTGATATTTAATCAATGCATCCAGTATTCAAATGTCCCTGTGCAACACCAGCAGTGCAAACTACAGCGAGAAAGATTTTGCATTTAATAGAAATCAACACTCAAACAAGGAGGAACGAGCCATTAGTCATTCAGGATCCAGAGCTATAAACATGTCTTTAAGAAATGATTATTTCAGGAAACACCGAAAAGCACATTTTGGCGTTTATGTCTCTAAGTGTTGTCTTCAAATTAACCACAGTTCTGTGATGTTTACATAAGAAGCATTGTGCATTAAATAATGACACTCACGGGTTGCACAGTTTCAGCCTGGCCGCAGTTAAGCGTTAAAACTGCGCCTCCGTGTGGTCACAGTTCGCGACGCATAAAGAGGAAATCGCGGTGACGTGTTTCCTGTGACAGCAACCAAACAGACAACATGACTCCACGCTGCCTTTCAACGTCACTTCGGCGTCGCTGCAGGTCCGACGCCGCTTCTCCGCCGTTGCGATGGAGCCAGGCGCGTGTGCGAGTGAAGGACAAACCCATTGAGCCGGACAGGCCGAGGCGGCTCCCGACAACCCCCATGATCGAACACGCGTTCCTCGGGGCCAGACGCGTCCCGCCGCCCGGTCGGCGCTTCCTCTCCGGCGGGGGAACTATTGGAGAAGAGTCTGGATGGGCAGGCTCCCCACGTCTCACTGAGCAGGCGTCTCTCTACGTGCACGTGAGCTGGCTTTTTGGTCAATTAAACTGATTAGAAATATTTCTATGCAGAGGTACACACATATCTGCAAGTGCACATCCATCCACCGGATTAGATCCGTTTTTCGTTACAGGGGTTTTATTCCTCATGCAAAAGCTATGTCATGTCTAGAAACTTTGTCAAATCCTTCCTCTTCCTATTCGCAGTGGCCGTACTGTCTCAGGAGGTGTTCCTACTGCAATTTTAACAAGTATATACCCAGAGAGAACAACAACCACATCATGACTGACTGCCTTCAGCGGGAGACTGAGACGTTGCTGCAGCTCAGTCAGATATCCTGGTGTGGTGATTTTATTTTATTTTTATTTTATCAGTCACTCCACATGAAGTCATCCGGTCGTCTCTGCAGCTTTTGACACATGCCTTCACCACGTCCTTGGTTTTGATTTGCAGCATCACCTCCGTGTTTTTTGGCGGTGGGACTCCGAGCCTGGCGCACCCGTCCACCGTTGCCACCATCCTTGAAGAGATTTCCAAGCGGGTGAATCTACCTGATGGGGCAGAGGTCACACTTGAGGTCAACCCTACTCCCATGGGAATGTCAAAGTTAGAGGATTTCTGCCGCGCAGGGGTGAACCGCTTCTCCATCGGCGTCCAGGTGAGTATAATTTGTAGACAACTGATCGCAGAGGAATAGATTATGCACCATTTAATTGCGCTCTCCTTATCACATCTTCTTTCTTTCAGTCTTTGCAGGACGGTGACTTGAAAGTTCTGGGAAGGGACCACAGCTCTCACCAGGCTCTGCAAGCCATTGAAGAGGCTCAGAGGCTGTGCCCAGGGAGGGTGTCAGTGGATGTCATGTTCGGACGCCCGAGGCAGAGTGTTGAATCCTGGGAGAAAGAGTTGTCCGAGCTGCTGAGGGTGTGTGACGACCATGTGTCTCTGTACCAGCTGACCCTGGAGCGAGGCACCCAGTTGTTTAAACAAGTGCAACAAGGGGAAGTGACCGTGCCGGCTGATGATGTGACGGCAGAGATGTACCAGTGTGCCAGGAACATGCTCCAGCAGAATGGCTTTCTACAGTATGAAGTGTCAAACTTTGCGAGAAATGTAAGTCCTCAAGAAAACTTTAAATATTTGATTCATATAAGGAATAGAGTAGAAATTTAAGATTCAAAAGTGCCTTTTGAATCTTAAAGGCAGCTAATGACACAAATTACATCAAAACAATGTTTAAAAGACAAACAAATAAAGTGTCAGAGTTAGTTTAAATTTCAAATGTATTTGTTGTGTAAAATATATATATTTATACAAAAGCAACTGCTGTAACAATAATGAACCCTAAAAATGAAAAGAAATCAGTTGTAAACAGAAGGGTTATTGGGTTTGAAAAGAGTTTAGAGCTGGAGCATCTGGGTGTTTGTAGCAGATATTTAATGTATTTACATTTAGCAGTAACCTCTCTATAGGGAATTTTTCATTGTTAGAGGTAAAGTCTGCCAGTCATGCAAATTTGCAAAAAACCTCACTTGCACAGGGGATTTGCAGGATTGACGTTTACGATGTTTACCATTCACTCATAGTTTACAGGTGTGTTAAGCTACTGCTGATACAGAGCATCCTGCTGCTGATTAACACTGAAGTTATTCAGTTGGTGAAACATCATGTGTCATTTAAGATTGTAAATTAAATAAATTTGTATATTTAGGCAACATTAGCATTGACAGCTGTTTCCTGACCAATCTAGCAGATACGTACTGAGTTCAGCATCAAACTTTGTTCCTTCACTCACCAAGAGCGGTGGAAAACAGCGCCAATGTAAACTTTTATTTTTGACTTTTTGTATTTCAGCTTTCAGTGAAATGGATTCAGTGACTACAGATGTAGTCCTTTGCCACTGATCTGTGAAAATCTAATGAGTTTCAGTAACACAATGACTGCGGAACATGTATGAAGTCAAAAACAACATCTGCTGCTGCTTAGAATTGACTCTGTGCTATTATTCAGCTTTTCTGTTTTGTTTTTGATGAACTCTACGCTTCATCATCAAGACAGATGTCTGCTTTGTTTTGCACCACCCTGACTCATGGGCACGTCTGAGAGGAACAATCACGACAACACGCTAACACTTTTCATTGTGTAATACAGAATGCTGTGAGTCATCACAACATGAGCTACTGGAGGGGAAAACAATACATCGGCATCGGTCCAGGTGTCGTATTTAAAATTGAAAGCAGCGATTGATGAATGTTGTGCATGTGGAAACATTAGTTTTAACGTTTTTTTTGTTTTGTTTTGTTTTTTGTCCATAACAGGAGCACATGGACGGTTTGTTCCTTCGGCGGAGGCAAGTGTTGTTCGGGAGGCGCGGACGCAGACTCTTGAGCCTGATGTGTGGATCCGTGAAGTTCAGCGGAGGGGACATGGGACAAGGAGGAGGATTCAGCTCAGTCACCATGAACTGTGAGCTGTTGCATTTAACAGGCAGTAGTGTTGTGTCTTGTAATGGCTTTATTTGGTTGTTACACAAGAGGGCAGCTACACCTTTCAGTGTAGAAATTCTCCCCTCATGTGAAATTTAACGTTTGTGTATCAGCCAATTATCTGAGTGCAATTTAGCACAATGTGAGAAACATGGTGTTAGAGGTTGCTGCACACGTGCTTGCTCTTTCAGACATTATGTCCTTGTGAAACCAACTCATCAGACTCGTCCATTCAGTCCATTTACTCACTCTGTCCTGTCCTTGCTATTGTTTGAGTCTTCTATTTAAGTCAGTGCGATGTTGTATTTTTGAAAGCTGTTTGTTTGGCAGATTGGAGGAGGTGTTGGTGATGGGAATGAGAATGACCAAGGGCATTAATCACAAGGTGAACCACTCACAATAGACCCTTTATGTCTACATTACACTGGATGTCCTAATGGAAAACATTCTGTTCATTTTCTATGTAATCTTCTTTTTTCATAGATCATCAAAGTTGGCAGTATTCAGTAAGGAAGTGTGTGATTAATGTTGTTTGTGGTCATTTTTGAACAGCATTGGGAGTTGTTTAGCCCTCAGCTGGGTCTCCGTGAAGTCTTTGGTACAACCACCAATGTCCAAGAGTTGCTGCAGAATGGACAACTGATCCTTGATGAGAGGTGACCGATCGATTATTATTTTATGACACTTGTCAACTTCTGTCAATCAACTATTTGAGTAATTGTCAGGGCTCTACACTAAACGTCTGAACCCTCCCCCCCCCTTCTTCTTATCAGAGGCCTGCGCTGCTCCCGGGATGGCCTGGCTTTATTGGACAGCATACTGCCAGCTCTACTGGTGGAGTTAGAAACCCAAATCCTCCAGAGGCCACTGAGAAGCCACAGAGATGATGGACAAACAGAGACCTCTAACTCACAATGAGAGAAATGTTGATAGAGCAGATGACTTTGGAGGAAGTTTGTAGGTAAGGATAGCAGGACAAGTAAAAATATGTAAAATGTAAAAGTTTAATGTTACAATATTTATAAATAATTTTTAAGTCTGTGCTGTTTTTCATGCTGAATTCATTTTTTTTTTACCTTTATTACAATAAACAAACAATAGAAATAGAAATATACACACAGAGTGTGTATATATATATATC
>CM076664.1:4379100-4480602 GCA_038496675.1 Rachycentron canadum | reverse complement strand
TATATATATATATATATATATATATATATATATATATATATATATATATATATATATATATATAAATAAAGCCAGTGTCAGCAAACTATAATGTATCCTCTGTGTGAGTCACAGTTGTATATTGTCATTATTGCCAAACTACCTGTTGTTAGAGTATATTGTCACACTGGCTGTCATTTGTGTATCCATGAATGTAGAGAGCACAGAGACACAGCTAGCTTTGTATTTGTGGAAATGATTGGATCAAATCATGAGCTCATCAAATAGTCACGGATTGTAGCATCATCTTTGATGTTGCATGATTCACGGAAACCATATAAATACAGTATGAGACATAACCAAGTCATCTGATTCCAGAGGCGTATTCACCCCTCACTTAACTCACTCAGGCCTACATATAAAACATAACTCCATATTGGTATAAGGCCTTTTTTAAAAAAAAAAAAAAAAAACAACAAACAAACATGTTTTTCCAGCTGTGTATGAACTGAGGATATCTTTGCCAGTGACCCAACATCACAGCATCGGCAGGTAGAGAAGGGTACAACCTTACTAGCCAGAAAACAAAGAAACTACCACTAGGTGGCAGCAAAGATGAGCAGATGCAACACAGGAAAGTTTAAGTTTTGGAGATTATGATCCTTGAATGCACCCAACCTGGTCAGAAAAACATCAAAGTTGTTCTTTTGTGACAACAACCACTAACTTCAAATGTGGGGAAAAAAACCCCCAAAAAACTGAGTTTCCTTCTCTCTCTCTCTCTCTCTCTCTCTAACAGCCTACAGATCCCCCCCCCACACACACACACACACTCGCACATAAGTCAGATTTTCTCTCCTGCATGGTGTCACTGCTGTGCAGTTGTAGGCTGGTGTTATTTCTTAGTCCTTTAACCTCCCCCTGTTTTCCCAGACCTTGCCCGCATGTCCCCCCTGCACTGACCTCGTCAGGCCTTTGTTGGGAAACAAAGGCTGTTCAGGCATCTGTTTTCAGGAGAAATAAAGACATAGGGTGGCAAGACAGGGAGGAGGGGGAGGAGGGCCGGAGGAGATGCACGAAGTTGAGCTCGACCGTTCTGATCAGTGAGAGTCCCATGAAAAAGAAACGGGGAGGCACAACGAGCAAACGCGCGGCAACAGGCGCGTTCGAACCTCTTTTGTCAGGCCCAGAGAAACGTCCACAAAGTCCCCATTTAGAGAGGTAGTTTCACTGCTTGAACTTTTGATTTCTGTACACTTCACCTCCAAGAGTCCTGCCTTTGTTGTTTGAAGGTGGAGCTGGTATTTCCTGTATATCCTGCTCAGCCACAGGGGCCACCGCTCTGTCCCGCTGCGGCTCCTGCACTTTGGTAATCACTCTTCAACACGAACGGCCCTCATGCGCCCAAATGCAACTTACAGGTGGCTGGACATCGCTTACTTTGGACCAAGCACCGAATCCGAGACAGTGTAAATACACGGCACGTTTACAGGGACGTGTCTTCAGACAACATCCCATTAGTGGCGATAAATAAGTAAAGAGTTGAGATGCAATGATGAAGCAGCTGAAAAGGAAACGCGGTTCTTGGCCGAATCCCTCTGGGAAGACGCGTCCACTCACTCTTGACATCCCCACTGTTACAGCATATACACCCCCCGTGTTGTATGGTATTTATTTAGTACAGAACTGTAACATCACTATATTTATCTGCCTGTGGGGTTTTCGTAGTTCCTCTAATGTTCAGATATTACATTACTTGCATGGGGGATTTCTGCACTGCGATGTCTGCGTGTAACGCAATATGTGTATAATCTCTCGGGGGTGTGAGCTGTGCGCACTCGGACGGTTGACTCTGCCCACTGTGCACAGTGTACACTGTGCGCAGTGTAAATACGTGCAATCCAGTGTGATGCGCTTTGATCACCTGCTCCCTGTCAGCACACGGATGCCTTTTTGTGTCGGGCAGTGAACGGGTTAAGTCTGACTCTGCATGCGCCGAGCAAGCTCCCCTCCCTCCCCCCTCTCCTCTCTCACCCTCCATCCATTTTGTGTGTGTGTGTGTGTGTGTTTTTTTTGCAGTGGAGAGAGGGAGGGGGGCTGTGCCATCTGCAAAGCCTCAGCGCCTGAATCTGTGACATGCACACTCAACTTAGTTTGATAACAAACCAGCAGCGCCTCGTTTTGGTTTTGGATTTACTCTGAGTGCGGCGCTTCCCACCTCTACCACCTCCTCCTCTTCCTCCTCCTCCTCCTCCTACACCACTTCTCTTTCCTCCGGCCGAAAGCTGCGGGACATGCCGAGCGGCGGAGGCGTTTCTCCGTCCAGCCGAAGCCTCCCCTAAGTTGGGACCCTACTCGAAGGCGCTATGTCATGAAGGTAAGAGCGACCCGGGGTCGTTTCGGTTTGGGTTTTTTTTTTCCCCTTCCTATAAATAAAATAAGATTTTTTTTTCTCTCTCTCTCTAAAACTTTTAAACTCGGAAACGAAGCTGAGTCACGGTTACATACTTCACCTACCGGATCGTCCCATTTGACGCAACGTGAGCGATTACAATGGACCCGATCGGCACAGTTTGGGACCCAAAAGAAAAAGAGGGGAAAAAAAAGGGGGGGGTGGAGAAAATGTCAGAGAAATAAACTGAATCCAGAGCACAGCTTCTTTTCATCCAGCGGTTGGTTGTTTTCCATACAGATCTGTGGGGCGCAATTCTTATCACAATACCTGGGCGAGTCTGTAGGCCTGATCTGAGAGCAGTTCCTCCTACAGGCAGAGGTTAAGAGTGCTGGGAAACGATCTCACACAAATCCGAGCAGGGATATATGTTTTATTGATGGACAGAACTTCAGTCTGCTTTAAAAAAAAAAAAAAAATCTAGAGAAATGTGTCTCCATGTCAAGGTCACAATTCATACTCAGTCTGTGTGAGGAATCTCTTATTTTCTCAGGAAATATAATAGTGAGGGTGTGTGAGTGCTGCCTCTGTCACCCACTACAAGTCTGACTTGTGTGATAATAATGTGTTAGTCTTTAATCAACGTGCCGGATATGCCACAAAATTAGTTTTATCTTCACTACCAGTATGAGTGCGACTGTAATGGAGGCATATTAGCAATCTTGCCACAGGGAGAATTTAATTTCCAACCCAAAGTCTTTGATCTTCCTGTTACAGCACTGCTCTCTCTCTCTCTCTCTATCATTAGCTCAGTTCAAACCTCTTTCTCCGCTCTGCCCACTTTTCATTTACGGGATAGTTCCAGGAAGGACAGCATTTTGACTGGCTTTCTAGTTATTCCCCGCACAGCAGTCTGCAGCTGGGTAATCCCAGGAATCAGGAAGCAGCTGGAGATAAGGGGTCTGACTGGTCGGCCCTGCACTGGTCGCAGCTTCAGACTCAACCTGCGGTCAGCTGACTACAAACATATTTGCAGCCTTCTGACAGGAGGCTTTCTCACAGTGTCAGATATTTTAGGCAAACCCAATGCAGTCATCTTTTTATTCATAGTATCATCACAGCCTGCTGTGTTGTCAACCAGAAAATCTTTTTAGTTGACTTTCTTAACTAAAATATCACTGTTTCTGTATTAAAAGTTATTGTACACTATACACCACAAGAGCAATCTCATACCCATTATGTAGCAGTTTTATTACATTCAATATTTCACTGCCTGAAGGGATCAATAAACCATTTTATAGCACAGCTCTCTTCTCACGGCCCTTTTTAATATTTTGGAAATGCTTACTCATGATGGAGCGTTTGACTCTTAAGTGAAGGGATTGATCATTCACATGAGAGTTTTGGACAGATCTGGGCTTGACAAGTTATTGACTCACTTGCCTGACAACACATAACAAAACAGTTCAATGTTCAGCGTGTGTCTAGCATTCAATATCTTAAATTATTTAAAAGAAAACAACAACAACAACAACAAAAAAACGAAAGCTGTTAACGATTCTGGTGTCTGTGTAGGAGTTTGGCTGTTTTGTTACAGTTTTGTGAGTCTTCAAGTGCTTTGAAGCCCTTGCTGCTGCTGTGGTGATGTAATCAGGTCAGAAAAACAGTGAGGAGAGGTGGAGGCCCCTCCCTTCTCTGATAAGACTGACTTCTACATGGACAGGGTGGGTTGTAGTCCATGGGTCTGGAACCAGCCTTTGCTTTTCAATCAACTTTTGAATTTGATGTATGAAATAGAGGACATGCTGCTCACTGCTTCCTTAGGACCACACACTGTATGTACTGAGCCTAGGTGTTGTGATTCAAATCGCTTGGAAGTGCTGAGTTGTTCCTCTTTCCTTCCAAAAACAATTACAGAGGGAAAGAAAATTTGTGAGTTGAACAGTAGTCACTATTAGCAATGGCAAACAGAGGAAGTTGCAACATTGGTGGGTTTGTTTTATAGGTTCTCTCCATTAATGTTTTACAATAATCTGTCTGTACATCTAATTTGTGTGTCTCTCCCCAGCAGGAAGACACTTGCGGATGTCATTGAATTTGCCGTAAGAGGAACGACTTCACTGCATTTTTCTGTTTTACTGATCTGTAACGGGCCATCCTGCCTGAGGCGACACAGTGGGCTGGCCTGCTGTTGTTAGACTTTTCTTTTGCCACCTGTAAAACGCTCAGCAACGCTCGCCATCATGCAGACCTCATCGCTTCGCCGCCAGATGAAAAACATGGTCAACAACTATACAGAGGCTGAGATCAAGGTTCGAGAGGCCACCTCCAACGACCACTGGGGGCCCCCCAGCTCCCTCATGTCAGAAATTGCAGACCTGACCTTCAATGTAGTGGCTTTCACTGAAGTTATGGGTATGATCTGGAAGCGGCTCAATGACCACGGTAAAAACTGGCGACATGTTTATAAGGCTCTGACCCTGCTGGACTATCTGATCAAAACGGGCTCTGAGCGCGTGGCCCAGGAGTGCCGGGAGAACATACACACCATACAGACACTGAGAGACTTCCAGTACATAGATCGGGATGGACGTGACCAGGGCATCAATGTCCGAGAGAAGGCGAAGCAGCTGGTGGCTCTGTTGAGGGATGAGGAAAAGCTGAAGAGGGAAAGGAGCCAGGCGCTGAAGACCAAGACTCGCATGGCAGGGGTCACCAGCAGCTTAAGCTCTGGATCCTTGCCTCCTCCGTACCCAGGACACCGCACCAGTTCTGCAGGGGTCTATGGGGATGATATGAGGAGGTGCAAAAGCTCACCTTCCTCTCACTGTGAGTAGCAGCGACATCTCACGCAACTTGATACACCCTTCATGAAACACAAGCATACCCATTTCAAAATTTAACATCACTTCTGCTCCTGAAAGTACATGATGATCTGAAAGATAACTGAATATTTCCTGTGGCGTGTGATGCGTCACTTGTCAGGAGTGCGCATGTCAGGTCATTAGTATACTTGGTCATGTGATTAAGATTTTCCACATATGACAGGAAAGAGAAAATTTCTAGAGACACCGTCAGTTATAAATTACTACTCTGTCCAGGTTATGAAACATCAGCATACAGATTCTATTTTAATAGCAATATTGAAGCTCTGATAAGTATTTATTGTTCTTTCTTTGTGTTTTTATAAAAAGTGTGACTGTCTACTTTCAGTTGCATCTGCATTCCACTCATTCTCCTGTTTACAGTCACGTCAGCTAAACTGGATTTACAAAAGAGAGGAGGCCCCCGTTTGGGCTTGTTTCAGTCTAATGTAAAACCGCAACTTGATCCCATGTTTACTTGACTACTTCAATGATCACGGTTAGGTGGTGAGTTAATGTGAGAGCTACGCGATCCCTGTGTGAGTGTGTAGGGGTTAGCACTTGTGAAAACGCGTGGCACGAGAAGCATCAAGTAGCTGTGTGTAGCATTTGTAGATGTGGTGTGTAGCATACGTTTTGGCACGTGTGTGGTCTGTGTGGTATTTATTAAAATGTGCTAGCCAGCAGCAGAACTGTGGCTTCATGAAGGCACCAGTTATTCTCTTACACTTTGAAGTCTGTGGCCTGTTGGATAGTTCAAACAGCTTTATGCCCACAGGTCATATGTTTTTTTATTGCCATGAAGCCTTTAGCCTTCAAAAGTCCTTTTTTACCAATACATCTTCCACTTGGTCGATGTTTCTTGCATACTCCCCTGGGTCAGAATGTGTGCCAGTGGAAACGTGGCCATTTACAACCTCCAAGCTCTTGCTCTGGGGTTCAGTGATGATACAATACAAGCACGCTTTGTAGAAAGAAACAAATACACCTGATAATGGATTCATGCTGTGTAACCACAACTGTTTCATACTCCAGCAATCACTAGATCTTTATCTAAGTAGGAACGGTTTCACTGTATGACAAAGAGTGAGACCTCTACAGGTGTGTTGCAGGTGTTTGAATACTTGAAAGGCGAGTTAGTGTCCAAGTGTGTGTGTGTTGGTGTGCGTTATGTCCATGGATGTGCCATCACCATGTGTAAATGCGGTAATTCCACTTTTTGCAAGACGGCACAACAGCACAGCTTCTTGCTCTGCTCTGGGTGATTTTAAAGACAAAAAGGAAGTTCGATAGTCTCTTTGAGATTCCTGGACGCCGACGCATGGTTGAAGTGTTGGTGCTGATGGATGTGGGTCAGGATGGTTGGTGGCAGCTAATTGCCAGCAAGCATTCCAGCAGAGACAGGGGATATTGAAGGACAATATAGTGGAAACGATTGGTTTTGGTTTCTGAGACCTGACTTTGCCAGCGCGTAGCCTGCTGCACTGTTTTAGCCCCATGACCTACAGCCTGGCACCCAGACTGGTATACTGCCCCCCCAGAGGATTTGGGGTAATAAGGTGGGCCCCACTCCAACCCATCCATTCCTCTCCCCCTCCACTACCCTAACTCTCCACACAGGCGCACCATTGTTCTCAGTGCAGGCAGAGTTAGGCAGACCGTGGCAAGCAATGCCAGCAAAGGCCCTAAACAACAAGCAATGGAAAAAAATTAACATGCAACAACAGCGCCAGCTCTTTTTCAACGTTAAAAATCAGCCTTAAAGTCTTTCATTATTTTCCTTCCATCTTCTTTGCCCTCTATTTCCATCTGTTAACATTTCTGTCTGCATCCTACTTCTCTCCCTTCCTCAGTAAACACCCAATTCCCTCTGCTCTTCCTCTGTCTCTGTAGCCTCCTCTTCCTCTCCTCGCCTTGCTCCTGACCTGGAGCAAGCTCGGCCCACGACCAGTGGAGAAGAGGAGCTGCAGCTGCAGCTGGCGCTGGCTATGAGCCGAGAAGAAAGTGAAAAGGTATCTTTAACTGAGCTAACACACACACACATGCTGAGACCAAACCTCTTGTCCTTACAGCACATGCTCCTGACAGAAAGAGGCTCCTTAGTTGCCCTGCTGCTGACATATTATGTTGTAATTCTGCAGTTAGTCACCAACAACCTCTCACACACGCATTTGGAGACTATCAGTCGTGGTGGTGAAGCGCTCCTGCTGCCTCCGCCGCAGCAACATTTCCCAGAACCTTTCACAGAAAGTGATATCATCAAATCTGTCTCTGATATGGTCAATAATGGCACTTTGACCAATCAGGGCGAGCAGTGCTGAACAGTGAGGACACTGTGAGTGAAATAGTGAGAAGCCAGACAGGATGTGTGCATTGATCCACTCCTGAGCACCCACAGCTCGCCCTGGTCTCCATGGCAAGGGCAGCCGTTGCCCTCTGTGATTTTTGATCTGTAATTATGGAAATACATTATAGTGCACAACAGTTTCCACTAATGTAATGAAGAAATTAGCTGTGATTTTGATAACTAATTTAGATCTATACATTAGATCTCTGTGTTACTCTCCTCTTTTGAATCACTACAAATCAGTGTATACTCTTAATCATTTCTTAATGAATCACTTTGACAAATCCAAGCGTGATTTTAACCTTCCTTTGATTAGTCTCCCCTCTAATCCTTCCTGCTTAACTCTAGCCACCTCCCCCTGTGGACATTGATGAACAGACCCAGCTCCAGATCGCTATGAGCCTCAGCAAGGAGGAGGCACAGAAGGTATATGTGCACCGCAATAAGGGATGAGCCTTCTTCTGCATCCTCTGTCCTATGACCACATCTTCTGTTGCTCTAATACACTAAAACCAGTTTTTGTCCTTTTTGGGAACTACTGCATGTACTCCTCACTTTCTCTCCTCTCTAGATTTGATCCACAACCCCTCACTCACTTTTAAACAGCAAAAGGACATGTAACTTTTTCCAGAGACTAATCACTTCATCTTTCTGTTTCACTAACCACTAGGAGATCACTCTTCACAGCCCAGTAGTCGGAGATACCCCTGACCCCTTTACTCTACTTGGGACACATGTAGAATTGCATGCAATGCACTGCAAGGATGCCCAAGAAATATTTTCACTTTTATTGGATAAATACTGATTCTGCAATACTCTCCCTGATTCACACCTGTGCAGCCAGTCCAACGTGCACCTGCCACACTAGATATGGATGAAGAGACCCAGCTCCAGTTAGCCCTGAGCCTGAGCAAGGAGGAGCACCAGCAGGTAGGACTGCTTGGGGTCACTGACTTCATAGTTTGGATGGATGTAGGGTGCTCCCAACTTACCCTTATTGATCTCCACTATAAAATGTTTCACGTTTCCACAGCTGTCTCTTTTTTAAGCTGTTTATCTATCACTCTGTCGTACTAAATTAGAAAACCATTGTGCCCCACCTCTCTCTGCCTCTTCCTGTCTCACTCTATCTCTTTGTCTTTTCCCTCCCTTTTCTCGCTCTCCCTGTGTCAGTAAACCGTAGCACAATAGAACTGCTCTGTGAGAGGGCACAGTGATGCTTTCCTCTCTTTGACTGGAGAATATTCTAGGCTGAGCATATTGCGCACATCTATCTGTGGGTCATATGTTGGTCAGGAAAAAAAAATACAAGCTAGCTTCTGTGCCTATGTGCTGCCATTGAGTCATAAATATATAATGATATGACAATATGTGAATTTTGCCGGAAGCTGTCATACCCAAAGGCATCCATGTGACTGTATCTGTCCACAGGAGCAACTCAGTCGCCAAGGAGACGAGTCGATGCTCCAGAAAGCTTTGGAGGAGAGCAAGCGTCAGATGGACTCAAAAGGCGGGGTACGAAATATTGGGGTATGGAAAAGCTCATTGGGGGGGATCTATAAAGATATATTTAAGTACATGCATTTATTGCCTAAGGTTCTCAACCAAATAAACTGTTATGCTTTATGATGATAACGGGCAGAGTTATTGGGTCTGATCAGATTTCATAGTTCAACACTCAGTTATGCTGCAGAAACCAGTTTCAGACCTGTTTGTTTATACCAGTCAAGTTAGCTATTGTATTGTATTCTATTTGTTGATACGGACAGACCGCCTTCATGGACCTGGTAGATGTTTTTGCCGTGACCTCAGATCTGCCTTCTAGTGACCATCGCTGGAATGACACTGCACACCAGGCTGCAGCTCAACCAGGGGGCACAGACCCCTGGGACTCCCTGGGTGAGTCTTGAGTTATCTGGACATGACCACAGCAGTGCCTAAGCACCAAGTGTGAATATGTGACAAGTGAATATATGTGACTTTTTGTGGTAAAATGTTTATTCTTTGAGGACTGATTGATAACAATTGTTCTGCTCTCATGATAAACCTACCCCTCCCATACCTCTCTCCTCTGTAATTGAAGAAGGCAACACTAACACCTCAAGAGCAGATTCTTCTTGGATGGTCCCACCAACCTCCAACAGCCCTCCCCCACCATGGGAGCCCCCTGCTGAACCCTGGGATGGCCAGCCGGACCACGTCTCCAACCTGGCCGCCACTGGCCGTCTGTGGGCTTTTCCTGAAAACACAGGTGAGTCTGCAATGTGCATGCACTCATACAGCTAACACAAAGTAGAGACATTTGAAATGAAATATCTCACAATAATGAAATTATATTGGATTTTGTAGCCTCCTCAAGAGTCGATCCATTCTCAGCCCTGCCATCAGAAAGAACAACAGCAGAGGGAGCTGTCGGGGAACCTTTTCCCCGAGCTGGAAGCCCCTCAGGTAAACAGAACATCTCTTACTCTTTTCTCTTTCTTCTCATTCACTTATGATGATTCTGTGTACCCAAAACACTCATAACCTCCAAACACTTCTTTCCTTGCTGTTAGATGGGGATTTGTTTGATGAGGCCATGGATGGAGGTCAAGTGAACGTCAACGGCAGAGAGGAGGGTAGTCCTGAGCTCTTTGACCTGTCACGTCTTGGGGAAAGCCTGGCTGCCCCCAGCCCTCGTACATGCCGGACACCTGAGTCCTTCCTGGGCCCCACAGCAGCATCCTTGGTAAACCTGGACAGCTTGATCCCACCAAATCCCCCAGCCAAGACCAAGAACCCCTTTTTATCAGGTAATAATTGTTGTGTTGACTGGAGCTGCAATGCTCATTTTGTTTTCCCATGGAAAGACCAGTAAAGTGGGTGATAGCTGCGACCCTAGATATAAATCACCCTAGCGTTTTGCATAATGAAGCTGGTTAAATGTAAATTACACGTATAGTACTGCTAGTCATGTACTAGAGTCGTACTTGTATTTGTACTTGTTTATTACTTCCTAGCTTCCAAGTAGCCACACTATTCCTGTATGGCTTTAAAATGATGTAGTTGCAGAGAAATTAATGGCAATACAGATGCACACCCAGTAGAGTGACAGGCCAAGCAATCTCACACATCTCTCTAGCTGTTAAGATAAAAAAAAGGGAAGTAGCCCGAGACATCAGCAATATACAAGTCACATAACTCTACAGCTGTATGAACTGTTTCATTCATATGTTGCAACTGTTATTGGTAGTGTGGTTTTATTAGTTGCATGTTGAATAAAATACTGATGTAAGCATTTCTAAATGCTATTGCCGCCATATGCAGTTGCTTAATATTAATAAGTACAACTCTGCGTGTAATGCAGTTTTAGCATTTTCTTCCACCAAGTCCAGATTACTATCTACAGCTGCAGCAAATTGCACATAACTTCAACATCCACACATTATTTCCTGAGAAATATAGATAGATAGACAGACAGATCTTTATTGCAACTAATGTCAGTTTAGCAGTTTTTTGATGTCAGGTTCTAGATCCAGTCTAATTTTAATAACCTAATAAACTTTATGTTTCTTTCTGTCCAGGGCTGAGTGCTCCTTCAACCACCAATCCATTCCAAACTGACCAGCCCAAACTAACTCTGAATCAGATGGGCTCCACCTCTTTGGCTCCTCACACCACTACTCTTCCATATAGTGCCTCCTTGCCTCTGCCCATGAGCCACCAGCCTGCCAGCCTCCCTTCGTCACTAACTCACCCCACCCAGCCTGGTCTGGACCTGCCAGGGAACCTCCCTGAGCCCTTGTTACCCTTCTCCTCAGCCAGCACTCAGGGATCGCAGGCGACACAGAGCAGTCAGAACCCTTTCTTATGAGGATCAAAAAAACTGAAGACAAATATCTTAGTAAAAGGGGAATGCCATTAGGTTATGCTCTTGAAATATCTCTAACCGCAAACCGAACTGTAGCTCCAAGGGCTTCTATGAAAACCCTATTCTTAGTTGTTTTTATATTGTGGTATAATACAGTAACCCTCAGACTGATGCAAGCTGGTTCTGTTCTTTATTATAACAACCTTCCCTGTTCCTTTGGTCACAAATGTTGTAACAGGGTATAAAGGAGGTAACACCTTTGCATCATCAAATATTATGTGTCATGTAAAACCTCTTACAGCCATAACCTATTGCTAATGTGATTCAGATACAAACTTAAACAAAAGCACAGTTTTATAGTATTTTGTCGTCTCTACACAACCATAATAACCAGGAAAATGTATCATGGCTTTTCAGTTAGTCAACAAGTCTCCTCACTCAACTGTCAGTATGACTGGCTTTGCTGGCTGCTGCTTTGGTTATATACTCTGCGTCCTGAAACAAAAGAGATTTCAGATAACTGGAAAGAGTTTCTAAAAGACATGTCCAGCTCTTGAAATGTTGCTGCATCAAACTATATCATTTATTTTTTGGCACTTCTGATGAACCAGAATAGATGAGAACCATCAGTGTACAAATAATTTTACTATGTTGAAATGAGTTGCTTGGGTTAAGTGAATGAAATTATATTTTAAGAGGACTGTACGTGCTTTAGAATTCACTATGAGCAAGGCAACACTAGAAAATATATGAATCATGAGTTTTATTCATTGCCTGTGAACCACTGACTCTCATCAAATATAAGGGTATTATTATAACTGCTTCATTCTTCCATTGATTTTTATTACTTTGTAGTTTCTCATTTCCCTTGATATCAATATATTTGATATGAAATCATCCCAACACAGGCACGCCCAGTAGCAGTTTTAATATTTGTTGTGCCTCCTGCTGGTAGAAACTCATTACTACTATGCTGCATCCCTACACAATAATCAGTGTTAAAACATTTATTTTCACACTTTACTGGTTATTGAAACTAGTCATGAAACCCACAGTAATGTTGATTTAATAAATGTTCCAATGGCCAACTTCACAACCATCCCATCCTGCCACAATATCACTAGGACATCACCTTCTGCATTCACCCTGATGACGAGTCACCATATTTTATATTGTACCAAAGGCACAACAATTTTCTTTTCTTACATTTTGCCATCTTTAAAAGTCCAACACTAAGCACAGTCTTTGCACAGTGATGATACTGACTGATGACTTGCCATAATGCTTGAAATCATATTAAAAGAGAGCAGTGTCACCTTTTAAGGAAAAAACATATGATAGATCACTTGGCTGCGACAGACTCCAGCCAGCTGAGCACCTCTTGAAGTCCCTGTCCAGATCGGACACTGACTTCCAGTGTTGTGATTGGCTGAGTAGCAGATGCAATGATGTCATCCATTCTGAATAGTGACTTTATCTCTATAAGACTCATGGTGCAGGGCATGTCCCTGGAAAAGAGGAATAAAAAACAAAAATAAGAAAATGCACAATGGCAAGAATGAGTTATGAGACTACATGTTGTGTAAAACCTGCTGACTCGGACAACCTGCTGGATGGAAAGTGAGTGTGGGGATTGGTGAGAGTGTTACCTCTTGTTGAAGAGAATAAGAACAGAGGCGGTGCGCAGAGGCTCGGCAGAGAGCACCGACAGCAGCTGGATACAGGAGGAGGATACCTGAGCAATGTTAGCTGAGTCCACCATAAACTATGAAAGAACACAAGGAAAGAACCATTCAGTCGTATAATTCCAAAAGTCAATCTAGTTACGTCATTCGAACAGATGCAATATGTAGACAAAAACATACAATAACAGAGGAGCAGTCTTGGAAATAACTGGGCCATATAGGGCCCATGCAGCCCCCCAGCTCTCTCACTGTCACTTTCTTCTTCTTCAGTGTCAGGTCTGTCAGATTAGTTCCTACCTGTGCAGGTTTAAAGACATTAGAGGCATTACAGGCTGTCACATCCAAACAGAGCCTAGACACTGTATAAAACTATCTTTCATTATCACTTACTGTAGGCAAAGTAGAAGGAGTTGACCCCAGTTCATCCAAACCATGCAAGCTGATCTGTGAACAAAATCAGTTAGGGAAAAAAAAATCCATGGGAGCCAGTGCTGTGAGTCAAACATGAAATCAATCAGCAAAAATGACCTTAGTACATTTTTTAATATGGCATTTTGTTGTAAATTTTTTTCTAAGATTGTCTAATTTAGGACACTGTGGAATGACATTTGAGTCTTCTTTATTTTACTTTAGTAACCATCACACCACTTCTATATGCATGTCTACAAAGGTCGTTATGCAAATGCTCAGTATATAGGTAAAACTACACTGCCTTAAGGTATCTGTTCCTACTGTTTTGGTCACTTTTGTTCAGAACACAACGCAATTTAACAGCACCACAAGCGGCATCTTCCTTTAGCCAGTTTTAATAGACGCTGAAAATGATGAAAGTCACGATGAGGCGAACTGTTGTGTCTGTGTTACCGTTATTTACTTTACACTTATTACAACAGCTCTTCGTGCTAACACGACACTCTCAGTTCACAGTACTTTCATACTTTTTCTATCTATAGTTCCAAACATTTAGCTGGGAACGAAGGATATTTTGTAGACGTTTTAGCAACAATGTTTTTCCGACGCCTGTTGCCCCGAGAAGCAAACACGTTTCGTTTCTGATCATGTCGGTTTTCCAGCAACAAGGGTAGCTGCAAAGCCCGTTAGCATTTAGCTAAGTTAGCCGCCGGACTTGACACCATGGCGACGCGCAAACGACCGCGGTACGTGGCGGTGATAGGACGAAGAAGACGTCAGTCGTTCCGCTTCTTGTTTCCTATTGGTTGCGGTCACGCTCGGCGTAATCGCAGCGGAAGAAAAACAAGATCGCCAGAATAAGGGTCATCACACGAGTCGACGGAAAACGTCGTAGACGCCCCCTCCCTCGAAACCACTGACACCGCAGTTGCACTGTGTTGTTGGAAGTAGCTGGTGACGCTTTATGTCTACTAGAACTGATCTTGGGACCTAACCATGGAGGCTAAGTTAAAGAAAGAGTTGGGGACGACCATGCTGAAGTCAACCGGTCACTCGGGAGGAGGATGTATCAGCGAGGGCCAGAGTTATGATACTGACACTGGGAGAGTGTTTGTGAAGATAAACCACAAGAGCGAGGTACTTTGTAAGAATTATTATTCGTTTCAATCTTAAATCAATTTTAGTTGATGTCTGGATCTATTTATGTGCTATTATTCTGAATGGAGAGGCACAGCAGTGGATCTGTTCCTGGTATTCGAGCAATTATAGTAGTGAGATGAAGAAAAGTCTAGTTATTGTTTATTTCGTGAACGTTCAAGCCACATGCTGATCCACGCTTAAACCCCTTGTTTGTTTCATTCAGGCCAAACTGATGTTTGATGGGGAGATGGCCAGTTTGGAAGCCATTTTAAAGACAGAAACTGTCAAAGTCCCCAAGCCTGTGAAGGTGATTGAGCTTGACACAGGAGGGTGTGTGTTAGTGATGGAGCATCTGGACATGAGAGGTCTTAGCAAGTAAGTACTTTTTTTTTTTTTTTTTTTTTTTTTTTTTTAGTGCTGTATCAGGTTTGTTACTACTGTACACAGGTCGGACAAGCTCTATTTATTCTTTCTCTAGTTTTAATGAAATCGTTTTTTTTTTTTCTACAAATACAATGTGAAGACACTCAAAGAACCTAGGAGAGCAGCTGGCAGATCTGCATCTTCACAACAAGAGACAGTTGGAAAAATCAAAAAAAGAGCAGCAGACTGTGGGTAATACACTTTAAATACATTTCATTTCATACAAATATAGACAAATGTACAAAAAAAAAAAAAAAAAAATCTTCCACAACTGACCATTATTGACATAACTGACATAACAAGAAACGCTCACATTTTAGGTGAGAGGCTAACTTGCTGATTTATTCAGGTTTAGTCCTATTTAACTTGTTCTGTGGCACACAGGAAAAGGAGCTGGGCAGTTGGAGATGAATGTTGTTGAAAAATTTGGCTTCAGTGTAACCACATGCTGTGGATATCTACCACAGGTAAAAAAATAATAATAATAAATTAAAAAAATATATATTTGTCATATATTTCTATACTAGGTGAGAGTGAACTGTATTGTAGTCTCTAAGATGTAGGACATATGTATCATCTCAAGTCTTTTACATTCATCATTAGCCGTTTCATTGCAGCCTTCCATTTTTTCTCTCCAGAACAATGATTGGCAAGATGACTGGGTGACATTTTACTCTCAGCAGAGGTTGCAGCATCAGCTTAACATGGTGGAGAAATCTTATGGAGACAGGGAGGCCAGAGAACTATGGGCCAAGCTACAGGTCCGTCTTTATTTTGAACCCCATTAGAAATAAAATGTTACATGTCTTTATGATTGTGAAAATAATCAAATTGTCTCTCTTATTTACAGCTGAAGATCCCACAGTTTTTCACAGATGTGGAGATTGTCCCTGCTCTCCTCCACGGAGATTTATGGGGAGGAAATGTGGCACAGTGTGCAGAGGGGCCTGTCATCTTTGACCCTGCCTCCTTCTATGGTCATTCAGAGTTTGAGCTGGGCATTGCGGGGATGTTTGGTGGCTTCAACAGCTCATTTTACTCTGCTTACCATGAAAAGATTCCTCAAGCAACAGGCTTTGCAAAGAGAAGTCAGCTTTATCAGCTCTTCCACTATCTGAATCACTGGAACCACTTTGGTGGTGGCTACAGAGGCTCTTCAATTAGCATTATGAAGAACCTACTGAAATAAGCGCACTCACATTCACTTGTAGAAAGCTTCACAAGTCTTAAGTGCAAGTCAAGTATTATGTATATATTTATAGATGCTAATTTGACCAAAACTAGTATTGCTAATTGTTGAAGAGACTAAACACTTAAACATTGCATTGCCTGTTGTACTGTGTTGAAAATACAGAATCAAGATAACAAAATTAATTCTGCCCTGACTGCTCAACCTAAACCAACTTGCTTTCAAAATTGAAGAAAAGCAGAATTTATACCTTTCAGTTAATGTCTTTTATGAGTTAACAAGGATATCAACTTGAGTGTAGGTTACCTACAATCAAACATAAACCACAACATGCATTACTATGTGCAAGAACAGAGGACAGACCACAGATCAAAAACCTGAGCTCTGGACCAACTTAAAACTTTAACTGTAGATGCCACGCAGACAGATACGTTACATACAATACAAAATTCTCTATAGTAATGAATCATTGCAATATTTGCTGTCAACTGTTAAACCAACAATAAATCCTGGTTGATGATGACTGTTAACTGCTTTACTACCCCACACTCACATTAACTTATTGACGTAAACATACAAACCTAGTCCTTTTTTTAAATCGGTACTGTGATGTGCATATCACACTCTAATTGCAGTTTATTAAAACATGTTAAGAACTTATGTTGCTGTCAGGTTTCAATGCACTGTTTTCTGAAGAATAAATGTTTTTTAAAACCTTTAAACAGAGGTAATTTCCAAGTGCTTGGAAAGTAGAAGTATAAAAGTGAATTAAACATAAAACACGAATAGACAAAACAGTGCACCATAAATATTGTGATTCTCATGCATGTTAATATATGCTAGTTAAGCAGTTAATAAACATGCATTATAATGTGTTTACTACATTATCTGGGTAACTTGGTGAATTTTGCTTATTCATAGCGCTAGAACCGCTATTGGCCCTTCTCGCTTACCGTACCGGGGCGGGGCGCGAGGACAACAGTTGCACATTTATTGCGGGTGCATCACAGGCGCATCATAACAAAACAGGGGAAATGACACATTTTTGTTGAATGAAATTGCTTTCAGTTTGAGTTCGGTCATTTTTAACGTTTACCTTCTCTGGACTAACTACGTGTCGTAACTTAATTTGTCTTAAATCTCATCGTCTCCCGGGCTAACTTTCACCCCCACCCGCTCCTTTTGCTAATACTAGCTAGCTAACCGCTCTATAACTTATAGCAACAAGCGCCAACGTTAGCCTCTACAGGGAGGCTCTTTGCAGGTAAAGGTCTTTCACAATGGCCTTATCGGATACAGAGAATGGGGGCTCGGGCGGTGAAGCGGGGGAGACCGACGGCAGTGTCACAGCTTGTGTGTTGGGCGGCTTCAGTGAGAGCGGCGAGACCAGGGCTCTCATCTCCAGCCTGCCGGAGGTCCACGGAGACACGGTGACGAGCGAGTCCGCCACACAGAGGTTCCTGGGTGAGACAGTCACAAGCCCTTAAAGACATTTTAATCAGCTCTTTGCTTGTTTGAAATTCATCAAACTCTACCCATATCATCCCTTAGTGATCATGAACAGGTATCAAGAGCAGCCTCACCTGCTGGACCCACATCTAGGTACATTATGATAAGTTGATGTGTATCACTAGCGTAGACCCATATGAATGTACACACGCCCTCACTATTTAATCTTACATTTGTGTATTAGAGTGGATGTTGAACACGATACTGGATTTTATAAGGAGTGAAAAGTCTCCCCCTTCACTGGTTCATTTCGGCTTCAAGTTTCTCTACATCATCTGTAAGGTCAGTAAAAACAGTCCTCATACTGACAGTAGCTTGCCAAGTCATTGAAAATCCATTGCGCTGCACTCATTTTACTCACACAGCAAACCAGTACAGACAATTCAGTAATCGTACTTGGCAATACAGTCCCCAGGGTGGTTGTATTTCTTTCTTTCTTTCTTTCTTTTTTTGCCTAGGTAAGAGGCTATAAAATCTTCATGCAGCTTTTCCCTCATGAGGTCGCTGACGTCCATCCAGTTTTGGACCTGCTGTCAAGACAGGATCCCAAAGACTCTGAGGTGAGGCTGACATTTCTTTTCATGGGTAAAAACAATAATCATGCCCTTCACATCAGTGACACCTCTGTGCATTTTCCTTACAATTTGGTGTGTGTTGTCTTTGTTGTTGTTTTAATATTCTAGACCTGGGAAACCCGCTACATGCTGTTGTTGTGGCTGTCCATGACCTGCCTCATACCCTTTGACCTCTCTCGTCTGGATGGGCATTTGGTGTCAGATGGTGGCATAGCCAGAGAGCCCACTATGGAGCGCATTCTGGCTATTGCAAAGGCAAGTTAAGTGTATGAAATAACTTAATTTTCTTCAGGTGTTCTGAGTTGGACACATTGGTCTGTATTTCAAGGTCTTGCTCCCCAAATTGGCCTGAATTTGATGAATGAACTAAATTAAATTTGGCTCTGGTAATGTTTATTTAGAATTAACCCAACTTTCAAGTGTGTGATGATGCTTGACAATCATGAAATCATACAGTATGAATAACAATGTTTTTGCTTGTGTGCAGTCTTATCTACTCGTCAGCGATACTCCTAGGGATGCTGCGTCTGTACTGGTATCAAAGTGAGTGCACATACCAAAAATTTAAGTTTCACAGTGGAACAATAATATTATTTAATAAAACGTGTAGCCACAAAATTCCTCTGCAGGATGTTAGACAGATGATGATAGGTATGAACAGGTTTGTTTTCATCAAATCAAAACTACACTGGCCTGTGTGCTTGACAGGACAGAGTGTTGTGGTGTTGCTGTTTTGTACATCAGTGCCCTTTGTTGTATTACTAGACTGGAGATCATCAAGCTAAAGCTGTGGTTGCCATTGTATTGACTGGTCTAAATCAGAATGTTGTTAGATGTCAAATGTCTGCAGTTTGAACCCTTAAATTATGAAGCATATTTATCCTTTAAAGGGAAACTGAAAATTAATCATCTGCCTACATGTTTTGTTTGCAATGGCCATTAAATGTGCATAAACAGTTTCCTTTAAATAAATTATTACTTTGCTTATTGTTATTGTTTATTGTTTAGTATTATTATTAGGGTTATTATTATTAGGCTTCCTGAACACATCATTAATGTCTACTGTATATATTTTGTTTAAAAATAAAAATGCGTCATTTGTGCACACAAAAAATGTAATGTGCTCGAATGGCACTGCCAAAATCATTATCTAGATCAGCACCAAATTTTGTCCAGTCTCCCAATGTTTTGGAAAATAAGTGTATTTTTTAATATTTTATGTAGAACTCTGATGTCAGATTGTCAATGAAAAATTTCCATTTTATGCAAATGTAATGTCTTAGCCCCTTTAACTATATCTGTGCCAAAATGTAATGTATTTTAATGGGGTTTTAAATGAGTTCTATTGGTGTAAGCAACAGACACAGGTGAAAACATAACCTTAGTTGTGGCAATAAAAGCAGTTGTGGTAATAAAAGCACAGGAACTTATGAAAATACAAACGATGTTAAGTTATTAACTGTAATTAGGTTTCTAACCACTAGAGGGCAATGTCGTCTTTGAACGTTTTACTGTTGTCTGCATTTGTTTATCCAGTTCAAACCTTTCATTTCTTTTTTGTCTTATTGTATGTGACTCCACAGGTTCATGACACGCCCCGATGTGAAACAGAAACACCTTGGAGACTTTTTGGACTGGAGCCTCACCACTATATCCCAGACCAGTGACCAGTCAATGAGAGACATTATGGTGCTGGATGGTGCTCTCCAGTCTCTGGTAAACACACATATTCGCTGATCATATCCTGTTGGTTTTATGTGAATACCTCTGTGTGTGAGTGTGTGTTTGAAGCCAGTGTGACTTGTGTGCACTGTTTGCACTGCTGTATTAAAACCTGCAGAGGGTAGTTTACAAGAGCTGACATGACTGGTATGTTTCACCCATTACCTAATGTGGTTTTGGCAGGTGTATAATACACCTGCTACATGTGTGGCAGCTTGTGCTTCAAGTGTTTAATCCGCAGTTTTAAGATAAATGGTCCTTTGGCAAATGAGAACAGAGTTGAGGATATTTTGTTCCAATGAAAGTCCCTTTTATAGCCTCTCATGTTTCACCTGTTCACAACCCAAGTCTGTGTCAATGATAGAAAGTAATTTCAAATCATTAACTGACAAAATTTAAATTAATGTATTGCAGCCCTTAAGCAAGTACATTACATTCATGTAATTAGCATATAAATCTACGAGCCTGTAGAAGCCAAACATGCTTGATTCTTGTCTGTTGATTAGGGCTAAAGTGATGCGTATGTCGTATGTTAGTTTGATTTGGTCATCTGATTTGTGTCCCCTAGGCAAAGCTTTTCAAACATGGAAAACGAGACGACCTCCTCCAGTATGGTAGGCTGCTTTTTTCCCTTGTCCCTTGTAGGCTCTGTAAATTCTGCCCTTCATAGCTGATGATATAGATTGCTTTAAATGTTTAAAGGTCATGGCAGCAGAGTGGCACAGTTAAGAAAGCAGTCTTTAAAGCTTCCTGAACAGGAAGCACACTTGGAGCACACTATTGTTGTACTCACAACCTTGAGTTCAGTTGCTATTACAGATCTTCTATCCAAATGTCTTATGCAAGAGGGGAGACATTTGAATGGATCAGGTGACTTCCCCTAGAATTATAAGAGAGCCGTGCAAAATGGAAGCATATGCATTTCTTTGCCTCTAACCACAGCACCAAAAATCTCTTACTATACACTGTGTATGCTCTTCATGCATTCACTCATTTACCTTTTTCTGTAAAGAAATTATAGTCTTACATGTAATAATGTTTTTATGTATTTCCCAGCTCCTACAATTCTGCAGTGTCTGGAGCAGAAACATCTCTCAGAGAGCAGCCAGGCCATGCTGAGGAAACTTGGTGTCAAACTAATCCAGAGACTTGGCCTCACCTTCCTGAAGCCACGTTTGGCTGCTTGGCGGTCAGAAATAGTTTAATAATAAATGAATTAATTTTGTGTTTACATGAAAATTACATCTTACATCTCAAAGCATGGGTAGCAATACTTATACTTTAATACTTGACTTTCATTTGGGAATGGCTTTATGCCATTTCTCTTCCTAGCTAGTTTTTGATGTTGAGTCATTTGGAATGTGTCACATCATACTTTATTGTGAGTAGTGGGGTGCAGGAGAACTGAGCTTAGTGTCCTAAAAAGTGTACGTGCTTGTTTTTCAGGTACCAGAGAGGCAGCCGCTCCCTTGCAGCAAACCTTTCCATGTCCCAGTCTGCCACAGCTACTGATGCTATGACTCCTGATGTGGACACACAAGAACAGGAAGAGGACTATGATATTCCTGAAGAAGTAGAGACAGTAATTGGTGCGTTTTAGCCTCTGTTCAGTTTAAAAAGTTGATATAATGTGCACGCTCAGGAAATCAAATTTGCTAATTTGGTATTTTACAGAGCATCTGCTGGTGGGACTGAAAGATAAGGAAACAATTGTGCGCTGGTCTGCAGCAAAGGGGTAACAATCTGTTCTCACATAACAAATTTGAAATAGTTTGTGACAAGTTACTCTTGTTGCTACAGTTGTTGGTATTCTTTGTGTCAAAGGCAGCATTTACAAAAAGGTCAATGTTTCATTTAATCCCTCAGCATTGGGAGGGTGACTGGGAGGCTTCCCAAGGAGCTGGCAGATGAGGTGGTAGGATCATTGCTGGACTGCTTCAGGTAGGTTTATGCTCAGTGCATTTTGGCTCCTGTCATCCTACCACACAGGGACACATTTGGAAGCAGTCCCATATCCCAGAACCTGTTCTATGTTTTAACCTGTGTTATGTGTGATGTTTCTCAAGTTTCCAGGAAACAGACAATGCTTGGCATGGAGGCTGCTTGGCACTGGCAGAGCTTGGTAGAAGAGGCCTGCTCCTGCCTTCCAGATTGACAGATGGTATGTATCCCCAAATTCATATTGAAATATTTATTACAAGACATATGGTCTTTTGTAAGCAAGTCAGTTTTTGCTGCCTTTTTATTCAAAATGTTTACATTTCCAGTGCATAACCACTTCTTCCATTGTTAACTACAAAAAATATCCAGGTTTAAATATTAGAATAAAAATTGCATTTCACTGTGCTAGAATTAGACTTAATATTTACATACTTGTGACATTTTATTTTTCACCATTGAATTTGTGGCAATTCTGTACATGTCACATCTGTTCCCACAAAAATAATCAAAACTTTCAGTGCTTACTTATCATTTTAACATTAATGTTCAATAAGTTGATCTTTTCATGCTGAGGCTTGTAGTGGTAAAGCTGAGAGATATTCTGTCCTTATTACCAAATATTGCAACAGTCACTGTATAGTTGATAGCATCAGCGAGGCCTCCTCCTCAGAACCCGTCCTGGTGCTTTTGCTCTCTTGTTTGCTTTATGGCAGTTGTTTTCAGCCTGGCCACTGTTTGCTCTCTTCATGCCAGTTGACTTAACTTTGGATGTGTGCTTCTCTGGAGAGCCAGGACTTTCTTGTGAGGGCCCTTCTGCAGTGCTGAAGTTACATGAGGAGGCAACAGAGCTTGAGGTGGCTAGCTGACAGAGTGCCAGTGCTGCAGTCTGCCTCTGGTCACATGGTTCTTCTTCTAGCTCAGCATCTGGCTTCTGCTGGAGATCGTCAGGACTGCTGTGAGAAGCCCGGAGGCTGAGGTTCAGAGGCAACTCATCCTCTTTTAATCTCTCTGTGTCTAAGCACCTCAGTCTTTGGTCAGATGAACTTATTTCTTTGTGCTGCTTTCTGGTTGAGAGGTTTAGGGGAGCAAGATCTTCTCTCCTGTCCTCATCATCTTGTTCTGACGTAGGTCCAGGATGTGGCTCAGAGACAGACAGGGAGGAATATCTGTTGCTCTCAGCTGACCTGGAAGGGAAAGACCAAAACTAAAATGTAAAGGACTGACCATTATTACAAATAAGCACACTGTTCATCTCAGTTAAATCAAGAAATTAAAAAAAAGGACAACAAAATTTGGTAAATTTTGCTTACCTTCCGTCCTCATGTAGAGTTTTTAACTGTAGCAAGCTTTCAGCAGAGTTTTCTTGTCTCGAGTCACTTTTGATGGGTTGCATAGCTGTAGCTGTTTGTTCTTGTTGGGTGGTTGACTGTGACTCAGTCATGCTGGTGTAGTCCAGGACCTCTGTGTCTCTCTGTAATATGTGTGCATGGCAGGGTCTGTCAGGAGACCCCAAGGCTGAACAACCCTCTTTAGGGCTTAGCCTTGTTGCTTTATCTCCACTTTGCCCATGGTTGCTCTGCTCTTGTGTTGACGCGTTGAGTCTATCGAGTCTGGGACGCGAGTACCTGTATATGTCATAATCCTTTGGCCCAAGGGTCTGGCTGTACAAATCCAAAGGAATATATCTGGGTCCTGTAATGGAGAGCTCATGTGGTCTGTACAGGGAGTAATGCAAAGGGTGGGGTGAGTGAAGAGGGTGGCAGTATCTGTATGTGTATGGAGAAAAGAGGGAATTGTGAGGTGGGGCAATGGGTTGTGGCACCATAGGCCTTTGAGGATCCAGAAACTCTGGCCGGAAAGAAGGAGAGTTGGGCTCATTTGAATGGGGATTTCCTGGGAGGTAGTAAGACGGGTAGAGGGGCCGGTCAGGCAGGATATAAGGAGAGTACTCAGGAACAATGGGAGGGTGCAATGGTTTTAAGGGAATTGAAGATGAAATTGTGCCCCATGGGAAGCTTGGATGGTTGAAAGTAGGAGCTGGCGTCTGCGAATCCTCTGATTGCTGCACAGATGACTTGAAGGCATCTGCTCCGTCACGATTGGGTGTGACAGGGGAGAAGGCAGATGGGCGCGGCACAGACTCGGCATCATTGCTCTCCCTTTTCTCTGCCTCTTTAACTGCATTTGGTTCTGTGACATTCTGGCTGTCCTTCATGACTGGACTTTCACATCCAATGTCTACTTGTTCTGTGTCTTCTCCGCTCTCAGCTTTGTTCTCCTCAGCTCCCTGTGTCTCAGGACTGATGTTCTGAGCTGCTTGCAGTGGGCTTGGACCCCTGGAGTCCTTAGATTTCACAGGGACTCCCTTTGCTACAACCTTGACCTGTCGAGCTGTGTGCCCAGTTTTCTGTGACATCAGGGAGATTGAGTTTTTACACAAGTTATATTTCATGTGGTTGAAGAGATGGGACTTCTCGTTGCAGGTGAAAGGACACTGGAAACACTGGTATTTGAAGGGCTTGCCAGGTGGACGGGGAATGTAGTGTGGTCTTTTTGGTTTGCGCTCCTGAGCAGTCTGCATCTTGATTGTGACACACGTTTTCTGAAAGAAAAATACAGCACATTGCGGTTTAGAAATTGGTGGTTTAGATTCAAAATTTTCCTCTGTTCACATAGGCACTGAAGCTGTTGGGAGATTGTGACACTAAAGCATATAAGAGCACCTTGTGAATCATTGCACCTTTTGTGCCAGATTCTCACTGAGTAATGAGACTGATGAAGTTGTTTGACTGGTTCAGGTGGAGAGCGGCTCTCAGTGGAAGGTTTCTCTCTTCAGTGTTTCTTAAGCTGCTCGGCCAGAAAAATCTCTAGCTGCACAAAACACTGCACCCTCGGGCTAATGTATTTCTGCAACTGTTACTTCATACTGGGTTGGACACCAAATAGAGAAATGGGTAAATATGAAAACCCATCTCCTTTATGCAAAAATCTACCTGCATGTTTGCATAGGTGCATTTGTGTCTGGGTAGTTGATTGGCAGCACCCTGCAAACGGCTCAACCTGGCTTGTGTGTTCACCTGTCCATCATTCTGATAATGCTCCACTCATCTGTCCTTTAAAGTTATAGAGACCTGTTTAGGCACTAGGTAGGCAGGTGCCAGGCAGACTAGGCATTTACTAACACAGACCTGGAGGGCATGCAGAGACTTGCTTCCTCCCTCATCCTTACTAAACTCTAAATGCTGCCGGTGTGGGAACCACCAGCCACCTGCTTCCCATGACTGCACCTGCGGGATGCACTCTTTCCCATTCATCATTTGGTGAGCTCACCAACTCTGGAGATGCAAAAGCACGAAAAGTAATTTATTTGATCATTTTTCATGTAACGTACCAGCTAATGCAGCCGTGGTAGTAGGCGGGGTCTGAAACAATTCAGGTTCACCTTTGAAATGAAACATCACCTAAAGCTGTGAGTTAAGTGTTGCTGGGTGTCGAGGAACCTGCTTGTCATGCACTGTCGCAAGAAGTTGTCACTCAAGTTTCTGTCCAACTGTTGTAGCACGCAAAGCCACTCCCTTCTTAAGAAGTAAAATTGATTAGAAAATTAAACATTATTCCTATTCCCTATTAATATAATCTGTTAAAACCTTATGTTTTGTTTTTTTACCTTCTTAAAGAATGGGTTTTGGATCTTATGGGCTCAGATGGGTTTTGTTAATTTACCTACCAGTCTTTATATGTTATGAAGAAAACAGTTATTCAACTAAGTAGCCTGAACTTTTTTTTTTTTTTTTTAAATGTCCTCTGCAGAAGATTTTGGCAATACATGCAAATTGTTACTCTTGCAGGAGCTAATTAAAATGCGTAGGTAACAGGTACATGCAAAGTGTATACCTGCCTTAAATACACCCTACAAACTAGTAAACAGTAGCTTTTACAAAGCATTCACAGTCTTTCCCAAGAACACAGGAAGGGGGAACACAGAGTATAAATAAATATAGTAAATGTAACCTAATGTTTCCTGCTTCAAAATGAAGGAGGGGTTTAAAAAAAAAAAAAATTAAAATTACCTGCTCTGGTTGTAGTAACGTTGTCCTCTCCTGAGTATTTGGCCTTCAGAGAGCCGCTCCACGGTCCTCAGCCAGCGTTAGTCTCTGGACACTTGCTCCAGTATGTGCTAAGAGATCAGAGTGTATGTGTGAATGTGTCTGATGATGCATGTGTGTGCTGTATTTGGTGATGTTAGTTGTGCGGTGAGTTTCTCTCTGAGGTGTTGTCTCACTAGTGGGTGGGGCTTTAGTCCAAAACAGCAGGGCCCTCAGGCAACATCGATGCACCTGATATTAGTCAAGCCTCAAGCGATGATTTACATGATGCGGTTGAGTGGGGGGCTCTCACTCCTTCTTCCTCTTTCCCACTCCATCCTTCTCTTTTGTGTAAACGACCACACAGACCCCGCTCTACTGTTACTGAAAATAACATGCTCATTTACATAAACACATCAAGTTTCAAGTCAAGTTCACGAGCATACTGGCAAGATTGGCATGACATTTGCATACTTGCAGGTAAAACTGTCCCTGCCTTTACTTTAGTTTTAGCTCACTTCTTGTGTGAACACTACTAAGAAAATCATACAGACTTGTTATGCTGTGCTTTCTTTCCCTGTTATAACATAGACACACTACTATTCTGGTCGGTGCTTGGCCTTGTGGACAACTGTGTTTTACTGCTTTTCTACTGCTTTCAGTCAATTGCAAATCATTTTCAACGAAGATCACCACAAAATAGCTCTCAGTTTATGTTGTAATGTGCTGCTATGTTTCAAATGCATGTGCACATAAAATGTATAAAACCGGAAAATCTTACAGTTACAGTTTGCAGGCTCAATATATGGAAAAAAATGTTTTAAATAACAGTGAATTCAGCTCGCATAGTCACGCAACAGTTCAGCTGATAGCTGTAAAGCTAAGGTTGTGATATTTGAACTCTCCCTTCCACTAAGGTTGCATACAGTATACGTAACATATGTTTTGGGCATTTATTCATTTGTTCTCAGATCTCAGATCTCTCAGATGTTTTTGTGGTAAAACCACACATTTTTTCTGTTGTCTGCTTGCAGTTGTGCCACTCATCATCAAGTCCCTAACCTACGAGGAAAAGAGGGGAGCATGCAGTGTGGGTTCCAACGTCCGTGATGCTGCCTGCTATGTGTGCTGGTCTTTCGCCAGGGCTTATGAACCCAAAGAACTCAATCCTTATGTCACTCAGATTGCCAGGTAACCCTCTTCTTCTTCTTCCCCAGAAAATAAAACACTCACATGTCAAAGTGAAGTTAAAGTGTATTGTATCCTGTTATAATATAATATAAGTATGTCTCAAAGGGCTGTACATACAATAGAAATGTCCAGTTCAGTCATACCTGGATCCAGATGAGAAACACACTTATACAAAAATGTGCAACATGTAGTATATATTGTATGTATGACCATGCACTCATTAAAATGTAATATAAGATGGATAACCAAAGTTCAGCACTTTGGGCAGACTAGTGAGGCTGAAGTGTGATGCGAATGGATGAATTAGTGGAGCCAGCCTCTTGAATTTGGACAGGAAGCCCTTTCCAGAGAATAGGGGCTAGGTAAGAGAAAGCCACCCACTGATGTTTTATGTATTTTTGGAATAGTCGGGAGACTGGTATTTTGTGCACAGGTTGCTGCAAAACCACAGTAAAAACACTTTTTATCTGTGAAGTAGACTGTTTCACTGACGTAAGAGTGAACATTTTCTGAGGATGCGTTGACTAATAATAAGCATGTAATAATACTCTGCTATGATTCACAGGAAAATGAAAATCACATTTACATTTTAGAGTTATTTATATCAGAAACATCACTGGTATTCTAAAGCTGCCAATCTTAACATAATAACCCTTTCTCTCTCCTAAAAAGTACAGGTCTATTGCGAATAGAGCTGCTGCCACAAAAATCCTTTCCATATCTGTGGACAATAAAACAAACAAGCACCTCTGTATTTTCTGCAGTACAGTTCAAAATGGAGGTTGTAGTAGCACCTAATAAAATGGCATCAGGTGCAAATTAAGTAACTGTATAACGGATCAGATACAGTCAAGAGGTAGAAGTATGATATACGTTTTAAGTAATCAGTAAGGTTTTCAGTGCAAGCTTATTGTGAATTTCATTATCATTGTAATTTGCATTGGAACTGCAGGATTTGCCTCTAAGCAGTTATTTACCGCCCCAAACCAGTTTTTCTGTGCCACAGCAATCTTACATGCCCCTACATAACTGGAACACATACTTGTGTGTGTTGCTTTTGTGCTTCTGTTGGGTGTAGTCTACTCTTTACCTTAATTACACAGGCTGATATAATTCTAAGACTATAGTATCCATAAGTTATCATCACATGCTGTCTGACTCAAAAAGTAGGTTATGGATGATGGTATTTATAACCGACATCAGTCAGTAGACACATACATTTCACTCTTATGTTAAACTATCACTGCTGCCAAGCCATATGTGCTGATTATCTCTTTGTGGCTTTGTAGTTCCTGTGATTCTCTTATGTAAAGGAATACTTCCTCCTATGTGCCCTGTCAGACATGATACACCGTTATGATTTCACAGAGCCTAATATCGAAAAATGTCATTAGTTGAGAATGTGGTTGAGATTCAAAACACCACTATTGAGTTTGAAGACATGTTGGTGGGAATTTGTTTCTGTTGTCATAACCAGAAGTGTATCTGTAAAGCTCATGGCAATTTATATATATTCAGCGGTGGAAATAAATTGTTGTTGATATACTGTTGGAACTGAAACATTTGTTGCGGATTTAGTCTTAAAACTATGGAAATATGCTTTACAGGCATGAGTAAAACAAACAAAACACACTGTATACACTGCATTTCACCATTAATACATATAAATGAAATGAGACATGAAATACAATAGTCCTTTTCAGACATATGATATGCAACATTGTTGGCCTCATGGATCTATGATGGCTTTTTGTCATTTAGACATACAGTGCATTTAGAAAATGCTCAGACCCGTTTTCTTCTTTCACATTTTGTTATTTTGCAGCAGTTGGAGCAACCTGGACTGAGCAGTTAGAAATGCTTTGGTAAGGAAGGTGACCAAGAGCCAAATGGCCTCTCTGGCTGAGCTCCAGAGATACTGTGTAGAGATGCATGGGAGACTCTTCCAGGAGGACAACCATCTCTGCTGCATTCAACCAATCTGGGCTAGTAGCCTCAGACGCATGAAAAAATTTGTGAATAACCATCTAAAGGACTCTCTCACTGCGGAAAAAAATCCTCTCCTGTGATTAAAACGCAAGATTGAACTGTTTGGCCTCAATTCTAAAGCACTGAGTCTGGAGCAGACCAGGCTCCACTCATCACCTCTCATCTCAACAGTGAAGCATGATAGAAACTTTTAGGTTAATGTTCTTTATGACTTTGAATTCAACATTCAGTTGAGTCTTTCATGTAAAAGTGAGGGGGTTATTTAGACATTAGGTTGTTATGTTAAAATGCCATTAGATTAGAGTAAAAGAGTGCATGTCTGGAAAGTGGTTTATGAACCAACCCTAACCTCACCTAACCTCACCTAACATAACCTGATATAACCCTATCTGATTCAAATCTTAAGAGTTTGATTTTGTTCTGGGTCAATAAACAGTTTTACTGGATGACAATTTTGATTTAAGTGCAAGAATGAGAAATGACCATCTTTAGAGATCAGAAACTAAGAAATGATAAGCAACATCTTGATACTTGCTCTAATCTAATCATCAACTAATGCAGGGAAACTAAGGTGTAATATCATCCAATGACGTACGTTCAGTCTTTGTCACTGGTAACGGTTTACCTCCTCCTTGATCTCTTTTCTCTTGGCGTGCATGTATGGACCTGTGGCCTCTGACTGTGCAGACCAGCTCTGCAGAGTCAGTTTGAACCCCTGCGACTACCATTATCATCAGCAGTCGCGACAACACCCTCCCTAGACTACAGGATTGCCAGGTTTCGCCTGTTGCTGTAGGTTTCGGTCGCCGTTTGGCAGTAACCCTCAGACAAGCTGAATCCTGCTCTATTCATCACAGCTTGATGACATTTACAGAAAACTCACTTTTGTGAGTGTGGGACTAAATGACTTGAGGGCACATGCATATATACAGTTGTATCTTCACTTAAACAGTTACAGTTCCTCAGATAAACTATGCACTTATTAATTGCAGCAGCCACAAACATAATTCAAAATATCCTTTAGGGCATTATCCAGAATGCAATCAGCATTGTTTTGTTTCTAAGCCTTCAGGGTAAGGGCAGTTAGTAAAACCAAACTGGGGCAGTTAATAAAGCTCCAGGGCTAAATCTTGTTGTTTGGAGAAAGGGAACATGGGAGGAGAGCAAACAAAGCCAAGAGCGGTTAATGTCATGCTGTCACTGTGATGTATTAGGAAATTGGCCGCTCTTCAATAACTGACATTCACACATCCACCGCTCCTGAAACTTGTAGAGGCAGTGTAGATGCTAGGTCAAAAACACATCTTCCCGTATTCCGGGGGAGTCATGGTTAATCATACTGTGGCTGCCTCTACCTGCTGTGGTGGGAACTTGTGCATCACAGGAAAAATCTGTTTTTGTGGTGACAGTGTAACCTAGACGTAGACATCATTTTAAATCTGACTCAGAGATTCTTAATAAAATGATGATCTGTTGTTGGTGCAATGTAAACAGTTACGTAAATGTTGTAAGTAGGTGTGAATTTTTTTCAAAAGCTATAGTGGGAAGAGCTACATTTTTTTAAGTTGCGTACCCGTTACACTTTAATTTTTAAACATTCTGCAACTGTTAAAACACTTAATGTATCAGATCATTTATTTTCTCCAACCTCTGCGTTGTTTTCCTCTGCAGTGCTTTGTTGATCACAGCTGTGTTTGATCGAAATGTCAACTGCCGCAGAGCTGCCTCTGTAAGTTCTCTGGTCAACCTTCTACGATCACTTGACTAAAAATTTCGAATTAAATTGCACATGTTGATTTTTATGTCTCATTTTGTCCCAGGCTGCCTTCCAGGAGAATGTCGGCAGACAGGTTTGTGACCACACTATTATCGACGACTTTACTGACGTCCACTATGACTATTATTGTGATTTTAAGTTTATTTGCTGCCAGATATCCAGGTCTTGCTCAAACTTGTCTTGTTAGTGAAAGCTTTTGAGGCAGGGAAATAGCCTCCCATTAAAGCTTCAGGGCACCAGCAATCTCTTGACTTTATACAAGGAATTCATTCCTTCAATTCATTCTCATTTGCTCAGCGTTGAACAATAAAGACCATTCTTAGAAAATGCATTGAAAATTTATCAGGTGCTTCTTGTTTGTGTCTTAATAGGGAACTTTTCCTCATGGTATTGACATTTTAACTGCTGCAGACTACTATGCTGTAGGAAATCTCAGCAACTGCTATCTGAACATCAGGTAAGAAACCATATCACATTAGCAGCTCCTCAGTTCTTGTCCTCTGCAGTCATATTTTCTTAGTCATAAAACTGTCCTAACTTGAGCAAAAGTTACGACAGTAAACCTGTTCTAGTAAAGTGGGTTGGCAACAGGTACCTCCCCATCCTTCCTCAATGACAGCACAGATTTCATTTAGTTCCCGTGTCGTGTGCAGTCATCTGTGTTTGTGCACAGGAAGTAAGGAACAGAAATTAGTCCAACTTCATAGCTTCATAGATTTTCTTCCCCTGTGTTTGTCCCACTGGCCAATGAGATTTGGTGCAGGCCAAATGAAAGCAAATCTGTGAAAGTGTTACGTTCATATTTGAAGCTTGTAAATACCTCACAGAACATACACATTGCTCATTTTTCATGCATGTTCAGTTTAGTTGGTTTGTTAATGAATAGCAGCACCTTTCTGTGGACATGAATGGAGCGAACAGTCTCCATTAAAACCAACAGAAAAGCTCCAGCCCCTTCAAAAATTCTCACCTTTGGCAGAAATGCAGAAGAACAACCATTCAAGCAGTGAAAAGGGATAAAGATGCTAGCTTCAGGGTATGACTGCAGAACTGCACATAACAAGCAAAATTAAATAAAGATGTTGGAAATGTTGAGAACTGGCTTAAATAGATTTTTCCTCACTTTTGAATGGTTCCAGAGACATATCAAAAGGTGGTATTTATTCTCAGTTTCTTTCTGTGCCTACAGTGTTTACATAGCTAGTTTCCCAGAATACACCAATGCTTTGATAGACCATTTAATAGCCATGAAGATCAATCACTGGGATGGGTAAGTACTTGTAATCTCCTTCCCTTGTAATGTCAGCAAATATCATCATAAGATATTATTATCATATATAATATATATTATAGTTGTAGATTTACCTCTTTAACAAAACAACGTTCATTATGTGTTATGCAGTGTGATCCGAGAGCTTGCCACAAAAGCACTCCATAACCTGACGCCTCAAGCGCCTGATTATATGGCAACAACAGGTAAACAATGTCACTTTACCTGTTCCCCTGGCAATGTAGAGCTTTCAAATGAAAGGAACTTGTTCATGAAAAATGCCTTTTTAAACTCTAATTATCGGTCACTGGTCATAGATCTACTGTGTGCTTTCTTCCTTGTTGGTTTTAAGTTTTGCCACAGCTGTTGCCAATGGCAGTGGGTCTTGACCTCCACAGTCGCCATGGAGCGATCATGGCGTGTGCAGAGATCACACACGCGCTGTACAAACTGGGCCTTCAGACCAACAGGTAGACTCTCAAGTAATCAACAGCAACATTGAAGTAGGTGTGGATGTCCTTGTCTAAGCCTCAGTTTGTGCTCTTCATATTAGCTTTAGCTATGCATTTGTGGCACAGTAATAGGCATCTGTTTCTCCTGGTTTTTAAATACAAAACCTTAACAACACTTACCTAATCTGGAGGTATTTCCAGAATCTTCAAAGGCTCTTACAACCATCTGGATATAAACAAAACCCCACTTTGTAAATTACACAATAAAAGGAGATTTTTTTTTTTTTCCTGGGTTGCCACCAGCTACCATTTTTTGCTTGGATTATGAGGCAAAGTCTCAACTTGAAAAATGTGTGAAAAAGCTTTTTATTTTGCAAGAGTACAACATTACTAGGTATTTAACTTGAGATATGAATGCGCACTGGTGCAACTTAAATATAAGTGTCCTAATTCATATTTTTGACATTTTTTTAAGATTTCTATCTGAATAGTGGCAATATTCTACATGTGTATTATGTGAAATTGTGTATGTTAGTCAAAAACAGAAGCCTTGGCTCACAATGGGATGATGAAAAAATAAGTCAAAGAAATGAAGAAAGAAAGAAATACTTTTTATCTTCAACTCTGCTCCATTGCTGCTTCTCCCTGTATTTATCCTTTAGGACCGTGGTGGATATGATTTCCTCAGAGTGTGTTGATGCATTAAAAAACATTCACCAGATGGTAAGCATCCCTCAAACTGCTAACAAAAGATTTATCTTCAAATTGAATTTAAAGAAAAATAAGTAAAAGTCCTCTATTGCTGATTTTCATTTCTGGACACACTTTCAGCTCCATGACAGAAAACAGTACAGGTATGCAGACTGAATTTAAATTTCTATTGCCAGCATTAAAACATCCTAAATGTCATTTTGGCTTCATATTAAAGTTACGCTCTCTTATTTAGGGGTTTTGGTGGAGAACTCATGAGGCCAGCGAGTAAGTCTACAAGCAAACACCAAAAATAGATTGAATGGTTTTTGTTTTTTTGGTCAAAACATTGAAATCAGTGCTATTCTCTCATAATATAGCTGATATGGTTGATGTGATCTTTTCTGCAGTGTGCAGCTTCATAGAAAAGCTGTCCCTGTCCAAAATGCCTTTTAAGAATGACCCTGTAATCAGTAAGTTCATTAGTTTTAAACAGTTGCTATTACGCTCTTCATTTCATTCTCTATCACACTTAAACGTAACTGTGGTTGTGTCACTGTGTTTCAGCTGACTGGCAGTGGCTCATCGATGACACCATAAAATCGCTTCATCTCCATTCCAGTGGAGCAAAGGATGGCATTATGGTGAGTGCGATATTTCTTGAGGCAAAAGATCCTTTTTTTCGAATGTCATTCAGAAAGACTACGCGTTGTTTACAGCTCACTGATGTTTCTCCTGTGCCTGCAGGTTGCAGTGATATCAGCCTTGTCTGCCTTGTGTGAGGAGTACTACAAGGCCCAGACAGGCCAGGCTGACTCACGCATGCAAGGTAGATTGAATACAGTTTCGTAATTGCGCTCTTTGTCTTAATTTGAAAATAATATCTGCATTTTGTGTGTGTGTGTGTGTGTGTGTGTGTGTGTGTGTGTGTGTGTGTGTCTACATGCACATGTGCAGATGTCCTGGTATCTCAGTACATTAAGGGGCTGGAGAGTCCACAGACGCTGACTCGTTGTGGATCTGCCCTTGCCCTCGGCTGTCTGCCAAGATTTATGATCCATAGCAAACTGAAGCAGGTGAGTTTGAAGCTATGTGCACATTTTCAAGCCAATTGACCCTCTCACTGCCTCGGTATTTAGGCGTAAAGTGTGATTGTGCATGCATTTGTGTGTAATAGATCTTTGAAGGCCTCCAGCAGATGTGCACCAGCAGCCAGAAGGAAGGGAGTTTTATAGAGGCGAGGAGAGATGCCGTTCGAGCAATTGCTCAGTGAGTATTCATATGAATTTCTATTGACTTCTCATCTTTGCACCTTCTGTCAGTTTTTTCTATCTTAGTATTTTTATGCCTGCGCTGGCGACAGCCAGGGCCAGAAGCGTCATGTTGAGGGTGTGATATCTCAGTAACACCTTAAGGGAATTTCTCCAAATTTAGTACAAACACTTATTTTGGACTAAAGGATAAACTACTTAGAGTTTGATGGTCAAAGGTCAAGATCACTGGCTTGAATGTCATATCTGAAGACTCAAGAATTCACAATTTAACAAATCTAATATGAAGTGATGACATTTTATATCCAAGTGCTCAAAGGTCAGCTTCACTGTGACATCACAATGTTCTGCAAAAATACCTCTGGTAATCATCCAACACTAACACAAGAAGAGGACATTGTGATCACATTTCCAGCATTTTGACTAGTTGGCAGAGGGATACAACAATGTGCTGATAATTGTAGTAATTGTTTGTTAAAGGTTGGGACTAATGTCACTAAGGCCCCTCTGTCTCTCCACTGTTCTTTGTCTTGCCTGTCTGCTAGCTTAACTGCGTAGTTGTGTGAGCTGCAATGCTAAAATAAACAGATGACTGACTATACCTGCAGGACCTGAATGACATGTCCCAGCATTTTTTGCTCTAATATATATATATTTTTTTACACCTTTCCTCAAACTTTTTCTGATAACTTCCTTGTGCTTTTGAGTATTTATTTACTTATTTTTCACTCCATCAGAGTGTGTGTGACGGCTGGAGTTTGTGGCCACGGTTCCCCAGACTCCACTCTATGCTCTGAGAATATAGCCAAGGTGTATGGCACGCTGCTGGAAAGTATGAACGACTATACGACAGACAGTAGAGGGGATGTAGGGGCGTGGTAAGTGAACCTCCACATCAACAGTCAAATATATGCACACACTCAAACTTGGCCCACAAATGCACATGTGCCCTTTTAATTTGCCTCAGGGATGAGGAATGTTCCCCTGCCTGAGGCTTCTGGTGTCTTTCTGTCCCTCCACCTCGGGACATGAAGACATGACTTGCATGCCTGTCCCACTAGTAGCCTCAGGCCATGCTTAGTGACTCGCCAGGAATGCCACCAGGCTTGTCACTTGTCCTCATGACATGGGATGGGCTGCTTCTTTCAGGTTGCCTAAGCTGTTCCTCCATGTTTACATGCCCTTATCTCTTTTGTTAAATGGTTTCTTTTCTTGTGCTCACATCAATACTTGGGCACATTTCTTACTAATTTTAATTATTACAACATAAATATTCTTCAGTCACTTTTTGCCTCACAAGTGTGACAAAAAGCCATAAAATATAGGTTCCACTGGTTGTGGTGCTTTTTCAGGGTGAGTCTTTTGAATGAATGCCACATTTTACATAAATGAATTGTGCCCTGCAGATATGAAGCTAATTTAACTATGAAACTGTTAAATCCAGTGACAGTGAAATACAGTCTTTATATCTGTGTCTGACTATGTTGTTTGTGTTTTTATGTGCGTCTCATTTGTTATGAGTGTTTTAAATGATTATCTAAGACTTTCTTCTTTCATGGATTGTTGATGGATTGTAGCATGATGACTCTGGTCAGAAAGGATAAAGTTGATTTAAGCTTATGTCATTGCGAGTATAAAGTCTTCACTTGTCACTGTGTCCAGGGTGAGAGAAGCAGCGATGACTAGTCTGATGGATGTGACCACACTGGTGGCCAGTGGTGCTCCAGAGATCCTTTCACCAGACTTGTGAGTTAAAATCTGAAAACTCTGATTGACACCAGCTCTTGGCTACTTTTCCTTAAGCTTGCTATACAGGTAGAGAAACCCTGTATCACATCTCCAACAGTTGACTATGGAAACTGTGTTGCTCAGTGTCTCAAGGTGTGGCCATGATACTTAAGCAAGTCAGCTTGACTTGGATCATGTAAATTTTCAATTACAATTGAGGAACAGAATTAAAAAAATTGTGTAACATTTACTTTTAACATTGATTGGATACTAGTTGACATTAAAAAAGAGTCATGTCATTGTAGTATTCACACCCAATGTTGCCTTTGGGCTATCTCAAAGCATAAGTTTGATTAATGCATATAAATAAATTTTTCTGTCCTTGGATTGTAGCTCATAAAGGTGTAGAACCTGGTGTAGCTGATCTGGTGATTTATAGTCACCTCAGTCAAGTTTAATCTAGTGACACCCTGAATGAGTTCTGATGAAATTATAACACTTGTCTATTTTCTGCTATTCTGAATGCAGGGTGACTCGTATGATGTGTTACCTGGCCCAGCAGGCAGCAGAGAAGATTGACCGATACAGAGCCCATGCTGGAAACATCTTCCTGCGCCTCCTCCACAGCACAGAGCCTGCAGTACCTCACATCCCCCACCGAGAGGAGCTGCTAAACATTTTTCCTGCGTAAGTCACTTCTGCCCTTAGCCTGCTGTGAAGGTTGCAGTGATTTAAAACAGCCTTTTATTTTGCACTGTTTCGCAAATATAATTAAGTACTGTGCCAGAGTAATGGTTTTTATTTGTCAGTTGACTTCATTCAAAGTGCAGAGAAAAATCCTAAACTAAATCAAAATCTGGTATTACCACTTCTTTGTCTTTAAAAAGCTCTAGTGCAGCAAGGCACAATTTACACTGCAGCTTTTCAAGGTATTTGGCAAATTAGTTGTTCCAGGCATCTTGAGTTTTTGTATGGATTTGGACAAGTCAGTGTCTGTTGTCTCTTAATGTGACCTCAGACTGACTCTATGATGTTGAGATCAGGGCTCGAACATCTGTTGCAGGACTCCTTATTCTTCTTGTCACTGGAGATAGTGTTTTATAACTCTGGCTGTACATTTGTGGTCGTTATCATGCTGCAGAATGAATTTGAGATGCCTGTGATGGATACACATCTCCTGAAACCTTTGCACAGTACTGTACAAAGTACAAAAGCGTGATATTGAGCAATTTTATGGACATTCACTTTAATTTTTGACTCAACTTGCTATGTCTTTCAGTGAGACCACAACCAGTCTGAACTGGAATGCTCCCTCCCAAGCTTTCCAGTATATCACCCAGCTGCTTGGACTGCCTCAGTATCAGTACCACACCCTGCTGGGGCTCACTGTGTCTGTGGGAGGGATCACCGAATCCACAGTAAGTCAACTGTGATGTGGAGCATTGTTGTGATGTACAGATGGGTGACAAATTTAAGGACAAGCTAAAAACAAATGAGACAATTCCATACAGGACACAAGTAGCCTTCCATACACCCTTGTAAAACCTATGATAAGGAGAACTGAAGCTCTCCTGGCAGCTCATGGTGGTGCCACATCTTATAAGCGTAATAATCTTGTTTTCTTTTAATTTCACACTCAGCTATATTTTGTCACCTACAATATCGAACAAAGTCAAAGTGTGTAATTGTATTTACAACTAACGGTTTGTATAATATGGAAATTTGAAAAACATTACGCTGGAGTAAGTATTCATTCATTGTAGAAATGAAATTTTCATCACATAATAAGGCCTGACTGTTTGATGGGGGAGCATGTGCTGTGTTGTTTTTTCTTTGGTGGTAAATCCTGCTGCCAGTAATTAACTGGCAAAGTCCATTTTTAGTTGTTATTATTTAGGAGGACGTTAGACCAGCAGAGGGAGCCATGTGTCTAATCTACTCAATCCTCTGCAATCCTGCATCAAAATAATCTGCCTTTCTCTGGAATACCCGACTGTCACTGAATTACTTTTCTCAACCCTGTCCCCACTTGTAACTCTGTGGCAGCCACCTGAGCTTCAAGCATTGATGCAGACTTATCCAGAACAGATTGATCTGGCGGGTCCCTCGTGCTACTGGCGAGCAAGATTTTCCCATCAGTTGACTCTTTGCATCGCAGTGCTTAATAACAACTTTAAAGCATGTCTCCTGCTTTCCACCCCCGACCTTTTGCTCACCATCACTTGGGAGGCTCAGCTGGGGCCCCAAACTGGGGTTGATCAAGTTCTCCCTCCTCCTCCTCTTCCTCCTCCAGTATTACCTAACCTGTTAAAACCAATCATTTGAAAAGTTCTTGCTTGTAAAGATTCGTGATGGTCGGGTTATTTTTAACTTTTATTGCTTGTGGATATAATGAAGAAAAATACGCTGAAAGTCTGTAATAGCAGCAGTGAGGTCAGTAAAGTTGAACTCAAATGCCAATGGAAGCTGTAAACATATTCCCTTGGATACGATCTGGCTCTCGTCTTGCTTTTACCTCCTGCTCTCCCAGCCTTTCTTTGCCACAGATACATCCTCAGAGACGGGAAGGACTGATATGTTTGTACAGGGTTGCATGCAGGAAACTGAGCCAAGACTGCATCGATACATGAGCCAAGATTACCATTCTCACACCACAGGCACATACTCACACAGGCCAGAGAGAGATGGAGCATCCACCAACTTTCCAGGAATTGCCTTGAAGGACAGCCTAAACGTAGAGAGAGAGAGCATTCAGTACAGCCCTGCAAAAGCCAAAGTCCCAGGACTGAGGGGGAAAAGAAAAAAAAAAACCCTCACCAAGTATTTTCAGCACACAGGTGTTTCACAGTATTCATGGAAAAATATTTTTGGTTGGCTGATTCTTGAAATAAACTTTAGTGATTGAAACACACAAAAAAGAAATGCAAATTATTTTGCATGTCACTGTAGGAAAGGAAATCACACAAAACTTGTTTATCTCTGAACACATTGTGTTACTGTGTTGCTATGTCAAGGTTTGACACTTTCTTTCCGGCAGTCTGATGATATCATCTCTTTTACTGTTTATCTTTCCAAGGCTCATGCATATTTACTCACAGGCACAGCGTCAATTTTGAGAGTACACAATGTTCTAATGTGGCAGTGATATTACACAGGAAATCATAAAATGTAAAGAAAATCCCTTTCATGCCTCACAGTTAGTGATGGTTTTAGATAAACAGTCGTAGTTTCCGCCCCACCCATCACCACAATGAGGATTTTATCTCATAAATCTGAATGTGAGATTGCTGCTCCACGTTAACTGCTGATCTCCACTGCCTCCATTCAGGTGCATTTTTCTTCCCTGTCGTTGTTTGACTATCTGAGAGGGATCCAGAACAATGATGTCACCCTGACACAGTTTGGAGATACTTTGCTGAGCATCTTCAGAGATAATCTCCGCAATGACAGGTATATACACGTAATCATTTTTTCCTATTCTTTCTAAAATTAATTAAAATTTTCTGAGGGATTAATTGTCTTGTTATTTACCTTTAGTTCTATATATATCTATCTATCGACCTATATATAGATCGATAGATAGATACGCTCTAATATTTTATTATTTAACTGTTTTTATTGATCCTGTTAAATTTTTGTTTTTTCTTTTTCTTTTTTTTTAGAGTGACTATTCCTTTTCTTAAGATGTTGAATCAGATGCTTGCTAACAGCTGCTTCGAAATCTTCACCACACAAGAAAAGTGAGTGTTGCAACAACTTTGTTTAGAGAAAAATTGTGGAATATATATTTGAGGACTTGATTCTCTTTGTCTTTGTTTTCTAAGTCATCCGTTCTGCGTGGATCTTCTGGCTCTTTGCAAAGAGTTCAAGAAGTCCAAAGATATTTCCAAGTTGCGCGCCTGTATAGCTGTGTAAGTCTCCATCTCATTCACTATAAGGGAGAACGAAATATACATCACTGAAGCAAAATGAAGCATTGATGATGATTGGGCTGACTGGTGTTTTCCAGCTTCTGTGGGCTGATCCAGTTCCAGGGTGAGGTGAGGAAGAAAGTTTTGTCCCAGCTGCTGATGATGCTCTGCCATTCCTTCCCTGTGGTAAGTTCACAAGGCAAGATGTATATATCCTCAGCATGTCTATAAAACAACTGAAAAAACAAAATTTGTCAGTAATGTAATTGTAATGCATTTTAACCATTCCAGTGCTTCTAGGGATGGAGGTGCTTTTTCGTTGGTCCACTGCTTTAGTCCAGACTGAAATATTTAAAGTGTTGGATGGATTCAGGATGGATCCTAATGACATTGTTGAGTTTTCCTCTGGTGCTACCATCAGGTCGACATGTGTGATTTTAAGTGAAATGTCAGGATAACTGTTGGATGGATTGAATTTGGCTTTATTTGCCTCTCAGTATGAATTGATATAACTTCAGTGACTTTTAATTTAGCCATGAGCTCCAAATATTTATTGGTTCATTACCAAATACCTGCAAAATAAAACATTGCCATCATGCTCAGCTCTACATGCGAATGTTGGCATGGTAACCCACCCCACCAAGACGATGAACATGGTCAACAAATCTGCTGGACATCAACATGTTAGCATTGCCGATGTGAGCATGTTGCTAATGCTGCCATTAGCATTTCGTTCGAATCACTACTGTGCCAGTGTACAGCCTCATTGAATCACTAGTTGTAGACTAGACCAGACTAGTTGTGTTTACAATCTGTTCTCTCTTACAACTGTAGATAAGGAAAACCACGGCAAGCCACATGTATGAGATGCTACTGACCTACGACGATGTCATTGATCCAGAGGTGTTGGATGATGTAATGACCCTGCTAAGTGATACTAACTGGTAAGTAGTCACGTTGGATGTCATGCTATTAAATATTTTTAATAGTTAAATAAATTCAGTAGGTAGAGTATGTGACATGCTATGTGCTGGGTGTCCAGGGAGAGCGACCTTGCTACAGTCCGGCCTCACAGGAATCAGCTTTGTGACTGGTTGGGAGTCCCCAGGCCACAGGTTGTTGCCAAGGTAACCAATTGACCTACACTAGTTAGAGCTGAGTGTGTGATAGGACTCCTGTAGGCAGATGCAAACCAGAATTTTTTTTTGTGTCACCACACTGTTGGACTTGGAGTTAACCTTATCCACTCTCTTCTATCAGCAGAATCCTGTCCAGGTTTCCTGATTAACTGTAGCTGTGAAAACCAGCAGGAAATAATGTGGGTGGACCAAATCTTATCAAACATTAGGAATGGACCATGAATGCTGCTCTCATGAAGAAGCTGTCCTGTGTCTTTAGGTCTGTCCTTCTGCTAAAAAACAACACATGAAATGACTCGCAGTCAAGTCAAGTTTACATGACAATAAATGGACATAAACATCAGTTGATCTTCCTGTTTTTTTGATTTTACACTAAAGCACAAGCATACCAGGAAGTTTTTTGAAACACAAATGTGATATAAAGTTTAGCTCTGACTGCGATAAATTAAAAAGTCCAGCACATTGTCAACCACTTGTAATCACTTTCTTAACAATATTTGGATGAAGGTTCGATGAACTTACCATTAAGATAAAATGGAAGCTTGTTGCATCTTCTATGCAACCATGAACATGTCTGTATGAAGGTTTCACTGTAGTTTCCTAAGTCTAGCACTGTTCTTACAGACCCCATTGAGGTCACAGTCTCGTGACACTGTGGAGATGGTTTCACTGGAGCCGTTCACTTGTAACCTGTACCTGGAACGGCACAGACAGGTGAAACTGAAACTATAGTGTGCTTACACTCTAAGGTTGCATGAAGCCCTGTCTGGCACAAACATGGAATGTCACCGGGGCCCTGTTTCCCTTGGCTCCCACGCAGACCTACTTTTTCTGCATCAGTGGAGGTGCTGGGGACCAGAGGAGACCCTGGACTGATAGTGGAGCCTCACTAGTCCAGGCTTTCTCATTAGAATCTGACAGTGACCACATTGTTTCAGCCAGCTTCCCTGTCTCATGCTGACAAAGATACAACTGTTGCATTTTTTTTCTTTTTCTTTTTTTTAGAAAATAAATGGTTTTAAATTGTTTCTCATATATTGCAGAAACCCCCTAGCCTAGTAATCAGTATATTGCATTACATTTTTTTTGTGTAATCTGATTAATTTAACTAGGTTTATCCTGAAAACTTTAAAACTTTTCAGATGGCTATTTGGTTATATTTTTTGATGCTATTTTTCTCCCATTTCGAACTTTTTGTGTTTCACCAGCTCTTCCAACTGTGTGCGTGCGTGCTGCCACATCATTTGTAACATCTGGCCATCAGAGCCTTTTTCTTTTTTCCTGGTTTCTCTTAAACAGCTGATAATCATCAAGCCATTTACTTTTATTCCAAAAGTGTTGAAGTGACTCTCCACTAACTTGTCTTTTTGAATATATTTATTCGGTATATTTTTCTAAAGGCTGTTTTAAAATGTTTTCTTTTTAATCGATTGGTTAGATTCTGCAGATTTTTTTGTGTTTTTGTTCTGTGGCGATCATTAAAACTGAATCTCAAAATAGAGAACAAAATAGGAATGAGGAAATGTAACGCCAACTTCAATGAGAAATCCAGACTTCGCCATCTTGTGTCGCCTTGTTCCAGGAAGCTTAAATTTGATATAATGAAGATTGCGTGTGGAGGTTTTCCAATAACATAAGTGTCTATGTGGATTAATGATGGCCAAGAAAATAAATATGTCCGTGGATCACATTGTTAATTGTCTCAGCTCTGTCTTGCCTAATAACTGCCTAGTTAGTGTCTTCGACAAGTGGCCTTTTACAATTCTCATTAACAAGGCCACATTCACTCTTAGCCTCCGTGGGTGTTGTTGAATTTGTCTGAGTAGCCCAATATTGCCGCAGCCCATAATTCGACTTTAATTAATTCCCAGCCAGATGGAAATTCCTGTAGTTGCTAATGAAAGAAATGGTGTGTTTCTCTGGAGGCGGATTGATGGTAAAGCGGGCAGCTTTGCTACAGTGCTCAGGGTAGAGAGGAATGCTAATAATTCTAAAAGGCTTACAGTTCGCCGGCAGTAGCCATGGCAATTCTTCACATACAATGGTGTCCTTTTAGAGGAGTGGAGAGAGGAGGGGGGGCTTCTCCCTCATTGACTCAGTTTGGTGTGATATTAGGAAAGACCTTCCTGCACTCTCCACTGTTCTGGTTATTATAAGATTAAGTGCTGCCCATAGCAGTGAGCCTGAGTTAACGCTTATGGAGTGGAGAGAGTAATAATGATTCGAGACGGTCAGATCTTTCCATATAGAATGTGATAAGGTTTTCTAGAGCAGCGGTAATATGTAGACTGCATGGACCACATCCAATCTTTCCTCTTAAATTAAACCCACGTAAATAATACACACATCAATAGTGTTGGCATTCTAAACTGGTTATGTTATCATTTTAAGATCATTACAGCATTGCTATAACTTATGGATGTTCAGAGCTCATGATTCTGTTCATGGTTCAGCCTTGTTTTGTGCATCATGTCCCTGGGCCTGCAGGAGGACAATGTGAGCGCTTGTGCAGTTTTACCATGAACGAGTTCTGGCTCTGTTTGAACGTTTGTTGCCGTTATTGCTTAGAGAAAACAGCGTGTTTCCAATTTTCCTCATGATCCACTGATTGGTATCAACAATCACAGAAGCATAGACTGTATAATCAGAATTGAACTTCCCTACTCAAAGTCAATGACTCAGCTGTAGTGGACACAAGGCAAATGTTGCACTAAATGCCCTGAGGATAACCCCTTTTTGTTGCTCATTCATTTTGGGGTAAAGGAAGCTAGGGCCCATCCAGGTACACACACACTGGAACATTTCTTGCATGAGACTAATAACCACAGATGTGAGTACTAAGTTACTCTTTGCACAAAGGCTGGTGTGGCAGCTGATTAACCTGATAATCCTTGGTAGCAATGTACTCCTGCATTGTACTTGATTATGGTTAAACTTAACTAGACGTGGTGTTAAACTTGTTCATGTACTGAAGCTTTTACTGTTTTTAGTGTGGCCCAGCCCCAGAGATGTAGCTATTGTCTGCTGAGAGAGTTTATTATTCCCAGGTGTTACTCCTGCTGGGACTTCCTGTGTATGGGCTCAACACCTGGTGCAGGAGTTAAAAATCCTCCTCCAGCTTGTTTGTCAGGTTCATTAGTGGAGCTCAAGGCTTAATTGCCCTAAATTTATGGAGTGGAGGCCCTGTGGAGCAGCTGTTGCATCCAAATTGGCTTTGGGTTCAAGACTCCTTGCAGCGCAGCAAATTTGTGTTAAACATATTAATGCGAATGGTCGTTTTGTCATCATTTTGAGTCTCATTACTTCTTGTTTTTTTTTTTTTTTTATGTTCTCATATCAAGCATGTGATTTGAAAAGGGAAGCTATAGACAGGAAATCACCAAAAATTCATTTTTCCAGAGTGTGTGCTTGGTGTAAGTTGCTTGTTATGTTTATTTGAAGACAGCAGCAGACGTGTCTTTCTCCACAGTCGCAGGTTCGGAAGTGTGTGCTAAATTAGCCGTACGAATACCGAGACGCGAGCACTGAGCAGAGCATGTGCTGGAAGCGAGGTGGAAAAAGAATAGCAGCACGCAGTTTCCAAAGACACATGTACGTCATGGATCTTCAACTATGTAGAAAACTCTAAAGAAATAGCAGAAACAAAGTTTTAGGTAGAAATGACTGAATATGATAATTACATGACTGATAGAAATAGCAGAGATACGATAATTACATGATTGATAGAAATAGCAGAAATGCTATAATTATGAATATGACAGCTGATGCGGTCTCCCTCCAGGAAAACCACAGTCTTTATAAGTTTCCAAAAGCCATAATCAGCAGCTCACCAGGCATGCGCTCTCAGTCTAGGAAATTACCATGTTGTTTGGAATTATAGTCATTTAGAAGTAGAGGCAGCTGGATAAGTTTGGGAATGTGGGTTAATTGCTCAGCCTGTGTCCTTTTTATAGACCACAGGTTAATGGGCAGTGTGTTTTTATATCAACAGCACACACAAATCCTTATAGATAATTTGGCTAATTGAATGGAAAGGCCATATTCTCGTGTTGACCTCTATTATTTTGTTATTTCTTTTCACTCCCTGTGAGACAGAAGGTCCTTGTCTGTGTATGAAAAGCTTAAGATTCAAGGCCTTGCAGTTTGCTTCCTTTCTATCTTTTTTTCTTTTTTTTTGGTGTATGCTCTCTTCACCTTATCACAGCAGAAGCAAAATGTGATTTTTAACTAATTAAATGGTTTCCTCTGTATATGATTTACTGGTTCTGTTGGAGGGCAGGCAGCCTCCAATTAGCCTCCTTATCTCTGTTGTCCTGGAGGAGTCTGACAGCTGCTATCAGCTCCAGCACCTCCCAGATTCCACGTTCAGGTCTTAGTAGCTGTGTGTTCGCGTATACACATACCGGCGTGTGCTGTGGGTGCGTGTGCACAATATTGGTCTCACCTGTGAACGACGGTGAGGGGTGGATGCTTTTGCATTGCCATTGTGCAAGGCAGCAGGAGAGGAGGTTGTCGGCCGGCTGGTCTGTTTGGGTTAAACTGATATCAAGAGGTCTGCTGAGAGCTCCTCATGGTCTTCTGGGAAATGTCTTCATCTGTACTGTGTCTGATGAAAGCAGCTGAGGGCTGCTGCTTGCTTAGCATCACTTGGAGTTGTCAAGGTCTTTTTGTCAGATAAGATTTGTTATTTTTTCATAGTAACCTGATTATGGCTATGATAAGACTAAATTTAGCCTTGCAGTCTTGCTGTTTTCATGCCTTCTGGCTGTATCGCTTCTCTATTCTGTGGCTAATCCATCTCTGACATTGAGGCTTGGACTTAACCATGCAGTTTCAGTCTAGTTAAGATGTCCTTCCTCTTCCTTTCATCACTGTGGCCTTGATTGAACTTCAGCAAGTCTCAAGACTTGCATATGTTTGTGTGCAGACACTGTGTAGCTGCTGCTGCTGCTGCACTGATCTCGGAGAGTGACATCATTTAGACAGCTCAGACGTCAGGAGCCTGGATCGCCTCTTGTTTGGATGTTGGCCAGAATGAGCTCATCCATGACAACGAATCCAGCTGCTCAGTCGTAGGAGTGCTGTTCTTTCTCGACCTCTGCACCCGGCCCTGAACCCAGGAGCCGGCTGGTGTGAGGATGGGGGGGGGGGGGTTTGTTTGAGTGTGACACCATTCCCAGAAGCTCCGGCAGGGACTGACCACTGGCAGCCTGCCGCCCCCTCGGCGCCTGCTAAGCAGCACGGCCTCAGGCCTCGGCCCTTCCCTACGGAGAGGCCCAGTTTGTTCTGGACACACGCCAGCGCTGAGCAGTAGGGGGCATGGCCAGGTCAGCTCTCAGGGGTGGTCCTGAAGCCCGTGTGTGTGAATGTATGTGTACTCTTGATGTGTTTGGAGCCAGAATAATTAGGTTGTGTTTTGTTTTTCTGTGATTCTATTATTTTTGCTTTAGTGTTGAGCCTTCGGGCTGTAAGAACTCTCTGTCTTTGTCGAGCTCCCAGTGTGTCCTGGGAATAGAGAGGAGGACAGCACATAAAAGATTATGGTTCGATCTCGTTCAGCTATTTCTGTGATGATAAATGTTGCTGGGCTTCTGGTCCAGGCAGTGCTAGTTAGATGACAGAGGAAGTGACTAGTTCTGTCATAAAGCAGCCAATATTATGTTAGCTATCTGAGTGTAGAGGTGCCACATTATCAGTATATCTGCATGGAGGGAAGATCTCTGGAGCACATAAGGTATCAACAGCTCAGCTAGATACCCCCTGGGGATAAGATGGTTCCACTGAGCTGTGTGCGATTCAGTTACTGAGATTACTCTGTCACTCAGTTATCTCCTGGACTAATACAGTCAATATGGTTTTAATCTATGACAAAGCACACAATCATGGGGGCAGCCAAAGGTCAGAACCTGAGACGGAGTCAAATCTCTTTGCTCCTCCTCCTGCTGATGTTGTGCTCCCTCCATGGCCACCTCCTTCAGCCCTGCATCCTCTCCTACCCGAGCTTACCATTTGGAATTCATTATCCAAGCCAGTCTGAGTTTTTCTGATAATTAAAAGGAGACATTCTCCAATGTTCCCTGTTTTATGAGATTGGTCCGTGGGAGGGCAAACACAGCAGGGAGGTGGGTGCTCTAGAGACTTGGGCTGGGAGTACAGGGCTAGGGTGTGGAGATAGGTACTGTATATAGAGCTGAGCCAAGTCCATGAGTGTGAGATGTTGTCTTAAGTTGGCTGTTTGGAGCTGGGATTTGCAATTCTTTAGGGGGATTTTGTGGGAGGAGAAGCAGGAGGAGAGGTCTTCCACTCGGGTATAACTTGCAGTTGGCCGTGCCTGTGGTTGGCAAAAACAAAAAAAGCTATTAAAAACATCTGTCACATAATATAGGACCTATTCTGGGCCTGTGGGTCAGTTCTGGACCCAGCTGGATCTGCTTGCAGTGCTTGGTGGAGGGGGGGACTTGGCTGTTAGCACAGAGGTCAGAAACACTCTGTGATTACAGTTCATTGCTACAACATCATCAAGCCATCCCACCATAAGTGCATTTGGTCAAACTGAGTTCACCCCACATTTCTGAAATTGTGTTTGACAGTGTTGACTTTTATATTATTAGGATTTGGCTTCAACATCAGCATCTGCATTCCACTTCTCTTTTCCCACTCTATGAAATGTTACCTGTTATTCCAGTGTCCATGTTCCGGTCCGTTAGAGTGCGAACCAGCAGCTCTAAGGGCAGCCAGAATTAACATGATGCCTCTGTCCAAATACATTTATTCAGTCCACTGAATTCAAACATAACCTTTAATGAAGTGGAAAGTGAGGGAGGAATATTGCTGCCGCATAAAAAATATGTAAATCCATGCAGTGCTAAAACAGAATAATTATTTTTTGTAATAGCTGAGTCATATCAGATTAACCCACAGGAACTTAAAAGTTTTAGGTGATGTGAGTCATTTTCCGCTCTTCCACATTTTTGTGCACAAAATTTCAGCGCATGCAGTTTGAACAGAGTTTTAATGTTACCAATTAGCAATGTTGGGTCAAAGGCAGCTGCTAGTTTGTGGTTGGAGCATGTGATATGGCTGCAGCACTGATGACAGTGCAGCCAAAGTTGGTCTCTTCGGGGCAGCATAATAACCGTGGCTGTAGTCGTGAACTTGTGACATGCAAACAGACTGACACTACACAACTGCGGGGCCCAAAGATCATCACAGGACTCTCAAATCAGATGATACGGTGGCTGTTAAAGTCTTTTTGTCTTGTGCTGACAACTTCCTCACAGTTATATTGTTTTGTCATGTGATGCAAGACACCGCCACCATATTTCTGTGGGGCTGTAATTTTTCAATAAGTTCTTTATGTAATTTGCTGCTACATCCTGTGATCTTTGTGTATAAGTGAGATGTCATGTATTCAGGGCTTTGGAGCCAAGACCTTTTGAAGTCAGTGAAATATATTTGGCAAGAATACAATTACAAGGACTGATACAACTCAACTTTATGGACGTCAAGATCGGAGCCAAGCCCCTTCAAAAACAAATAAGTTTTTGTGGTTAGGTTGCATCTGTAGCACGACACTGTTAGAGGCAGCATCACAACTCAGACTTGACTAAACAGCTGACCCGGAGTCTACAACTGTTGGTCTGCTGGTTGAGATTTTTATTTTCAACACCTTCTCTCAGTTCAATAAACCTGTTTGTTTGCCTGTGTAACAAGAGTTTGAACATCCGAAATGTGGTTGTGGTCACTGTTTAGTCTTACGTGGTTTACCTCACAGAGACAGATCAATGACTTGAGTTCAAAAGCTGCCTGTCTCTCGAAGCCTCAGCTTTCAAAAACGCCTAAGCGTCAGTTCTTTGTAATTTTTTTTTTAAACAACCGTTTCTGCTGTTATTGCAGCAATCGCCTTGTCTGTTAGCAGCGGCCCAAATTACAGAGCTGAAAGCTGTGACTTTCAGGTGGTTTGGGTACACATACACAATATTAACCTCTGCTTCCTCTGAAATCTTTCAGTTGTTCATGCCTCATTTCCCATCAGCCTCCAGTGAACACAAAGACCAGAGCAGTTGCACAGTGCCAGACGTGTGTGGGTTATTAACATGATAAATATCACTGCAGTTACAGTGCTGCCAGTCACTCACAGTTGTGGATTGAGCTCTCAGACACATGTTTCATATAAATCAACACTGTAAAATAGATGTTTAGATATACTGAACCAACCAAAACACGACTCTCTTAAAGGCTGTCTCCTCTGTTGTTGGAGTCCACTCGTGACCATGAGTGCGCAGCCATACATGTGTGTATGTTTACATTTCAACTTAAGGAATGTCTTTGAAATCAGTAACACAAAGGCTGGCATATCAAGATTTTTTTTGAAGAGGAGCGGGCCCTCGGAGTGAGTGATGCCATGCCCCTCTCCCCCACATGGCAAGCCTGCCACTGTGGTCACGGGTCGACATCAGCCTAATAACAAGTTGTTGCTCTGCTCCAATCAGAGGAATTCAGACATCCGCCCAGGCCAGCCGCCCTCCTCTCTATTTCTCTATTTTAAGAGCCAGACCGAGGGGGGTGGAATTACACTCCAATATACTTAATCATTTCCATCAGTGATGTGGGATACGGAGCGGGGAATGAACTCCTCTGACGCTGCAGGGCTGTTTTCCATGAGGCAAGTTCAACATCCACATTAATGTTCTTTAAACGGTTTAGTGGAGATCACCACACAACTGCCGTTTTGTAGAAGGGGCCTTTGAAATTGTCAGTGATTTGCGTCACCCGCGCTTTGACCCAGTGAGAGTGGTGTGACGTGTGCAGACCAATGCGAGAGAGAGAGAGAGATTTGGGATGAGTAGACAGAGGAAGAAAGGACAGTGGATGCGGTTGCGGCGGTCTACCAGCAACTGTCATCTGAAATGAGAGACTCAACTCTAGGAAGTGGCTTTTGACACAGTGTCTGGAGTAAAGGAAGTGTGCACCCTGCACTGGACTGATTAGCTGTTTATCAACTTATACCTTTTATTCTTCACACTGAACTGCATGCGTCTGCTGTCAAAGTAGCAGTTTGTCACTGATGTCTTCTTTAGGCCAACTTTATTTTTCATTTCTTTTTTTACCCCATCAGTAATGTTATCTCTTTTTTTCTGAGACAGACAAAACGATAAAATTACAGGATGTGGGCTCTCCCCCTTATAAAATGATCATCCTCCTTCCCTTTGCCCTCTCATGTGTGGTTAAGAGGAGGTGGGGGAGGGCAGAGGAAGGAAGACTAGAGTTTGCACGCTGTTGGGAAGATCAGAAAGACTTTGGCGGTAGGTTGGCAGTGATGTGGCGGCCTGCTGACTTGATTGCCACCATCTTCTGTCCCTGGGTGGCAACAGTGGAGTGCTGCTGCTCGGCGGAAAGCCCCAGCCTTCTATTGCGTGACACAAAAGGCACTTTAAAAACTGCGGTGGAGGTGTCTCCTCCGCATCTCAGATCTGCCGCTGCTCTGCCTGGGGCGCTGGTGGGAATATGGTGTGAAAGTCCCAGTCAGCCGGGGTGTTTACTTCAGAGGATACAGTACAGTTTACACTGATTGGTCTAAAGCGTCTGTGCAGTTGATGTTGGAAAACCAGGAAATTCATGGCATCCATCATGGGTTTATGTCACAATATAACAGGTTGTCCTGTTACCACAAATTAAACTCCATTGTTTGGTTGTTCTTACATGTCAATGAAGTCATCATTGTTATACAGGTGCAGTCACAAGTGAATCAGTCTCGTCTGGCTTCCAGCTCAACCCCTCCTTCCAACGCTCATGCTGACACACTCTGTTAGTTGTGGCGAAAAGGCAAGTTTCTACATGTGCATGGAACAACCCCAAGTGTTTGTCATGATGACAATTAATCCATGTAGATGAACGTAATCCAGCAGCCCAACAGCACTATAAACACTTTGGTTTGTTTATGACTTGATAAGTCTTTCCTTCTTCCACTGCACTGTACAGTCCTCTTATTCTTTTTTTTTTGTTTTTTTATTTTTTCCTTTCTGTTATTTATCACCCACAGTCTCTGGTAGAAACAGTCAGGCTATGCCAACCGACATCCTGGCAGCAGTTTGAGTTCACCATTGGTTCACTGAGCTAATGACTGTGGGTGCACCAAATGACATTTACACCACGAAGTGGTGACGCATTAAATATTACTGTTGCATCAAAAGACTGGAAAGCACAGCCAACTTATTTTTAAGGTGAGAAAGTTTGAGTTGTGAAAGCCGCAATTGATATTTACTGTTAGAAGAACAGGAAGGCGATTAATTTGGAGAATATTTTTATCTTCGTGGTCATGGCAGGGATGCTGAAGCGTATTTTATTAGATTTCCTAATAAAGTCAAATGGTTTTTAAGATGACACGGTTGAAAAAAATAAAGCCACATAAAATGCTGCAGCAATAATTAATGGTATTGGAGGAGTAAAGAACATTCTTGCTGTGTCTTAGATATGGTCAGGCCCAGTATGTACAAATATACATCCTCATATTTGGAAACTAATCAACCAAATCAGTATCGCAAGTTGGTGTGATGTTGATCTCTCAATGTCGTAAATATAGTGTCACAATAACGGTCAATTACCAACTACAGTAATATGACTGCACCAGACTCTCCCACAACCATGAGTCAGTCATGAAATCACCTGAGTTTGAAGGCAGAGAAGTTGAAATAGCAAGGTAAAAGTATTCAGGATTAACTTAAAGTCATTTGTAAACTGTCGAAATTGAAACGTTCTAGCTGAAAAGCTGAAACAGTAAAATGTGGATAAGTGGTTGAAATGCCCTCCTTGTGTCACTGCCTGGTCAATATATGAATGTAAACTTCGCCAAACCGACACGATCAAATGTGTGGAAAAATTTTGCAGCAACAGCCACGTTTATATAAGTAATAGTGTTGAACAAATGAAATGCAGACTTTTTGGTGCAAGATGGATGGACGAGGGGGTGGAGCTCATCTGACCGGCCTGATCTAGATTCGGGTGGAGTTTAGAGAAAGTCTAATACAAATTTTGCTTTTGAGCCACTTCACTGTTTGGACTGCTTACCCCTGAACCACAAGGCTGTAATATTTGAGCACCACTTAATATAGAGACCTGTGTTAAATCAGTCATTCCACAGGAACAATAGTGTTTAGATAGTCAGCAGCACTGCAGTTGAATAGGTGAGTCATTAACATGGAGTTATGAGTAGAGTCCAGCTTTTGTATCCCCCTGAAGAGCAGTAGTCATATTATGGCTGCTCGACTCTGCTGTTTACAGTTTGCGATGCCCTTTGACCTCGCCTCCCCCTCCTCCTCCCTCGTCAACTCCCTCCATCAAATCCTGTATTTATTAAACAGCCCCACCACCTGTCTGTGCACGAGCAATGTGTGTGCTGTGAGGGCCCAAGAACCACCACTAGTACTGCTGCTGCCGCCGCCAGTTTCTGCCTCCATTTTGGAGACAGGAGAGGGAGAGGCAGCGAAAGGTTAACCGCTGGACTGCTGCGGTTACAGGCCTGCCTTACCGGGCCATGCAGCCTGCTGGTTCTCTCATTAGCCTGCCTCTTTTTCCTTCCAACATCTCTCTTTCCCCCTCATTCCGCTGCGATGTGCCAGTGGGGTTTTTGCCTGGAATACTGAAATAGCCTGTGTCTTGTTTTATTTGTCAGACATTCAGCGAGAATTCCCCCTCCAACCCACAGCTGGCTCAGGAATGTCCTGCGACTCCCCTCTCAAGTCTCTACTCACTTCATCACCTCCCTTCCCTCCACTCGCTCTTTCCTTTTACTCCTCTCGCCTCACCTCTCTCTCTGTCTCTCCTCCTCTCACCGCGTCGCTTAGCATTTTATCTCCTTCCCTTATCGCGTCCCTTTCTGTCTGTCTGCTCGTCTTTTCAGTGGATGGCAGTTATGAAGGGGCTGCAGCAGGGGGAGAAGAGTCGGTGGGTGCCAAAGCTCACAAACTGCTTGCTGCAAACACAAAGAGTTGCTGTGGAGATAGGATCACATATGGCTAAATTGGATTTGCTCACTGTGTCTCCCCTCCTCGCTTTTATTATTTGTGTCCCTGCCTCTTATGCTTCTTCATGTTACTCTTTCCAATGTGAATCTCATGTGTTCCTTTAATTCTGCATATTAAACTTGCAGGTGTCCACCATTAAAAAAAAGATTAAAGTGGATTTCAAACACCTGCCACACAAAGTCTAACACGTACATGATGATAAAGTGTTGCATATATGTGGATTTGAAGGTAAGAAAAGAAGATATTTGTATGTGAAAGTGGAACTGGAATCCATCAAGATCAACTTTGCTTTGAATCCTATTGAAATGCCTGCCTGAGAAAAAGATGAATCAATTTCAAGAAACTGGGCAAAAGGTGAATGGAGCCATTTTTGAAACTACGGGGGGGGGGGGGGGGGGGATCTGAGAAAATATTGATTTCTTTAAAGGAAGGCGAGGCAGTGGATGAAGTTAATGTGTAAAACTGAGTATCTAACTTTTGTGCTGCTGGATTCTCACCACTAACTTGTTTGCATTTGGGTGCTGGGTGGGCACGCTGGAACAGCTGAAAACAACACAATCAGAGAGGTGAAACTGAATAAAAACAGTTGCAGGAAAGGGAAAACGCTCAGCTGTCAATCTGCGTCGGGTCATAATTCTCTGTGGAGCAAACACTTTCTGTTACAACAAACTCTGATTCATTGCCAATATACAAATATCAATTTTGGCTGCTTTAAAGATAATAAATTGGCTTTTTCTTTTTTTTAAATAAATTGTGGAAATGTGTGTCTGTAGACAGAAAAAAACTTGGAAACTTCACAAAAACTTATTTTGACAGTGTAAAAATGTGCCCCAAGCACAATTTGTCATCAGTGACTTCTCCACTGGAATGTATGTGGAGATGTGTGGCAGCACAGTTTTCTGTAAATCCTCCACAGGGAACCATTTTCTATGTCCAAATAAATACCTTTGACATGTCTCGGGAGTGAGCGCCTGCCGCCTGCCAAGCTACCTGCATTCAGCTCTGCGGAAAGCAGCAGCTGCTCTGGAAGAGATTGCACATGGGGCTGATACTCGGTAAGCTTAGCTGTAATAAACTACAACCAAAACCTGTGACCCCGTCTGCTTCGAATGATTTACAGCGTTGGACCACAGTCTCCTTCATTTTCCACTCCTCACACGGGAGGAACAAAGGGAGCGTTGTTCTGGGGCACGGAGACTGTAGTAGAAGCCGGTTTATATATGGGGTTAGGTCAGTGTTAAGGTAGTTCAGCAAGCGAGTTCTTTTCCTCTGAACATACACATTGAGGTTAGTCACTAGTGAGTTCCAGACCCGTCTTTGATGTTGAAAGATGATTATCCAACACATCGTGGTCTCTAGAGGAAATCTGACTGTTTTTTTCCCCCCCATCTCACTGAACGTCACCATAAAAAAAAAAAAAGTTTATCATGCCACAGCATCTTCCAGAATCCGCAGCTACACCCACTGTTTCCACCTCTGCTCCTCCCCATTCAAAACATGACTCATTTTTACATGTAAAGAAAGTCTCCAGACTGATTAACATGGATTCTTCACTTAATAGAATTATGAATGGACTCCTCCAGTGAATAATGAGTCCTTGTGGGCTTTTGTGGACTATAGGTATTCTAATCCTCCATCACTATGCCATGAATCCATTGTGCAGCTCTCTGTCTCTGTCCCAAACAAAACAGCAGAGGAGACCGGCATGAATAATACCGCGTCTAATGCTTCATGAAATATACATTGGGTGCTGTGCTTTCAAAGTGACCTGCAAAGCTTTGTAGCACATCATCCTCCATGATTCATATGTCCCCTCTCTGTGTGTGTGAGAGAGAGAGAAAGCATGCAGCAGCACCGTGGAAGTGGAAGCACTTGTTGATGCTGAAGCTAAAGTGAACCAGATGTAGTGGATGGGACATGCGTTGCTCTGCGCTGAGGTAATTCTTGGGCTCTGTTGTAGAGATGGTGTGTATAATTTGCACAATCCTATTGGTGTAAACCGTAAAGACAAACAAGGAAGTGTTTTCATGCAGGTGTGAGAGAAATTGCCCTTCCTGTCTGTGTGTTGAGTGAGCCATTAAACTGTGCACAGTGAGGTACTGTTCATGTGCTGCAGTGGAAGCCATGGATCCTCTATATAGTCTTTTTGGCCAGAGTCGCTGGCACATTTGAGGTAGAGATATAAAAAGCAGGTTTGTGCTATCTGGAGGAATAATTCATGGTAAAAGTGAATCCTTGTGAGTCCTCCCGGCCAGAGTCTCCACCGGGGCCTCGTCCTTTAAAACTGCCAATCACAGACACCACACAGCATCGCCGGTTTACTAAATGTGAATGGAATATAAATAGCTTATTGATAAATTACACGTTTGAGATGTTGAAGAATGCAGAAGCACTCATGCGAGAAAGGATGGTAATTGCATAATGATGATAGATTGCAGAGCGAGGCTGTGATATCCTTTGGCATGAGTTGAATATGGTTGAGAAATTCTTTGTTTCTTTATTTCTTAGAACAACTGAATTTTTCTTTCCTATCCAGTGGTTTTTAAACATTATCGACTAATATCAAACTTTTAACATGTACTACAGGCTTTCGAGGTCAGATGAGCAGCCAGTCCATGTCTGTACACTTGTGGGACAGGCAAACTTTAGCATGCCCTTGAGCCCAAACAGTCTTACACACACAGATAGGACCTAGTTTGTGTAGCAGCATGGGCTTATTCCCTTACACACCAAAAAGGAAGATGTGCAGAGGACCTTGAGTCCAGAACAAGACACTCACCAGGGTTTGAGGTGTTCTAACTTGCCAAATACATATCAGTATATGTAAACACACACACACACATACACACACACAGACTGGAATGTCAAGATAACAAACATGATGTTTGGCTTTGCGACTCAAGGTTCCCCCTTTTGTGTATGTAAATATCGTTTGGGGTAAGCTTTGCATATTCGACATTTACAAATGTGTGTGCAGAGATTTTGGGTTACAGGTCAGACAAGGGACACCGTGGAGTTTAACGTACCGGAGTCTCTTAACCAAAAACACTTTGCTCTCTAAATGAAAAAAAAAAAGCTTTTGATCGAAATCAAGAGTGAGTCATCACTAGCTGAACAGTTGATAAGCTCATGCAAATTTTCTGCAAAATGATTCAAGATGTGTGAATGCAAGTTTGAATCACTCCTTAAAAGAAGCAAAAACACCCCCACAGAACTATTCGAATAGTATTCTAATTCTAATTCTAATTCTAATTCTAAGTACTCCGATGCTGATATTTGAAAATGTATCTTATGTTGGAAACAGCTCAGCTTACAATTAATAACTAAAGGAGGCAAAGCATTAGTCTATTAATTTTAAAATTAAAATGGTTACAATAATAATTCCACTGTCCACCACTCTAATAACAAAGTAGTGACTACACTCACTATTTTTGAATAAAGTCCTATTAGAGCACTGCTTGACTGCGGTGACTGTCGTTGCGTTTACAAGACAACAAGTTAATGAGCAGCGCTACATTGTCAGGAACGACTGGACACTTCAGTGACTCGGTATCGGAAAGTGAGAAGGACAGGCTGGGGCTAGCTGGTTAGCTTGCTAACTTCACTGGCTATGTAGCAATAGCAATAGCTCCTTTAAACTTGAATTATGCTAAATGATGGAGATGTGCTTTTATATTTCTTTACTGTTACACTCTTATGACTTAAACAATGAAGTAATAGTTGGGTTGACTAGAGATAAAAATTAAATCACCAATATTGATACTAATAAGATCCACGTCTGCTCTGTGTCTCAGTCTGACATGTTTATCTTGTTAGCTAATTGCAATTGTGAGAAATAAATCCCATTGTCCACTCTAGATCATCGTGTGTGACTATTAAAAATACAAAACCCATTTCTGATCTCCCCTATATGGCTAAAAATTTGTGTGCAGCAACATTATGCTTTCCAGTGTTTTACCTTTAAGCCAGCTGGAACGGCCAGCATCATCACCAGTCTTCCATAAAGAAGTAGCATTGTGTTGCTGTCTCAAAACAACATCTTCCCCCGTCAGATCTTTCACATGTCCAGTTCCCCACGAACAACGTGCAGGTCCATTCTTAGGTACACACAGAAGTTGCAAAGGGGGGCCCCTGCTGTCCCAGTCTATTGTCGGGGGCCTGCAGGCGTGCTTGGACACATCACCCGAGGATCAGATTGCTTTTGTTGGGCCGGTCCCAGGTCCACGCTGCTCCTCATGACTTCAAAGCGCCATGTCAGTGTGCGTTAGTGAAGATGAGAAGCGGTACGAGCGCAACTCAGCAGAGTGTGATCAGCAGGGGCCACGGTGCACCCTCAGGACCACACCATGTTGTCTTAGCAGGCGAGGGAGTCACACAGCTCTGACAAAACACCCATGCACGGGAGCTGAGACACATTGGCATACGGGCAGGAGAGCAAAAGACATACAGATGATTTGAAGGGATAGATAGGAGGTTTTAAAAGGACAGGTAGGAGGTAGCATTAGCTGTTGCAATTTAAACTGATTGAAGAGATACTGTACAGTGACTCACAAAACAATAATGAGAACAGAGGCAGGCTGCTCTGATGTGAGGCGTAGTCAGCATTATCTCCTGTTCAGGCCAGAGTGGACTGAGTGTATGTTCAACATTCAGCTATTTGATAAGAGCCACAATAGGACAGAGGTCATGCAGGTTGGGAGAGGATAGTGGGGGTCATGAGTCACCACACAGGAGGCAAAACATCCTCCCCAATAGTCCCAAAAATCACATCCCCTGGTGTCATTGCAGCCAGACCTGAACATCCTTTCCCCGGTCCAAACACAGCAACTCTCTTCCCTACACACCTAGTCTGCAACCAAAAACATGGCACAGGGACATTCAGTAGTAAAAACATTTAGATTGTAAAGTCTGAAAGCAGTGTCTGTTATCTTTTAGGGCATTTACACACTGTATACATGATAAACACGGGGGAAAGAGGAACATGTGTTTATATATTTTTATATGTTGCTGCTGTGGTTAGCAGACCACTTATTTTCAGCACCTGTGTTATTTGAAGTGTATCCTATCAATTAGTTTCTTGAAAAAAATTGAACGAGCTCGAAAATAGAGTCATTTTTCTTCTCGCCAATTTGGAGATATGTAACACTAACACGCTTTTTTCTAGCTGTTGCCGTCTGTAGAAGAAGGATTGGACATTTTTTGTGTGCAGGCTGCAGGTGTTGTCAGTCAAATGGGGGCTGCCCTGTCTGTGTGTGTTTAGCGTTTGAGGTGAAGACGCCTCGTGCGGAGAGAAAGAGGTGTTTTCTCGACAGGTGTGACTCCTGACCCTGCCTCTGTCTGTCTTCTGTCAACACACTCCAGGCCTGATGTCTTGGCTCGGGCATGGAGAAACATGCCGCACCACCACAGGCTTTGTCTGCTCACCTGCTCCCAAGGATACAGTATCCACGCTGTTGAACACACTCAAAGCTGCTCTTCAAGTTTTTTCTTTGACAATTTAAAAAGCTAGAGAAAAGGGGAAGTGTGCACATTCTGTTTTCTTCCTTCAGTGACACTGTTGCCGTAGTGGCCTGCTCTTCCGTGGACGTTGAGGAGGAGAGATTGAAAACTACTTGTTGATGTTCATCAGAAATTTGCTCAGTGGAGATGATGTCAAAGCCCAGACATCTATTGGCAATTCACCAGTGAATTTCCTTAATTTATTTTCTGGATGACGAGGTTAATCTTTACACAATGATAACATTCCTGGCAAACCCCCTGGAAAACACACACACACACACACAGAGAAACAGACACACACTGACACACGCGTGCACACTTTTCATTCAACCGGCAGATGATTCCAGATGTTTCCTAAGCGGATGAAAGTTAGGGAAGCTCCTCGCAGGGCCTTCATCAGACTCAACTGAGAGTTGGACGGCAACCAGCTGGAACCACCCAGGCCTCTATACCGTTTCCTCCTCGGTGGCCCCTCCCTGCCGCAGGCCTATAGCTGTGATTTAACTCCACGGGATGCATCAGACACATGGGGAGGAAGAGGGGGACGACTTCCCTATCATTAAATTCAAAGCCCCGTGATAAGAGGCAGTCAAGGGGAGGAGCAAAATAAATAAATAAATGGATCCAATCTTAGAGAATGTAGATGTTCTCTTGTTGGCGCGTTCATTTCTGTAGAAGACGAAAAAAAAAAATTTCTCATTAGCAGCAAGGAGTTGTTCAACAGGCTGTTCTTTTGTCACAGATCACCAATCCATCTTGTGGAAATGTCAGGATGTTATTAAATATGTCACTCCAGCTCTACATAGCTTGTGGTCTGGACATTGGCTAGTACAGTACTGACACACATGAAAATACAAACAGCAGCTCATTCAGGCTCCAGCCGCAGCCTCAGGTGTGCGGGCCACCCACATTTTTTTTCTTCCTTTAATATCTGATTAATGAAACATCACTCAAAGCCACAAAACCTCTCAAAATGTCACTGGGAGTCAAAAGTGGGCGTGTTTTTCACCTGAATGGGGAAGATTGTAACAATTATGGTGTTACCTCAGCATATACAATGGGGCCCATTGTGCGACGTACAATTCCCCAGGCTGCTGGTGGATCTGAGGCTTGGCGAGATGAGAGCGGGACAGGGTTGAGGTGCAGAGCGAGGCCCACCGCTCTGAATCGCTGGCTTTGTTTGCAGACATGTCCTGGGATTTTGATCATTCAGTTGAAATGGCTGGGGCTTAAAGCTGCTTATAGCTTTGCTTGTAGTCAGGGCTGCACAGTGTCAGACACATGTGAGAGCATGTTTAATCTTGCTATGAATATCACAGTTCTTCTCACTTCAGACAATTAGCCGGATTTAGAGCCAGTCACACTTAATGAAATGCTTCTAAATAGCAAAATTTATATTTTATTGTATCATAAAAGTTGTGTAACCATGTACATTTCGCTACATATTGGACAGCCAATCAGATGATCAGTGCCACACCAGCGCTCTGCTCGTGCCTCCTTTGTGAGGGAGTGTGTGTTTGTGTGTGTTCCTGCTTGTGGCTGTGTCACCTGCTGCAACTCTTTCACCTGGTTATGATTCACCTGTATTGTTGCATGTCTCATCACGACAGACTCTCCTCTATTTCAGCAGGTGTCTGCTGGCACAATAACACAAACTCCTTCACATGAGGGCATATTCAGCTCAGGGATATACAAACAGAACAGCGGTGTGTGTCCTTAACAGATCAGCTCCTGATGGCCGTTCCTCCATGGCCGTTTTCTGTATGGTTCATGTTAACTTGAATATATGTTATTTCTCGCGTTTTGACTTTCCTGTCTTCTGTTGTGAGCAGTTCTGATATGATTTCACATGTGACCCCACACAGCTTTTGACCTGCTGAAGCAATTATGAGCCAGGGAGTGTGTGTGAAGTGTGCCAGTCTTGAGTATCTGGGAGGGTGCTCTAGACGTGCCAGTGTGCATGTGTGTATGTCAGATATACAAACCGGCCAGACGGCTTGCTGATTCAACCCTGAGGTGTTAAAGGTGTGTGTGTGTCAGACACTGAGCTGCTTAGCTGGACTGAGCCACACGGGCGAGGACTGGAGCGACTGGAGTGCTGACTAACAAAAAGCACAATAATAAGATCACAGAGCACAGCCTCCGTGCTAGGCTCCCATGATCCCTCAGCTGATCCCGCAGCTGATCTGGCACTGACAGCCTCCATGTTCCACTCAGTCAGCACACCGGCCGCTTTCAACTCTGTCCAGGTTACTAAATATTAAGACTGTTTCTCTGCATTCAGCACCACCTACTTACACCCTAAAATAATCTCGTAATGTGGACGTGACCTTTCAGCATAGTCTCAACGAGTGTGGCGACGCTGCTGCCCAAGCAGGTGAAGACCTACTGTATCTATCAAGCCTCATTCCTCCAGAGGAGCATTTGCTCACTGTCCATGACACCTGTCTGTGCAGAAAATCAAACTAGATAAGTGACATCTCAGAAGCCACCAGGAAGCTTTTTCCATCAGAGCTCTCTTGGGTACCTGCTCGACTCCAAATTGCCCTTCATTTCACCACCAGGTGTCTGAGAACACCTCAGGCTGATGCAGACAATACAGGTTATTTGTGTGCTGCTCTCCATTCTTTATTAATGTCGTGCATCATGTCTTGGCATGCTCATTGTTTTTCTCATATGAGACCACAGAACAAAAGAGAGATTTGAGTATTTAGCAATCTCTTGGTGCTGAGGATTGCTAAACAACTTCAACAACAATCTTTTTTTTTCTGTTCCTCCTCAGAAACACTGAAGAAGTGAAAAACATCATTCATCATTTCATCACCATGAAATGTAGTCATTTTATACCCTGGGACAGCCAGCGGGCTCACTGCTCATGTTGTAGTGAAAAAAATAACAACTTGAGTGTGTGTTACTATTTCATGCTGTTTGTGGCATTTATTTTAAAACATGCCCCTAGGTTTCAGTTTTACAGTAGTAGTGAGGTAGTGACGAAACATCTGCTTCACTACTACAGAAAAACAAATTAAACAATGCACCAAAATGGAATTTAATCTTTCTTCACTTTGAGTCAAGCTCACAGGTGACAGGTTTCAGTACCGAAGGACATACTTTATATGACCCCCGTGGGCAGAGGAAGAGCTGCCATCACAGTATGTGTAAGGAATTTGTTCATCATGCAGACTTCAGATAAAGTAGATGAAGACTCAGAAGTGTTATCTAGTTATCTAGATATTGTACTGCAAACAGAAAAATAAGCCACCACGCATTAAAGGTCACATGTAGAGTCTTGATTTGATAAATGATGTGGAGCACAGAAGGTTTTTTTTTTTTTCAGATTTTCCAGAAGGTTCCAGATCTTGTCCTGTGAATGAATTCCTGATGAGAACATGAACCATAGGCTGGTTAAATACTACAATCTCTGTTCACACGGCTAAAGCCTGAAAACGTCAGGATTGAATGTTTGTGACATGAACTCTTTTGTCTCACTAATTGACCTTATATGGTTTTTTCTGACTCACCCCTTTTTCCCACGAACCCGCCACCTCCTGTCACCTGTAGCTACAGCTGTCACCAGCTTGTGAATCAGCAGATGAGGCGAGTGTCACCTTCACATCAGACCGCACCAGCGTCGGAACTCTGGGTTTCCGAAATCCAGCTCCCATTACTGGCAGAATGAGGAGCATTCAGACGGGTGCCAGAGGATCTTAAAGACCCCTCTGTGTCAGCGCTCCAAGAACCAGACCACTGGGTCAGAATTTCTTTAAAGAGCCATCGCGCTTGGTTTATACCAAGCTTTGACTGATTGTTTTGTCCTAAATAGTTTGCTGCTTGTTTCTTCAGGCAAACCATGTGCTGATATAAAACACTGCATGTGGATGGACACAATAGGCAGACTGTTCTCCTTTCCTGCATTTCCTTTTCTCATTCTCTCTCTGTGAGTAAACACATGAGCTTGTTAATGTGAATTGTTCTGAAAGAGCTTTGCCTGTTGGCCGACTGTGTCAGCTGCGCAGTAGCTGAAAGAAGTATACAGATTACTCAAGGTGGTATACTCATCAATACAACAACATGAAAATACTACAGTACAGAAATATTACCAGCTTTTCACCTATGCATCAAAATTTAGGATGGAGCTGAGTTGAACTAATCACTATTATGATCATGGTTTGTTTTGCACTACAAAAAAATCTCCTTCTTACTAAGGAATTATTAATTTGTCCTAAAAGTGTGCGGTATATTACGGTATATGATATTATTTTAACTATTTTTTTTATAGATTTCAACTTTGTTGAACTATTCAGAAATAAACAAAAATGAAGGCATCAATTCAATGAGAATCTTATTCTCATTCTTATTATCTTATTATTTTTTGAATTAATGTTATTCTTGAAAATTCATGACACCAGATGACTTCTATTAAAACAAGAACAACAACAACATTAATATTTACTTTTTTTTTTGCAGTGGTCATGATGTAAAATGCTAATCTACAATGTAACTAAGCATATCAGGTAATTAGAGGAGCGCAGACCGCCACTATGTCCAACGTCAAACATACACCAGACTTCAAGGAAAAAAATACTAATTCGTATGAACTGATCTGCCACCAACTTTAACTGTTAAGCTCTGACCTGTGCCAAATCCCCTCACCAAGTCCAAAAATTGTTCAGTGGTTTTTGCGTAATCCTTCTGACCAATGAACAGACATGGGTGAAAACATAACCACCCACGTCTGAGTAAAGATTTCTCTCTGAAATATAGAATTTAAAAAATATAGTTCAGGCACAAGCACATCTAAACTGTACTTGCAAAAATGTACTTGTGTTGCTTTCCACCACCATCTTTCTTTAGTAAAAACAAAAAAGGCAGAACAAATGTGTGCGCAGGTAAATGTTCTTTGTTCACTTGTGAGTGTGCAAAACCATACTAGGAAAACCAGGAGGTATCTTCTCAAAGATCTCGTCTGCAAAGTGTAAAGAAGCCAAAACCAAGAAAGAAAGAGAAAAAAAACCCTCATTCATCAATCGAAAATGCCCAGGGAGTAAATCTAAGCCTCCTCTACACTGGCAGATCACTGCATCTCTGATTGAACACAGACGACATCCCCTGCAATGTTAAAACACCATTCAAATCTGTTTTGCTTTTTCTTCCGGGAATTCCAAACTCAGCTTTTGAAAGAACAGCACATTGACCACAGCCTATATGAAATCAATATCATTTGGATAGTCAAATGTTTAAATGTTCTCCTGCAGTGTTCAGCATAGTTAAGAGCCAAAGCATTGCACAGGAACCATGCCAGAGTCTGTGGGTAGATAGAAGGAGCTGATCTCCCCATGTGAATCGGAGAACTTGGGATTTAACAAAGGACGGCGCTCCTGCTTCTTCCCTCCCACCCCCACAGTCTCTTGAGTCTAGCATGGCTGTCACCCAGTATCAGCGGGCCTAATGGCTGAGTCTTTTTGTGTACGGCATCCCGGGCTGATCGAGCAAATCAAAGAATGAGTGTACCCATCAAGGGAACTCTCATGTCACAGGGCCATGAAGAAGAAGAGACGTTGCAGCCAGAGGAAGCCATGAGAATCAGATTCACTGATGCTAATCTGGCAAGCGGAAGTCGTCCCCAGCGAGAGGGTGCTTTAAAACATACAGAAATACTCCCCTTAGAGAGCTCAGGTTTTGCCTTCTGCCCTTGCTCAGTTGTGGTTTTCACGTTTTGGTCATTGATTGGCTAATCCGTCCACCTTCAGAACCACCTGGATCTGCAGAACTAATCCGTATGTGATCTCTGTGAAATTCTAAGGCAGAGTAGAGTCGTTTTTGCTTTTATTGTGTTGCCCACCTGCTAGAGCGAGTGCCCTGTCAGAATGACCCAAATTCTTCTTGTGAGCCCTCGGTGCTGTAGGTTCCTCAGGTTTCTGCGAGCTGCTGAGAGAGGAAACGAGCTGATAAGGTGGTGTTGAGAACAGCTTGAAGGCCTCAAGGGCTAATTCGGCGTGGACTTGAGCACGTCAAGGCCTTGGCAACATCTCCTCTGCCACCCTTCAAATAGCTCCTACTAGAGATGCAGAACAACCGTGACATTTTCTGGTTTTCTCTCCATTCTTCACTTTTTGGTGTTTCAGATTGTTTGTCTCTCTCCCACAATCACATACACATGGCTTTACATCACCATCTGGACTGAAACAAAAGAAAGGCTTTGTCTTCATGGCTTGCAAAAACTTCAGGGAATTTAGAGTGAGATGTGCCAGTTGCTGCATACTTCAAATATGTCACTTTCCTCACATATTTCCACACTGACTTGATGTATGTGGACTTTACTACCGGCAACACAACCACTGACCAGGGCTGATGATGGAAGACACGGGGGCCACAGGGCTGGAATGTACACTATGTTCATTACCATGCTGTTTAAGCGAGAGTAAAAGACTGTCAAAGCCGTGTGAGGTGTTGGAAGAGATACAAACACCATGTCTGTCTTCTGATACGGCCGGTACTTGAAAATGACAGGGTTCTTGTTTACTGAGAGGAATGTGGACACAGGTTTGAGCTCAGCTGCATTTCTGACGGTCTGGAGAGGAGCCAGAGAGGGACGATGACAGGCAAACAGCCTCTCGATGGTATCAGCGCCTTGCAATCTGCTTACGCATACCACAAGATATCGGACATGCTTGTGTGACTGCAGTTTACAGTTTATCTGCCCTAAGATAGTAGACTTAATGAAACAGGTTGAGACTAGCTCTGAAAAGGAGCAGCAGTTCAGGTATTCATCAAACTGGTTCTCGGGTCAGGAGGTTTAACATCGAGGGGAAGGTTGTTGAAAATTAACTCTAGACAATTTTTCGTTTACCAGCACTGAAGATCTCGGCCAAATAGATCAATAAACTGTACTTTTAAAACCAGAGGACATGCCGCTGTGAACAATAGGTTTGTGGTACTATGCACAAAAAATAAATTCTTTTTACAAAGGGTTCGTTTAATGGCAGATGAGCTTGGTTTCTTGGTTTAGCACTGGGAAGCAAACAAGGATAAAACAAGAGAAAGGACAGTGAGGACAAGCAACAGTAAAAATCACATCCTGTCTGCAGCCTATTCTACTTTTACGACTGCTTTTTCACCTGGAGGCTGGTTCCAGGCATAAAAGTGAGTCACACTCAGCAAGAGTTTGGGACAACAGGCCTGACATGGAAAAAAAACAAAAAAAACAATCCCACCCCCAAGCTTCAGCAGCAGGCGGTGTAACACATATTTACCAAACGCAGCTAATCCTCTAATTTTAACCTGCACCTCACTGCTTCACTGGTGAATATCAGGGCTCCTGTGCCAAGTTTCAATCCAAAACCAACAACAGGAGAGCAGCATCTGATTAACTGTCTGTTTTTCAGTCTCCTACTATCTGTCATTGATTTGTTTTCTCTCCAACCACCCTGTGCCCCCACCAGTGAAACTTGTGACAGGTGGAGAGTGAGAGCTAAACCTGTCTTCAAGCAAGTGATCAAGCAACTGGAATAACATGATAAGGACAAATGCACTCCCCTTTGAAAGCAGAGGCGATCCTAATATATATTATTTATTTGTTCTAAGTAAGGCAAATGTAATGTGATATAAATGTAATTGTTTGTGCTCTAGTTTTGAGTGTAACGTAAATACACCCAAAGCCTTTTATACAGTACATGCTAAAAACTATTACTGAAGTTATTATTTATGCTTCCATAAAAATAAAGCTGGAAAACCTAAGTAACCGTTGATACTGATGCCATTGCTCTGTTGGTACTAGTGAAATTTTTCAAACTCTAATCAGAGCATCTACTGTATCATTGATTTACAACACAAAACTGGAGAGTATGGTCATTTGTTGTATTCTGGCCTTTAAAATAATGGATGTCAATATTCATACTCTGTAATTGTATAAAATAAATAATAAATAAAGTTAAAATAGTACAGATTTAGTTCTGCATGACTTTAACATTGTCAGACCCAAAACAAATAGCACAAACACATCTTTTTCCTTGCATTACCCACAACATCAACAATATCAACATACAGTATGACTCACTTGGGCTTATGGGCTTATGTCATAATCCCATGCTTTATAGCAGCTAATGTAGTCTGGCATTGAGCGGCGACATGGAGCAGGTTGGACATGTCTTTTTGTCTTACTTGTAGCCTTCAGCCTCAGCCAACACTGACTTAAGTGACATCACTTGAGGGATTTCTCACAGCTTCCTCTGGAGCTAAAAGAAAAGATACGTTATAAAGCTTATCACATATACAGTGGTGCTCATTACAACCTGTAAACAGACTTTGATGTGTAGAATCCATGGAGTTCCCCATGAAGCTTAAAATAAAACAAGGAGTATAATGCATGGGCATCATTAGGAAACTCTTACAGGTGTAGCTTTGGTGTAATAGTGCTGGAGTCATTGTTACGGATCCTCACAGATCATGTCCACACATGCCTTGTGGTTCTGTTACCTCATAAAAAGTGCAACTCTCAGACTGCCTGCAATATGGCAAAGACTATGCAGAAGCCAGAGCACAAAGTCACCAGCCAGGCTCTGAATCCTGATTGCATAAATAGTACTAAGAAGTTGCTCAATGTGAAAGTCTGAGAGTTTGTGCAATTTTGTCAGTTTCCAGTCAACCAATCTGCACATGCATCTGCGTTTTGTTGGGTCCTTTGGTGGCTGCAGCCCAAGCCAGGGCATGTACCTTGCATGCGGGGGTCAGTGATCCAGACATGCTGTTCACCAACCAGCTACAACCAAATCCAAGTCCTAAGAAACCAGAGAGGAAAAGTAGCAGTTACAAACAAGCTCTGGTTTTCCTCGTCAGACGGGTTTCTTTCCCATGCCAAGCACTGTCCACGGGCAAAACATCTTGTTTCATAAGAAAATGTTACTAAGGATCCATTACTTGAATGATGAGTAGTTGATGTTTACAGATGCACCCAGCAGTAACGGACCCCACCGCTCTACAAGTCCCTGCAGCTCTTGTTGCACTTAGAAACATCTATGAGGCTCAGGACTGTGTTTGTGTGTGTGTGTGTGTGTGTGTGTGTGTGTGTGTCATAAAGTTAAATATATATCACCTCCCAAAGTAACTTAATTACACAAGTTATTAATGATTGAACTGTTTTTTATTGGATTTTCTGAAATGACTCATTGCCCTGGAATCCATGCTTTGGCTTTCTAACATGCTGTTTTTCCAATTTCCCACTCATCTTCAAAATGAACTATTGTGCAGTAAATCTAAAACACGGAGCTGCTGTGACATTCATTTTAAAATTTTAGGCACAGAACCATCATTATTGAAGAAAAAACAACATATGAATTTGTGTTTATTCAACCAATACTTATGCCTTTCATTCATTTACTCACTGATGTGGCCGATATGTGCAGATAATTGTGGGGCTATGATCAGATGACCAAACCACAATTTTCAATTTGAGTTGGTTCTTCTCTGAGGGCAATGAAATTCTCTGAACATAAATAACAGTTAATACCCCCGAGATGTAAGTAATGTAGTGCATACATTAAATAACTGCCGACCCGTCTTGATCCATGAACACTTAATCAAATCAACAACTTTACAAGTGGATGGTGCTTATTCAGGCCATTGCTGTTGTATTGTTTATAACATATTTCATAAGACAAGTAATAGCCACTTTTCAGCTCTTACATCTCGACATGTGCTGTATAACTGAGCAAAGCTGTGCTGTCAAACTTCATGCGACCTAATATGACTACCTGTGCAGTTTGTCTTAATATGGCTTAATTCTGGTGGCAGTTCATGACAGTTTTAATCAGATCCTGTTTAATGTAACCAACAATTCGCTGTCAAGCACAAATCCACATACTAAGATATAATGCTAATGACTTAAATTTCATTTGTGTGTGTGTGTGTTTGTTCTCCTTACAGATAAAAACCATGGCCATGCGGGGCTGCTGCTGTCTCTTGCAAACAACATTGAAGTTTGAAGCTGCCTTCACGGGCTGTCGAAACTATAGGAAAGAAATAGTCAAACTTAAAAACTACGGGAAGGTGTGAATTTGATGGCGATAGACCTATTTGATTAAAGCAGTGTACAGAATAATAAAAAAAATGTATTCAACCAAACTATGTATAATTGACACGTGCTTTTGTGGTATTTTGTGATATTTTATATGTTGTATATTGCTGACACTGGGAAGTCGGAGTCTCGGCTGAGCACGTGAACGCGGCAGACGTGGAAGGGGCGTGACGTGGGTTGGGGGGGGGGGTCAGCGCCGCAGAGTCGCAGCTCGGTTCACTTCACGTTTCGCGGAGGCTTGTCAGCACCGAGCGCCGCGACCGAGCGCGAACAAGCGCCCGAGTTCACCCGAAACTCCCGAGACCCTCAGAAGGAGGAACAAACAAACAAACAAACAAAATAAAAAACCCCGTCGGGCGTTAAGGGGGTTGGGGGGTGCGGTGGAAAAACAACACGGAGCGGCCCGGGGGCACATGGACACGCCATGTAGCTGGAAACAACGGCGGCGGAGTTTTGTCCCAGTTTGACTCAAGAGAGGAGGCGACGCGAGCGGCGAGATGAACACGCTCACCCCGGCGCTGGCCTCCCTGCTGCCTCTTCTCCTTCTCTGCCGGATTTCTCTCTGCCAGTACTCGAGCGACCAGTGCAGCTGGAAGGGCAGGTGAGCCTCACTCCGAGCTGAAACGGCAGGGGAATATCACAGAAATTTAAAAAAAAAAAAAAAAAAAAAAAAAAAAGAAAGAAAGAGAGAAAACACATCTGGTCTCGGGTTACAGGCTGTACTCATTCTGTGACAAAGACAGAAGTGTTGCTGTGGGTAGATGAACATGAATTATGATCATGAGATGTGACTGAAAAGACTCAAAATCAACGCGTGCTCTCTCTATTGGTCGGGGTGATGAATGTGCATGTGTATGAAAATGACACAGAAGAAGTTTATATACATGAGTTTATTCTTTCGTCTCGGGCTTAATAAAACCTGACAAAAGGACTGAAATAGCACTTTTCTTTTTATTACAGATCTGTCAGGTGTTTTGCTTTAAAAAAAAGTTTAAAAAAAAAAAAACGCTCTTAAGTTTCCAGAGGCTCAGGCAGCACATACTGGAAAGTATATCCAACATCTGCTGAAATCTGTTTTGCACTTGAGAGACTGTGCCTCAAATAGTGTGGTTTTGTTTTTCATCCTCCAGTCAGGAGGGGTAGGCAAATTCAGTACTTTGAGCTCTTAACCAATAATCTGTTGTTCATTAGTGGGGCTCTTGACTAATCTTCTTTAATTGCATGCAGAAGTGATGAAGTTAGAAAGGACTTAATTAGAGGCGTGCTGAGGAGAGCCTGGTTACGGGGCTTCAGCTGCATATGCTCAGCATGTGCCATGGGTTACTTTAGATCTATGGCGAATTTGAATTTCAGCATCTCATTTTCAGGAAACTGGGCGTTTCTCCCCCCGGAGTCAAACCACTAGCTTGGCATGCGCACGCTGGTAGACTGCTGATGGCTTCCTGCCTCTGGCTTTGCCACAGAATGACTGACAGACTGGAGTTTTCAAACCCTGACCAGGCATTAAGTTCTGGAGGGAGTCATTTGGTCATGCTGGCGCCAGAGTCCGAAGTGCTGCCCGGACAAGTCTCTTCCAGTCTCTTTGGTGGCTTGAAAGCAAGGGGAGGTTCGGTGCGTGACCTGCATTTGCACTTGCATGCAGCAGGCCCAGCTACTGTTGCTGCTGTTGTCTGCCCAGAAGCCCCTGTGTCCCTCCATTCATCCATTTCTGCTTCCAAACTCTTCCCAAAGGCAGCCTGCCAGCGGTGCATTTTGCCAAAGCTCTGGGAGGAACAATGTGGTATGGGGAGTGTGTGTTGGCGCAGGGGTCAGTTTGGCTGCTCCGGCTCGTGACTGGTCATGCAGCCAGTCTTGTGCACAGACGGCCCTTAATGCTTTAGGAGGAATGTGGTCTAATGTCCTCTGAGTCTGCCCGAGGTCTTCACCTTGGTCAGTTAATGGAGCCTATAAATGACCAGAAAATCATTTTGAGACGACTGAATAATCTTTTAATGCCGCATTAAAGGAAAAAAAAAAAAAAGGTCAGGCGTTCAGATTATTGGGTTTTATTGCCGTGTGTCTGATCACTGCTGACTCCTGTTCCTTTTCTTCCTCTTCTAGTGGTCTCACCCATGAAGGCCACACCAGGGACGTGGAGCAGGTGTACCTACGCTGCTCCCAAGGCTCTCTGGAGTGGCTCTACCCCACAGGAGCCATCATCGTGAACCTCCGACCCAACACGGTCTCCCCTGCCGCCGCTCGCCTCTCTGTCTGTGTTAAACCCTCCACGGACTCCAGCGGCACCAACATCTACCTGGACCGCAATGGCAAGCTGCGGTTACTGCTGCGCGAACAGGACCAGGCTCAGGGCAAGGTGCACTGCTTCAGCATCCAGGAAGGGGCGCTCTTCATTGAGGCTGTCCCACGCATGGACATCAGCCGGCGGATCACGGCGTTCCAGTACGAGCTGGTCAGCGACAGGGTTGGAGCAGAAGCACACTCGCTGGGCGGTAAGAGTCATCTCCTTTCTTATAATGATGAATGTCTTTTTCTTTACTCGGGGGGAGCCATTAGATTGATTCCATCTAGATCTGAGTTCCTTTCTGCTTGGTCCCCTGTGGTGTGTGCTGTAGACTAAATGCAGCCATCTACTGGTGGAAACTTTTATTAAGTGTGACTTTATTGGTAGGAAACTCAACATTTGCTCCAACACACTTTTAATCCTGAAGCCAAAGTCCATTTCTCTGGAAGCACTTTCTGTACATCTTGGTTTGGGGGGAAATATATTTTTTGTCAAACTCACTGAGTATCAATACATCCAAATCCAAAATCTGAAGCCTCTAAGACTTTATGGACCTTTTTTTTGTGTTTTTTATTTTTTTATTTATTTATTTTTTTTAGAACAGCATCGTTTCATATTTCAACCCATTGGAAAACACTTGAAAATGCTACATGGCTCTATACTCTTTCTTTTTTTTTCTTTTTTCTTTTTTTTTTGTTGTTGGCTTGTATGTGAAGGGGGCACAGCCAAACAGAAGGCCTCCGTTGGAAAAACAGCCATCTATTTTCACGCTGCGTACCTGCCAAACCTGCACAGTTTCAAGCTGTGCGACTCTGCAAGCAACTGTGTTTCTTTTTTTTTTTTTTTTCTTTTCTTTTCTTTTTTTTTTTTCGGGGGGAGGGTGTTTCCACCTAAAGCAAAAAAAAAAAAAAAAAAATATGAGCAGTATCAGGCTCACATCTGTTTTTACGGCTCTCTGGGTTCACATATCCACATCCTGCGTCATTATCTGGCAAAGCAAAGGCAAGAGAGAGAGAGAGAGAGAGAGTGGGAGAGAGAGGGTTAAATGTAGAGGAGTTTGTGTGGAGTCGTTTCAACCACATTAGTGCACTCCTCTCAGCTCCGCAGCTATAATGTGCAGCTCTGATGTGGCCTGAGATAGCACCAGGATGATTCACAAAGACAGTGGTCTCGTGTCATCTGAGGCCCGAGCTGGTGGATTGATTGCTCCTTCGTTTCTTCTCATCTTTTTTTTTTTTTTTGCCTCTCTTTCTTCAATCTTTCCTCTCCCTTCCTCTTGTCTCTGACCTGCTGTGCTGGGATTGAGTTGCTCACCATCAAGCTGGAATGTATCTTCAGCCAGATGTTGGGAGGAACGTCTAGGAGCATATCATCCCCACTCCTTCTTTTCTTGCTGTCACTCCCTCGACCTCCCTTTCAGCTCACTTAAATTATTCTTCCTTTTTCTTCCCCTTTCTCTCAGTATTTCCTACGTCTTAATTTCTTTCTTGTCTATTTATCATCCCAGTATTTTTCTTTTCATTCCTCTCCATACATCTCCCCTCTCTCTCTCTGGCTGTTTTATGTGGTTTCTGTCTGTGCTGAGTGGTATTAGCAAGTTGTGCTCCATTACAGTGGAATGCATCAAGGCCCAGATGTTGCAGGGACACTTTGTGCGCCCTCCACTCCTCCTCCACTGCTCCTCCCATCCCTCATCCCTCTCTGCTTTTGTGAAGTGGTTCTGATCAGAGTGGCGCTTGCATGTGCATGGGCCAGAGAGAGATGCTGACTCGGCTCTCAGCCCATTCCTGTGGTTCTGTTTCATGTCTGACATGTGAGCCCCGCTCGGCTCTGCTTTGGAGGGGAAAAAAAAAAAAAAAAACACCCCCGGGTTTAGGGCCTCGGCTCGCTGCTCTGTCTGATGCGATGGCAGCACGCAGGCTCGCTTCAAAGTGCCTTTTGCACTTTTGCTACGGGCTCTGGGCGAGGTCGGCCTCTCTGAAGTCTCCCGGCTCTCCAGCTGTTCTTAAGCCGCCCGAGCTTGTGGCTGATTGATCTCTGATCTCTCTGGTGCTGCAGCGGTGCCTCATGTTGCTACACAAGCTGACCTAAGACATGCTCACCCCTCACCCCTATACGCTCCGCTTCAGGCAAGCCAGCTAAAAATAAGGCCCAGCTCTGCTCCTAAAGTTGACAGAGGGCACACATTTCTACTTTAGCAAGACGTGTTTTTCCAACTTAATTCAGAGCAATGGTCTGGACACTTCTCTCTTGACTAGATAAATCTTTGTTATTCTCAGCTTTATGACCAGATGTGTGTATTAAGGTGGTTGCCAGTGTAATCCATCTGAGTCGATCATTTCTGCTCTAATTCAGACACCCACTGCTGACTTGACACCCCTCCCTCTGCTGCTAAGGAAAACCGCAGCCGATTTAGGGCCAATAAAGGCATTCTGGCGAGGCTAGCCACTGGACCACCTGAGTCAACTAATCATTGACTTGACTTCTCTCATTTAAGGCCCTTTCTCCTGCCATAAAACACTGGTGGAGGGCAGGCAGAGCTACTGCTCTGTAGCCGCCAATCAAAGGTGAAACTTAGCCTGCGGCTACTGGGTAGAGGTTACTCACTTTTTTTTTTTATTTTCCTCTCCTCTAATTATCTGCCCTCTCGTGGCCTGCATCATTCTTCCCGTTCCTGCCTTTTTTAAGGCTGTTAAAGACTCCGTTTGATGTTACACTCGCAGTTGTGCAGACAGTCACAGTCCCAGGAGGCCTGCTAAAGTGCGAACAGAGCTCAGGTCAGACGTGTAGCTTCTTTTCGTCTCCCTTTTCATCTGGTCCTTGTTTGTCGTGGAGTGTCAAGGAGTTCCTGTTGTGGTGGGGAAGCTTACGGAACAGCCGCTCTCAGCATTAAACACTCTCAGGAACACATACACACGTCAGCATTTTAAAAAAAAACAAAAGAATGATTAACTTTTTTTCACCATGAGCAGCGTGTCCAGCTCTGGTGCAAAACCCAGAGGCTGAATCCTGCTCTGCTGTCTTTTGTAAATAAATCATTTGCGGGATGGAAATTACTGCGACCTGAGCTCGCTCGCTCTCTGTCTCTCTCTCTCTCTCTCTCTCTCTCTCTCTCTCTCTCTCTCTCTCTNGCTCTCTCTCTCTCTCTCTCTCTCTCTCTCTCTCTCTCTCTCTCTCTCTCTCTCTCTGGCTCTCTCTCTCTCTCTCTCTCTGCTTGTGTGTGTGTGCATGAGGAACACATATCCCTGCATGGCTGGGCTAGCCACAGTTGTGTGTTTTTGTAAGTGGTACCTAATTGTAAGGTTGTGGGGCTATACTCAAGATTTCTATCACGCTGCAACACCCGGCGTGCTAAAGAAATCATGGACTTTTCCTGTTCCTGTTTGTAGTACGCAGCCAAATTTTGTCCACAAACTCATCCACCCTCTTTGTTTATTTCCACTTAGCCCCCTGTCAGCCCTGCAGCGACGCTGAGATGCTTCTAGCAGTCTGCACCAATGACTTTGGTGAGTAACTGCTGTTTTTGAAGAATTATAGGCTTCCTGCTGAGAAATATCCAATGAAAACACCATCATGTGTATGAGCATGAAATTTAGCTAATGCCAAAATCTAAATCTTGTCTTCCTGCTTGGTTTTGTTCCAGTGGCACGGGGCAGCATTAAGAAGGTGGAGCAGGAGGAGGAGCACTCGTCCGTCACCGTGCAGATCAGTCACCTCTACAGACAGAAGACGCAGGTCTTTGCATCTGGCGGTGTGAGGGTACGGACCTGGACTGGCCACATCAAGATGCCCCAGCAGTGTGGGGTGAGGTCTGGCGAGGGCGAGTTCCTCTTCACTGGGACAGTGAGGTTTGGCGAGGCTTGGATGGGCTGCGCCCCACGCTACAAAGATTTCCTGCGGTCGTATCATGAGGCGCAGCTGCAGGGGACCAACCCCTGTCACGTGGACACGGACTGACTGGGTGACCTGCCCACGCTTGGAAATGAGGACTAGTCCTGAGCCGGTGGGGACGAGAGCTGAACCAGGTGTTGATGCGGAGGAGAGAAAAGACAGACAGACTGGCCCAGTGGCAGCGCCGCTCTCCTCTCTTTATGTCTCCTGACTCTTTGGAGACAATGAATGGAGCTTCTGGATGTCGCAAAGCAGCACATTAGCTGGACTCTGACATGATGCAAAGTGGAATGTGTTCTGCCTTTTCCAGCAGATAATGAACTCCCCAGGTTTTAAATGTAGCAGACGCCATTTGGTTTTTATGTGTATAAAATGTGAATGAACATTGTATATTTTGAAGCTCTGTGTGCTTTGTAAAAAGCTTGATGTACAGTTCTGAAGTTATTTCTTATGACAGAAATGTATAAAGTGAAAGCCTCTTATTTTTATTTTGTTTATAAAAAATTATTTGCAATTCAATGCCTGAGTTCATGAGCTCTTCAGGCTGTACAATTGTTTAAAAAAAGAAACAAAAAAACGAACCAAAAAAAGCAAAATCTCCTTTTTGTTCTTGAGAATAAAAGCTTTTATTCCACAGAGCAGTGTTCATGTTGATGTTTGTGGTGTTTACATTTAAAAAAGAAAAAGACAAATTCAGACAACAAATTCTAACTCTGGTAGATTATTGTTTCTGGATTTTGACTGTACAGGGCTTAATAGATTTTATTTTTAAATGAGTGATATTCACATTCAAAGCTGAATGAGTTAATCAATAAACAGCAAATTTCAATTGTTGAATCTATCTCCTGATTTGTAAGTTTTCTATGATTATAAACTGATTATTTACGGATTTTGAAACGTTGGTTGGACAAAATGGGACACATTAAGATGAAACTCTTGGGACCTGTGACGGCTGCTTTTTCCCATTTGTTAGATGTTGTGACCAAAGTCTTAATTTCAAAAATATTTGGCTGGTTAACTGAAAATGTCATCAAATATCATGAAAAATGATGTTGACAGTTGAAAGCTATAAACTTTTTTTTTTTTTTCAAATTTAGCATTTTCCATTTTAGATGGATTAGATTTAACATTCACACTGGTGCTAATGGGTTATGGTTTTCCATATTTCCTATTTGCAATCAAAACACCATCATATGATGTGCATTATCCTCCTCAGCCTTGAGCTGGGACTGTCTGCCAGGGGTACAGAGAGATTGATATCAGAGAGTTGGGGTGGATTCCTCTGCGCTGGTTCCTGTGGTGATGGGGGTGGCCGTGTGTCAAGGTCAATGTGAAAGGCCTCTTTGTTCCAGCGCAGCAGTCTGGTATGAGAGAGAGGACTGAAGACAGACCTGAATACGGCCCTGTGACTGGGCATACAGCAGAGAGCAGCACTCTCCAACCACACTCCAAGTTTTGATTGGCAGGCACAATACTGCTCGGGCTGCCTGTTTAAATGAAAGCTTTTCATTTTCATCACCTCAAATAAAACACAAGGAACCAGTCAGGTTATTGGAAACCATCACTGGGCTACCACAACAGATGATGCAGCCTGCAAGCCAAGCTTGTTAAGATGACATCCAGTGCATGGCTTTTTGTCTGTCTTTTAACTTCAACGGAAACGCACCTAGAATGTCTTTCAATAAGTTGCCCCACATTGACAGCCACTTTTCCAGACAGCGCCGTGCATTGAATTGAATGTCTGAATTCCAGCTGAAAGCCAGCGGTCCCAGAATTGCTCACTGGGAAATGCAAACAGAGTTTCTATGGTAACGATGCCTCACTGCGAACCTTCTCGCTCTGGCTTTAAGACTAGGAGCCTGAGAGGAAGAGGAGGAGGAGAAGGAGGAGGAAGAGGCTTAGTTGGCTGTTTTTTCGTTGGTCCAGCTGTCCTGGTAGTCAGACCTCCCTCTTTCCTTCCTCTGCTTGGATCATGTGAGCAACAGCAGCTGCTGGTAACAGAGTCTTCAGGTGATTCCTGAACACAAGTGTCGATGGGGTTCGATGTACTTCATCTAATCCAGTCTCCACCCCGAGCTGTAGATAGCTCAGGAGTCTTTCAATAGCGCCCAGTGTTAATAGGAGCAGCATTTATCTTCAAGCTCTCATTTGTTTTCACTAGAGCTATAATGATTAATCAATCAATCAATCAATCAACCAATTAATCAATCAATCAATCAATTTATTGTCCAACAGAGAGGTAGTCTAGTATTTTGATAATGAATTTACACATTGGTTCCAGCTTCACAAATGTGCAATATTGCTGCTTTTATTAATCTTTACTGTCTTTTTTCAGACAGTACATTGAAAATCTTTGCTGGTCTCACAAAATCTTTGTTGGTCTCACAAAGCAAGACATTGGACTGTAACTCCTTGAGCTCTAGGAAACTATTAAGGACTGTTTTCACAGTTTTTCGTAGTACTTTATAGACCACACAGTCAAGCAATTAAAGCAGTAATAAGTCATAATACTGTTTTTTTGGTGAAGACTTGGGAAAAAAACGTTAGCATCAGAGCTCTGCAAGAAAGCTCACGCAAATAATCACAATAGAGTGATACTGAGCTTCTTTTGATACATTTAAAAAAGCATCTGTGTCCCTGTCATATTTATCTTTATAGCCAGTGCACTTTTGTGCATTAGCTATTATTACCAGTGCAGCACTTTCTCTCCATTGTGCTTGAGAAGCAAAATCCAAATAATGATGGTAAATGAAATGAGACAGAATTTCAGGTAATATTTATAAATGACATTTCAGCAGTTTTTACTGGGTGCAGCTCATCTGCTATATACATGCACATGAAGTCAGTTGCAACTTGGGCGAGGTCAGATTTAGTTGTAATTCCAGTTGGGAAAGACCAGTCTAAACCAGACGTGAATATGTGGAGCCTTTGTCTTCAATATGATTCACTCAGAAGTCACTGCATGGTCATCTCGTGGGTGGAATTAAAAAAGAGAAAGAAAAAGAAAGAGGAAGAAAATTGCAGTCACGGCAAAGTGCACAGTCACTTGGCAGAAAGAAAGGCAGTTGAGTTAAAGGGCAGGAGGACCCCAGCAGAGAGAGGAGCCCTGTGAGCTCAGTGTAGTGGCGAAGATTTTATGCCTCTCTGGGAAGTGCTGGAATGTGGGGAATGTGTTGACTTCACACACACACACATATACTTACACACACACACACACGCGTGTCCAACCTCCCCCACTGCTGCTGCCTTGATTAGCTGGAATCAATAGAGTCTCTGTGGTTTTTCTTGTGTGTATGTGTGTGTGTGTGTGTGTGTCTGTGTGTGTGCCTAAGTGTGTATGCCTTCGCTGTGCGCGTGGCCCCAGTCTCAGCACACATAAACACACCACCCCAGCAGAGAGATAGCTGCCACCCACCCTGAGCCACAACTTACTCTGCAGCTGCAGTCCTAACACCTCCGATCTCAACACAATGCTGCCCTAACACTTCTGCCACACAGCCCTTACATGCTAAAGATAATTTATTGAATTTCAAGATGGAAAAACAAAAGAGCCAGGAGGAGTATTACTCATATTTTTTTATTTAAAAAAAACAAAAACAAAACTCACTTCATTTCAGGATTGCAGGAGTCCCCTGGCCTTGTGTCTGTTAATCAAATCTCGCTACGGCGGAAAGAAGTTATACAGTCATTCACGCTTAATCAAATTTTTGCTGGTTAAATAAGTCAATTTACACAGCGTTTGAAAGACATCCCTGTTTCCAGCACTGTTAACATCAGCGTGCTAACATGGACAGAGAGGAAATTTTACTATTCAGATGTTTTGCTGGTGTTATTTATCAAGTTCATCAGCATTTATTCTCTTGGGACCTGCAGCAGATGCAGAATCCAGGGTGGGTTCAATCGGGACAAAACTGACATTTATAATAAAAAATAACATATATATTTCGATTTAGTTAGACAACATTCAATACTGGTATGATTCCATAAACGTGATTTCAATCCATTTCCAGCCAGATAGAGATGAATATGTCACAAAGAGAGGATTAACAGGCTGATAAGTCACCTCTCAGAATGTTTATTAGTCCCCAATGGGTCATGACTTTACCAGTGGTGAAATGCCTTGCAGCCCCGCCTCTCCCACTGAAGCAGTATGGCGGGATTAAGGGCTAAGGTGTTGGGTGTCCCAAGCAAAAAGTGATTGTGGGGTCACAGCGTGGGCCTGTGTGTCTCAATATCAGGTATCAAAGGGCATCAGCAGAACTGAGTAAATGGTTAGTGTGCATGAAGTTGACCAGGCACCATCTGCATTTGGTCTGGTCGGTTTTTGAGATCAGGTTTGCTTAGTTTTGGCTGGTGGTTGCCTGTCAAGACAATGTTGTTAAAGTTGGCAGAGACTTTTGGGATCACATCCAGTCAAAAATATACAGTAGAAATAGTCTGGATATTACTTACAGCGCTCCTGCATGTAATATAAAACTCCACACTGTGAAGCTTTATCATGTAGATTTCTCTCTCATGGCTAATGTCTGTATTATGTTTGATTATTTCTGTTCGTGAATGGTGATTTGCTGCTGCAGTCTGCACTGACAAGGCTGTCTCCTTCTTCCTTTTGTCGTCCATCGTCCTCTTTTCTCAATGGGTGAATGTGTGCAGCCACTGTCGGCTCACATGGCTCCCAGAGGCCACGTTGGGGTGCCCTGTTCATTCAGCAAACAAACCAATATCCTCTAGAGAAGGGATGGGGGAGGGGGAGGGGGCAATGCCCAGAGCCGGGGGGCCTATGCTCACCAATGCTCAATAATAGGGCAGAATTTGGCTACGAGGACGTCAAGCAAACACACCGCAAATGGCACTTTTATTTACTTGTCTTCACCCCCCCCCCCCCAAAAAAAAAAAAAAAAAAAACACCACCACCCCTCAGCGGCCTTCATTTACTGGGATCCGCTGTGCCATTTCCAGGAGCCCCATGGCAACAGCAGGCCTTGTCAACAGGACAACTTTCTCATGATGTCACCATGCCGTGGTGATTTGTGGTCTGCAGAAAGCTGATGAAGCCCTCAGTGAGATATCAGGATCACAGCTGAACTGATAATTTCTTATAAGAAGAGAGAACTTTGAACTTTGGCTGTGATGATAAAGCTGTGGTTTTGTTTGCATCAGATTTTGCGTTTAACATCACCATCCCGTGATGTGGCTGATAACGCAATAAACTGTGGATGAACCATGACAGATATTATCACTGATCGCAATGACAAAAACTCTTCCTGCTGCTGAAGCTCTATTGTCTTAGTCCTGGCTGTAAATAAGCATGTTGCTGTGCACACTATACAATCTTTTTTTTCATCGATAATATGATCTGCTCTACCTCCTCTGCTCTCAGGCCTGTCAGAGTCACGGTCAGGTTGGCAGATCTGCTGTTTGCACAGGCCAGTGAGCACCAGTGGCTTTGCCTTGTTGGTCGATCCCTCCTTGGCAACCAGGCCAAACGCCCCCTCCACCCTACCCATGACCTCTGACCTGGGCTGTGGCCTTTGAATGATAGGAGGAAAAAGTGGTTTGTGTCTAAATTCAGCCATCAGAATCTGGAGGAGACAGGGGCGTGCCCTCTAGCCTATAAAAGAAACCCACGTCTTTGGGCATTGTGGGAGCGACAAAGATCATCAACCAATGGCGAGGACAAGTGCAGAGGATGATGGATTGCGTAGCTGAACGTGTGACGTCTGATGGATGTTTGAATGAGGAGCATAATAGGTTGTGTGATGGATAGGTAGGAAGCGAACACTTAGATTTTCACACAGGAGCGGATGTGAGTTGTTTGCTTTTTTGGACAGAGAGTGATGGATCGATTCTTGAGTGACGAGGAGTAAGCAGAGCAGATGCAACCTGCAATTTTTTTTTTCACATAACTTTTACATAACTTGTTTTTGTTGTCAACCTGAGAGCGATGTGCATAAACACATTTTAAAGCCAACCATCGAGATCCAAATCAAATAATTACAAATGACAAATGTTGCATTGTAAGCGGCTACACACAGCAGCCATACAACACTGGCTATAATCTCAGCCTTTTGTGCAAAAATGATTCAGAATCACGCAAGAGAGCATGTGTTCCAAAGGCATGTCTATTCAGACCATAACAGACATTCATGCCTCTTCACCACTGAAGCAATGTGGTACTGACAGACTTTTCTTAACTTGTACTAAACAAGGAGCAATTCATTAAACTAAATGTTGAGTTTCCAATTTGTGATAAATGAAAGTAAGGAAAAATGAATGAGTGAATTCCAGTTTTAAAATAATCACATTAACATTATTACGTTTGGCTTGTGCATTAAAAAAAGATGAATAAATGCTGTGAAGTCATTTGAGCAGGCTTTTTTTTTTTTTTTTTTTTTTTTTAACAATGTGCATGTGTTAAATTGAAATTGAAACCATAAATGGAGCTGCCTAGGTCAGGATAATGTTAGAGGAATTTAGGGCCGGTCACACACCATCTCATGCACAGCACACACTCGAGTGTCGCACAAAGACCAAACTGGATTTTTCATTTTTCAAATGCTTGAAAATGCTTTTAATGCCACCTTCAAAAGAAGACATTCTGTTGAATTATACAGCATCTGACTGAGACTGGAGCAGCTAGATTTCATTATAATCATTACTGGTTGTAAAAACAGCGTGGTGATTTGCGAGCTATGGCAGCAGTTATCAAGTTGGCAACAGCTGAATGGTCAGCTGGGAAAAACATGTCCGAGGGGGCACTCATGCATGTAGCTGTTTCACATTGTAGCTTAGCACAGGTGACACCCAATGACCCTTAATAAGAGTTCAGGACCTGCCTGCACTCTTTAAGGTCAAAGGTTAATTAATCTGCAACAGCATTGCTGAAGTAAGAAATTCGCTGTGACAAGACAGAAGAGAAATGAAAGCAGGCCATTTTTGATAAATGAGACATGAGAAATAATAATAATAATAATAATTTAAAAAAAAAACCCATATGGAATATCTCATTCATTCCCTCCAGGGTTTCATCTCTTGGCTGCACTTGCAGTGTTTTCAATCTCAGTCTCAAGTAGCTTCAGAAGAAAGCATTCGTGCAGCTCATGTTGCACCACAGTTGTGTCGAGTTTACCACGCTGCAGACTGTGGACGCACAAATGCTCGCTAGTATGACATAATGTGTAGATTTTGGGAGGATTATCACCAGTGGGCTGTGGAACGCATAATATGTCTGAGCGGAGAAATCAGAGAGAGTGACCGGAGCATAGGAGCCTCACAGCATGCTGACAGTGAGGTTTTCCTTTGCCATGTTATTTAAAAAATGTGAGGCTGCTGCACGACAGAAGCTTCACTCCTTCTCCTTCACTCCTGCGGCTAGGATTGGTGCGGGCCCTAAAGGTATGAAAAAGTTACTCACTTGAACATATGCAAATAACCAATGTGATCAAACAATGTTTTTAAACTACTTTATGCAAGTGGCACGCTGCATTTGTTGGTGTTGGATCAAATACTGTAGATTCACTTATTTGATCTGATTTGATATATCATCATATTTGATGTAGTATATTTTTGGATCCCAATCGTTAAAATCCCATTGATGTTGATGTTTTTGTTCGTGTTGTTCCAGGCAGGAAATATGAAGTTTTGCAGAATTTCACAGAAATAAAGATAAACTTGATTTTCACTGTGAAGGAATAGAAACCGTAGTGCAAGCAAGAGTTGAAAGCGTGCGCAAATGGATATCCATACTGAGTGGAAACAACTGGATGCCTGGGACAAGTGGTGAAATGTATCACATTTACTCAAATCTTGTTCTAATAAAACAACAATGCAAGTAGTTTAAATCTGCTTCACCTCATTTAAATACTGTTTACAACAGGGGCTGCTCTTCATAATGTGGGATTTTACCTTAAATACTGAAAAGTACATTTTGCCCTTAACACATATGTCATTTATTTAAGAATGATTCTGAGTGCAGGAACTTTACTTTATTATTTTTAGTGGGATTTCTAATGTTACTTAAGTAAAGCATCTGAATGCATCTGCAAATTTCTGAAATACAGTAGCAAAAATGCTTCAATATGACGAAAAATATCAGTGTCGTTGTAAATCAACATGCAAACCCACCGGCTAGGTGCTGCATAAGACAAAAAGTGAATGCCTGCAAATGTATCCAGGACAATTAGATTTGACAGTGACTTGAAGACAATCAATGATTCTGGTGCTGCTCACAGTGGTGGTGGGGGTGTTGGTGTTGGTGGGGGACACTCATCTGACCCCTCGTCTGCAGACAGATGCTGCCCCCAGCAGGAAGAAAGTCTAACTGCAGTGTAATGTGATCACAACACCGTAACACAGTATACAATGAATCCTGAGACAATGACAATATTTAGGTCTGGGGTACATTCCTCTACTTATCACCGTAGTGCCTGCAGTGATGGACCAAGTATGTACAGTATTATTAACCCACAAACCAAAGCCATAATAACAGTGCAGTGCGAGCACTGAAAGCAGGCTTTATGTTTTAAGTCTCGCTCCAATCCCAGAGAGACTGCTCACATTTCCAGCCATGGTGAAATGTAGATTTATGCCGTAGTCATAACAAAGACTGAACATGACTGACACAGCATAATAAAAGGGCTGGGGCTGCGATCATTTGTGCTGCAGACGTACTGTCCACGCACTGATGGATGGCATGAATCTGTCAAATGTAACACTGGATCTATCCTGTGCAATAAGACAGCATTTCAAGTGCGCCTACCTGCACACATGGGAAAATACACAAAGAGAAGAGAGTAGCACTGTTGCCCTACTGATGCAGAAAACTGACAACTGCAAGTCTCTGTCCCAAAGACAACAGTGACTCCATGAGCAAAGGAAACCATACTCGGCTTTCTGCTGAGAACAATTTGGCTGAGCGTGTACTTAAAAAGTCATCAGTGTATCCACAAGGGTTAGATTTTCAGTGAGTGTTGGAGGATATTTCATACCAAATTTAGAAAGAAAACACAGTCCAACAGATCAAGTTGAGTTCATGACGCCTGGGAAGAAATCCAGTAATAAAATAACAGTTGTTTGCCTGCGAGGGATCTGTGAGGTTGTTTGTAATGGGCCTGTGAAAACTGATGACCTTGGACTTATTTTTACTGATCACAAAAAGTCATAAGTAAGAACGCCATATATTTTGGGGATTCACTAAAGTCTAATTAAGAAGAAACCAAACCAATGTGTCATGTTTCATTTTCATTCTTCCCCTCCATCCACTATAAACCCCTAAATGAGCAGACAGGACTTTTCTACAGATACTGGGGGGTCAGTCAGAGTGATTTATTTCAAATAAATCAATACAATTGTGAAAAAAAAAATTGGATTATCTGAATCTTAGACTTATGTTGCATGTAATATTCCATGGCACTAATGATACAAACTGGGTCTGATAAGATCAGTTTAAATGTGCCCATGTCTTTTTCATACTGACTGATACAAGCTTTGGATGCTTCAATGTAGGTTGCAGCTGCTGTGCTCTGAAAGGCAGAAAAATGAAAAATAGGGTTTAAATATAGCTTGTGTGCACAACATCGCCATGATACACATGTTGATGGTGTAAAATAGCAAGGCCCACACTGCAAGAAGAAAATTACTCTCAAACATAGTTGTTGAAACAAAACTGCTTAAAGTTTGCATATAGCACAAAGTAAGTTACAAGTAGCTGGTGCAACCTCAGTACGGCACAAACACAGTGTGGTAGGTTTCTATATTTAAAAAAAAAAAAAAAAGTTAAGTATCAGAATGATTGCTGCTTTTTTAAGGTATTTATGAGATGTCTCTGCTAGACATCTAACACAGAAGGACTTGTCGCTTTTCAGGCTCCTGAGAGTTGATCAGTGCTGCCTCAGGAACCTTCAGGACGCTGAACTGAGGGCAAACAGTTAATACTATATGTGAAGCAAAAGGCTCTAGATGCTATTATCATAGTCAAGCTACTACTGATCCATGGGCAGCACCCTCTTTGCAAAAGCCACACAGTCAATGGCCTTCAGTGCCGCCCAGCCGTGCTTCAAGGATGTGTTAAACTGAAGGGGACAGAGAGATGACATTTTACTCAAAAGTCTCAATGGTTTTGTTCACACTGCTCTTCAAAATTAGCACATTTGGTCTCTGAAATTGGTTCAGTGGACAACAAACAGACATTGTGTTAAATCTGTCACATAGTCTAAAGCCAATCCTCTATATATTGACCTCCATTTCATATTTAATGCCATTTTTAGTGATGTAGTCCCCCATGAGTGAAGCAATTCAAGCCAGTTAGCAAACATTGCTGGAGTTAGCTACAACCAGGGCAGATGGAATAAGCAACAGTTTTAAATTAAATTTGTACAATTTCCTATTTACCTATTACAATTTTTTTTTTTTCCAAATGAACATTTCTACATTTCTCACCATCAATACAACACGGAAACAGATTTGAACCAATTTAACAGTTATGGCGACTCAACGCTGACAATGCTGCTGATTTTGTTGTTTAAAGATTGTGATTACAATTGGCAGTATGAACACAAACAGCATGTGTTGTGACATACTGTATAAAAACTAAGGAAATTTCTAATTTTATACAGCCACTGCAGACCAACTAGTTATCTCAATTTACATTGTTCCATTTAGAAAGTTTTTTTTAATAATTCACCGATCACTGTATGGGACTAAAAGCACCAAACTAATTCATAGGCAGCATGAGATACATTTTATCTTAACCTATCCATGTTAATAATCTTCCGCAGTAACCACTTGAAGCTATGAAGGCAGTTGGTGTATGAAGTTCACTTCAGTGACTCCATGTAAAAACTCTTTCTCTGTTGTGCAAAGTAAGAAAATTGTGTATTTCTGACGTATGGTTGTGGCTGCTGAATAAAAATGTAAAAATTATTTGCTAAGCTTTGGGGCAGGTGTTTTTAGTGTTTTGCTGTTTAAATATTAGCCAAAAAACAATCTTACCAGGTCAAGCCAAAGTAGGAAATGTATTGTACTTTGGATCTTGCTGTGTTGTTAACTACTGCAGATGTTTTATTAATTCAAAGTTTTATATAAAGCATGTGTAGAGCCAACTTTTTCCCCTTCCTGGTGGCTCATGTTTTGAGTAAAATCTTTCACCTTGGTCAGAAGGTGAAGATACTGTGTCTCTCAGCCAGAGAATGAGAATGAGTGGAGGTTAAAGTTTACACATAGGCTACAGTAATAAAATCCAACTAGAGTAAAGGTAAACTGGTAAAAACCAGCTCATTTACACCCAGTGTAAAAAGACTGTACTATATACTACTCCTACTATACTCTTTAACGTAACTGGACCATGGAGTCTCCAGCTCCTGTGCACATTACAACATATGAATCTGAGAGCTGTTTTAACCATTTATTATATTATCTGTAGAAGAAGCAAAAGTAAATACACTGCTATGCATATTACAACAAAAAGAATTTAAAAAAAAAAGGTACCCTAAGGATTTTACATTATTAATACATCCACAACAAAAAGGCATTTACAAACCTTTAGCTGGTTTCTACTTATCCTGTTAACAAAAAAAAAACAAAAACAAACCACAATTAAACAAGATACAAACTATAACTAACTACTTTCAGTTTTTAATTAAAATAAATTGCCTCAGTTCCAATAGTTCAAGTCAAATACAGTCAACTTAACATTCACTAAACTCAAACAGAGGGAATTACTTTTGGTAGCTTATTGTCCATGTTTGAGAAACCATGCTGCCACTTATGTGGCAGCATGGTTTCCTAAGATTAGATTAGGAAAGCATACACAGTCCTTATGTAACTGTCTCTACTCAGGCACCTCCCCTGTGCTCTGACAGGTGACTCTCCACACACCCAGTCAGACTCAACAATTCAGCTTGAGATTCTTGAACACCCAGTGTCTTCTAGTTGGAACAGACTGACTGTGTGACACTTTAGACCAACGTCAGCACTGATGTCTTCCCCACTGCTAAGGTCCTGTGTTCACAGCCTCAGATCTGTGGATGGACTTAAACACAGCACAACGTGGAAATCATGGAGCACAAATTTGCTCCAGTGGTGTTGGTAAGTTTACGCTCTTCCTGCTCAAGTGAATCTCTTACAAATATACTAAAGAACAAGAAATCATTTGCCAGGTCTCTTCTAGCTCTCGTATGTGCAAAGGCTAACCATGGCAAGTATTATTTTTCTGTCAACAATATGAACTGAGTGTTTAATGTATATGGTACTCTTTTTATTGGCTATGGTGTATTGATTTGTCACATCTGTGCACAAAAACAATTCCTCCTCAAAATGTTTTTTTCTTATATTACTTTGGTATTTATTTTGGCTGTTAAGACTGAGCCTGAATCTGATTCTTGAGATGTTGGAGTGTGTCTGTGGGAATATTGGTTTTGCCCATTCATCCAGAAGAGCATTTGTAATGTCAGACACTGATGTTGGGCTGAGTTGCTGTGGTTCCTGAACGCCTCCACTTTGCAATAAAACCCACTCACAGTTGATCGTGGGATATATAAGAGACATATCTAGATATTTTACGATCAACTGTAAGTGGTGTTACTGCAAAGTAGAAGCTTATAGGAACCACAGCAACTAGTGAAGTGTCAGACCTTGTAAAGTTACAGAACCAGGTTGCCAAGTGCTGAGGCATGTAGTTGCCAGATGGAGAGGTGTAAAAGCAGCCGCCACTGGACACTGGTAATCTGAGGGATGAGTCTGGGTTGGAGAACGTTACCTGCTTGACTGCATTATGCCAACTGTAAAGTTTGGCAGAGGAAGGATAATGGTATAGGGTTGTTTTTCTCAGGTTGGCCTTGGCACCTTAGTTCCAGTGAAGGGAGATCTTAATGCATCAGCTCAACATGACATTTTGGACAATTCGATGCTTACAACTTTGTGGGAACAGGGGTGGGGGAGAGGGGAGGCCCTTTTCTGTTCCAGCATGACTGTGCCCGAGTGCACCAAGCAAGGTCCATAAAGGCATAGTTGTTTGGTGTGGAAGAACTTGACTGGCCAACACAGAGCCCTGTCCTCTAGTATTTGGACCTTTGTCCATATAGTGTGTGTTTTTTATTGAACTTATCCAAGGTCCATGTACTCTGTAATGGAGAAGAATCAATCAGGAAACAATCAATGGCCAATCTTAAATCTGCAGTTACTGTAAGTGTCCTGCTCAAATCATTGTGATCGCTCTATTTGACTTATGTGTTTTTTCCTGACTTTTCCTGTTCTCAGTGCCAGGTCACTCCATGTGGACAGTCCTCCTCACAAACCCTCTCTGANAGAGGAGATCAGGGCGTTCTGCAAAGGCCAGGTGAGTGTAGGTGATAAATAAGAGGGCAAAAAGCTCAACATGCCCAACCTCAGAGAACAGCCATTAACAGAGCAGAGCAGAACATGTGGACTGATGCTTGTTTTTCTCTTCTAGATTTCTCACTTCAAAATCCCACACTATGTAGTTTTTGTAGACAGCTACCCCCTGACTGTCTCTGGAAAGGTAACTTCTTCCTCTAATACCAACATCTAAACCATCAACATGAGCCGGATGATTTTTGATTAAACTTTACTGTTTTTCTAGATCAAGAAGAACATATTAAAGCAGGATATGGAGAAGAAACTGTGCCTTTAAGGACTCATGGATGTTGAGGGCATGGGCTGGGAAAAAAAAAGAGCCCTGGAACCCTGTGTGGGTCATGGGTCATAGGTCAAACTGGGACCATATGACTGACTGGCTGCTTGGATATGATTAATTGATTTTTTTTTTTTTTTTTTTAAAGATCCCATATTGTTATATTTCCATGTCTGTTTTGATTACCAAACAGGTCTAGCTTGTATATTAATACTGAAAAAGCATCAAAGTACTGTCCATAGAGAAAGTCACACAGAAAATGAGCCACCAGGACTTCTGTAACTTTGTGATGTCACAACAAAACACACGCAACCTTTAGCAATTCCCCAGGCGTGGCCCAGGAGCACCCACCACCCAGCCTAGCAGGACTTGGCTTTAAACGTTTATATCAAAACTGTTGACTGTAACAACAGACCTGTATTTTTGGTAACAGTCCTGGTAATTGTTGTTTGAAGGTGTAACATCGATGACTCACAAAAGGCTTGGAAGGTCCAGACAAATTTCCAGTTCAGTGAACCTTGCACTATAATCTTTACCCATATAATAAGCAATGCACACCATACTTATCATCTCAATCTTTATTTACTTAAACAATTTTAACAATTTGAAATCGTAGTACAATGGCTTTAACCACTGTACAACAGTAAAACTCTGGAACTGAACACATGCCTTACAGAATCTGAAATAAATAGGACCTTATTTCCAAATGTCAGTATGTACAGAACATTACCATCCTTACAAGCTATATACTCTGAGGGTAGAACATACTTGAGTAACAGGCTCATAGAGTGCCCAAAGTGACAAGTCAAATTATTAAATAATGAATGAATGCTAAAGGCTTCAAATGTGCTTTGAGATGTGACAATAGTGACACAAATATTTATGATGGGGGAGGAAGTATATGAGCAAAATGGATTTTGGCAAAAATCTGGGATGTAAAAGAATGCTTTGCCAATATCTAACCTGCTAAATATCCAGGATTCAAGTCAAATTAAAGGATAGTCAGCAAATGTACTGCATGACACAGAGGCCACACTTAACCATGGATTCACATACATCAGCTGAGGTCTCAGAAAGGATTCTTGAGTCTTTTTGCTTTGCTTTGAATATACTTTTGTGTAAGTTGCGTTTTATCAAACTAAATTCACCTACTCATAAATCGACCATGAATAATAGCCATTGCATCAGAACGAGGTAAATGAGCCTGTCACAATCCTTGTGGAAAAAAAAAATCTCCATACTGACCATTTAAAAAAAAAAAAAAAAAAAAAAGGCAAAACATTTCCCTCTAAATGCCAATGGATGTCAACAGAGGAAAACACTGGACTGCAGCAAAAACCTGCAGGGAGCATTTTGTTTAAGTGCAGGTTTAACCCAGAGGACAGAACCAGCTGATATTTCCAACCTAAGACCACTTCCAAATTCATTACAGCAAGTAGCCAGTAACATGAGGAAAGACTACGCACTATGGCTACATGGCTTTGAACGATCAACATTCGCTTCAGTTATGAATATGGGGTCAGGCTATACCTCTCCTACCCCACATTACATATGAACACATGCAAAGAAATTGCAAATAGGAAATATTGCATTTTAAAGCATACTGAGAGATAAATTAGTTAATATGAACATATCCCTTTTTAAATATAATACATTCTAAATTGAAATTAGCTTAACTGTGCAATTAAAGTGAAAATATAAGGAAAACAAAGGCTAAGATGAAGCTGTAGTCTGTTAAGGACCTTTTGTCAGGGATAGTAGTTTTCAAATGAACAGTGGGTAACCACTTCAGAGTTGACATCTAGAGAGCAACACGTTGCAATAACATTCATACAAGCACAGTACAGTACAGCTTTAGGCACATGCAAGTATGTGGTAGGAACATATGCACAAATCAATGTGCACCTACTCATAGATGCATTTAGAGCTGCAACCTGGAGGCAAGTTCATTGTATAGTCAAGCCTCTCTTCCACACATCAGGTTCAAAAATGCACAATCCCAAGCAGCCAAACACACGTCACTCTTCCTTTCAAGCACCCTCTCTCGCTCTCACACACTCTCATACACACATAGCACACAATGTAATGGTCTTTCAAGTGTCCTCTCTTGCACCTCATACACTCAAAGGCAACATGCCTGGTGGAGACACAGCTCTGGATGATGCCATGGAGGTCAGGGAGCTAGGGTCCAATCCATTAACAGTCCTACAGTTACCAAGGACACGTATAACATTAGCCAATATGCACACAATAACAAATATGCATAACAGGAGGTATAATATGTCAAATATCTTTCTGCATGATTGAGTTGTTGTGTGAGCTTTTCTTTAAATCCCTGATAAAATGCATAATAGGTTGACAAGTAGTCAGCAACTCACGTTTTGTCGAAGTAAGAGGTATGTAGAGAGTGAGAGAATTTGGTGGCATTGCTGTTGATGAGTTTGCCATTGTCAGTTGAGTAATTTTTTCTCGCTGCCTGGTCTTTGGCAAAGTTCCTACAAGCTGCAAGCTTGGACTCCAAGGCCTGGTGACAAAACAGGAAACAATCTGTCTTTAGCCTCACCACAGACTAATTGTTGTTTGTTCTGTGGTTGATGGGACATTGCTTGTCAGTGTTCTGCAACCTATTCAGAATGAGTTTACTTTGTAAGCCCTGAAATACATGAAGAAAACAACAATGGTGTGTTCATAAAGATGCATACAAGTACATATATATATATATATATATATATATATAGTACATTTTATATTTAAATAGGGATAATACCTACCCCAACTTTTCTCAGGAGATCACCAACAATGTTAAGAGCTGAAATTCTTGCAGAAGGAGTGAGGGATGAGTTGCCACAGCCATTGGTCAAACCTAGATCAAATAAGCCAGTATTAGTACACATAGCAGTTCATTTCCCATCTTCAGCGTGCAAATTTAAGAGTGAGATTAATCCTGACCTTTCGGGCTGATGAAGGGGTGCTCTATGCTCTTTCCAACAGGTGTGGCTGGGAGGGATAAAGAGGCCTGTACTGCAGAATCTATCTTGTCTGTGTCTAAGGTGGGTGAGCTGGGTGCTGACATCCTATCTGTAGTCCGTTCCCGTACTGCCAGTTCCTGTCTCAAGTCTGCAGAGGATGGAGTCCAACTCGTGAAATATTCCTCCATCAACAATTGCACATGACTTATTGCCTTGTGAAAGGAGCATAATGGATTTGACTGTGCTTTGTCTTTACCTCGTGCTTCATCTTTCAGCCGCTGCACAGACACAAGGAGAGACTCCTTCTCATCTAGCTCACTCTCCAGGAAGGCATTTCTCTCAATGGCCTGGTTTAAACGGCCCTCAAAGTCCTCAAGAGACACTATTGTAGCCCTGTACAATAACACAGAAAATAATGGAACTGTTATTCTAACTGTGAGTATTTCTCTTCTTCATCACTGCAGCTCCAAATGCAATCACAGATCAAAACAATCACTTGGATGTGATAGTATGACATCTATCAAAATATGCTATAAATTTAAAAAAAAAAAAAAAAGCTCATCATCTACTCCAAGCTTTTGTCTCAATTCAAAATGGCGGAATGAAAAATGTCCTTTTTGTTGCAACAATAGAATATTCATTTGTATCTCTCTCACCTTTTGGCTCTCTCCAGGTCATCATTAGCCTGCTCAAGCTCACGGACGTATTTGTGGAGCTGCTCCTTGATGCTGCGAGTCTGGCCCAGATCGTCCTCGAGCATAGAGATCTGTTTGTAACTCTGGGCATACTGCTGCTCAAGCTTCTCCTGATAGAGACAGAGAGAGTGCAGAAGAGAAAAGAGCTTGGGGAGTGAGTGTATGAGAGAAACAAAGACATCAGGCCAAGAGATTTGTTCCATGAAATATCCAATTTAGTTTCCTTTTGCTAAGGCATGTAGTGTGAAAACACAATTTGCTATTTTATGTTCTATACAATAGTCATTAACAACAGTAGAGGAAACTGGGTGAACCATAACATCACAAGTCAGCTAGTAAAGATGTTCTTCCACATTATTTCCCTTTCAAAAGCCTGCTTTGTTCCCTGAGCAGGCCCTGTGGCTCATTTGCCCTCGGGTACCTAACAGTACTGTCAGTGGCAGGGGTGCATGGCTGAGATGTGGCCCCCTGAGGCCCAGAGACAGGCAAGCATGATTCACAGTCTCTCTGTTTCATTCACACAGTTGGTCTTTAACATGAGCTGCAGCAAGCATGCTCACATGTTGGGCCATGTGAAGAATCACAATACTTTTCAACTGAGTGCACTGTAGCTGTGGAAACATCCTCAATGTATATATGGTAATGTGTTCAACCATGTACACAATCACCAAAGGAACACACTGAAAATTCTGTGGTGCTGCATGCTGTGATTAAGAACCCAACTTGTCCTTGCAGTTTTCTATTTCCTTCCTCCTTATCCTGACATCCAATTAAGGAGTGCTGGAGGATTACCTAAGGACATGCCTTATTAACGCCTACCATACAAATCAGACATTGGTCCTTGTCCTCAGGATCTAACAGATCAGATAACCTCTTAAGTAACCAAATTAGTTTATTAGTATCCTAACCTGCAGACCATAAAAGTATGCAGAGTCCCATAACAATCTTCACAGCAAGTTGCCAAGCACAGTTACCTTGAGGTTGGAAACCTCATTCTTCAGTCTTTCGTTTTCAGTTTGCAGGTCTCGAAGGCGATGTTCGGCTTGGCCAAGCTGTGCCTCCAACTCGGCCTCCAGCTCGCGGCTCCCCTCCTGAAACTCCTGCAGCTCCTCCTGTGCTTCATGGCAACTGGATGGTACACAATGGGCAAATATAAACAATCATTGTCAATTACCAGCTACCCCGTTCATGGTCCACTATTCAATTGTGTTGAGCTGACTGGCTGAATGACCATGAGCTCTAGAAAACTGCCTTTTGTGCTGCAAGATGAGCCAGGCTCAGGCATTTTCTAGTAGCTTTATCTCCACGGGCCAGAAATAAACCTGCATGAAAAGCCGGTCAGATATTTGTAGATTTTTAACCTTCAATCCTGCCTCTGCCAAACAGGAAATAGTGTGCAGCTCAGCATTGTCGAGTTAAGCATTCTAAATATATAGCTCTAAAGAAACAGCTGAACTGTGACAGTAGGTGGTTCAAGAGTAGCTCAGAAAAACAGGCCTCCTGTCATGTGTCTTCAGCTGTAGAAGGGGTTAAAGGTCAGGGGTGAAGAGAAAATGAGAGGGCAAAGAAACAGGATGAGGACACGGGCTAAGAAACAGGATGTGTGTCTGGTCAGCACTGACCAGGATAATTTATTACTAACAGGTCTATCTATACGAGTAAGTATCTCAATGCAGTGCAGGAAGCAGAAATAATTATTTAATCTCTGACCTAAAGTAATCCCAAGTGACCTCAATTATTCCGCCTGTTGTGGGTGACACCGTGGTTTACCCTGCCCTGAGATAAGCTGACTTGTGCCAGGATAATGGCCTCTCAGTGGCTCTACACAGCCCCGGAATCCGTGAATCAGTTGTTGTGCCGCGCTCGTTCCACACATACCAACGCCACAGAGGCTGCTTCATCAGCACGCTGGGCCCTATAACTTCCCCGTTTAACCACACAGACTTCTCCTCCCTCACGTTTTTTTTAAGGGCTTAGAATGAGCAACAAACAGAGCAGCATTAAATAACTAACTAATTAAATGTGAGAAAATACAAGCGTATTAGTTCGTTTTGTTTTGTTTTTTTTTTGTGATGACCGTAGAGTGCATGCTGTGAAAGTAAAACGTCAAAAAAAAAGTCAAAATCACCTCAGGGAGATAACTTCTCAATGGGTAACCAATAAACACAGCATGTTGGCTCTGTGAATGGATTACTGTAAAAACTGATCCTGAGAAAACATACGCCCCAAAACATGTGTGAGACAAGCCATTGCTAACCATATTACGTAGTTACTTTTTCCATGGGTTGATGTTTTTTCCCCTTCAGTATGTACCCACAGCAGGATTTAAACCTTCTCTGCGCAGCTGTTACACTTCTGTTGTGCCCCACCATCACTGCTGTCTACCCCAACATAGGCTGTGGTCTCTGTTTAAGAAATCAAAGATGTGGTCATTTCCTCCAGAGTAAACCACAGCTGTTTGTGGGCACTGATTTCACAAAGCTTGTCAGGTCATTAGCCTTATTTGGCTAAACCCAGTCTTTTTCTGCTGAACCTTTACAAACAGTTGTGTAATCACATGTTTAATCACTACAGACAAAGCTACACACTCAGCAAATTTGAGTGTGCCTATTATATAAGAGTTTGTGTCTACAACTTTTGGGGGAAAAAAAATAAGTTGTGTTACTGCTGTTCAGAGTTTTGAATGTTTTCCAAGTGTGGTTATTTAATATGGGTGACTACTGCCATCTGATATGTAGTTCAATGTTCTTTCAAGACAAATCACACAACGCACTATGACACATTGTTACATAACACACTTTTCAAGAAAGAACATAGTAAGCACACTGCAATACTGAAGTACGCAGTGCAACAGATCATCTAGTTTGTGTTCATGTGTCCGGTGCATTGTGAATTACATGTTGAACACAGATACAGATGTTATGCTACACAGGTGAGCTTGCACAGTAAATACATTTAGTAAAGGCATAATATCTTGTCGCATAAGAATAAAGTCGTGTTGCCTACCTTATCTTATATTTGAGGGCTTGTGACTTCCAGTAATCAACTTCCTCATCCTTTGACGAAAATTTGGGAATCATCTCTGTGTCCATGTCAGGGGACCCTGAGAATTAAACAGACAGATTTATTAGTCTCACAAACAGGTGTATGAGCTATCAGTAATACATGTAATATCTGAAAATGATGCAAGGCTAGTGCTGGTGAGAAGACCATTGAAAAACAAAATAAAAAAAAGGTGACTCAAACGTGGTTCGACACTTTCACTATTTGTATTCTTTGGCGTGTAGAGTCAGGCACAGTGCGCTCACTTCTTATCTCAAAGCTAAGCGAACCAGGCAAATCAAGATTAAAAATGCCCCTTCTCCCAGAACAGAACAGCCCTCTCTTTACTTGAAAGCAGCAAACAAAGCCAGAGCAGCCTGGCTATGTCATCATGTGGCTGAGGTCATGCCATACTTAGTTACTCATGAATCAGTGACTCTACACGCTCAACGGCCTCTGATAAAAATTGACTCACTGAAATATACCAAAATAAAAAAAAACAAAACAACCTTTCTATAATTCAATGACTGGCCCCAGTAAACATAGGCCTCATTGATTCCCCTAAATTTCTAACCTCATTCCAGCTCAAGTCACGTGAAGTTAGCATAACAAATTAATTAGCAGCAATCCACGTTAATGAAGTGTGGCCAACAGATCAAAGCTGTCTGCAGCCTAGCTCTGAGGTTTTGATGAAGCTTTTAATGGTTTTCATTTTCCTTCCTGTTCGCACTTTATTACAGTTGTCGGCTGTTCCTCTTTTCTGGTTAGCTACTAAACTCTGCCTCACTCTGTGATCTCCGTGGACCTACAAGACAATTCTCAGGAAATTATCAAACACAAGCACACAAAGAGTTGCTGTTTGTGTTCTGTCTGTGGGGGGAAATACAGCAGCTGCCCCAAGTACTAACATTGCTGTAGCTCCAGGAATGTTTACAATCCAACCTGAACTCATAAGGATTTCCTACAGATAGGTTATTTATAAGGCTTGGGCAAGTTGTTGTTAAAACAGTTTGTGCAAAAAGTGGTAATAAAAATAAGTAAATCTAGTGGCATGTGTTGCTGTAGCCATTATTATTGTCTGACTTATTGGTCTGACTTGTCTGGGTTGGGCTTAGGCAAGGCGGAGGAGATGTTATTTCCCTAGCCAAAAATGAGACGGCCTGGTCTCGGCGGGATGGAGACTTGGAGGCAGGGACGCCTGCTCTTTCCTTCATGCATTCCTCTGAGATGGCGTCATCAACAATTTACTCGCTGTAGCCCCCTCACGTGTCAGTGCACTACTTTGGAAATCATCAAGGAAACTTGAGACCAAAATACCGCAAAGGTATAGAAAGCGAAATGTTCCAAAGCTGCTGCTGACATAACAGGAAAAAACTAAACTAAACTAAACAAAAAAACAGAAATAGTTCAATTCTAGGTAAACTAGCAAACTTTATTTGCTATGACGCTCTATGTGATCTGGTGCTTTCTATTGATCCCTCCGAGTCTACAAAAGGCATGAAGGACAGGAAACAGTTTCCACAGTGATTCAGATCAAAGGCCTATTTAAATTATACATTAGCCCAATGACAAGGTACTTAAATCAAATGGCTCTACCCTTACCAATGGCATTTCACATATTCAGGACAGATGAAGACAGACTGCCACTGTAATGGTAACTTAATACATCACTTCAAATGAGATGAAAAGCTTAAGCCACATCATGTAACGGTTCATGTGTCAGAGTACATGACAGTTCCCGTTCTCTCTCATTTCAGTCTCCTTTCGGATGCTGTCAGCTTGACCCCTGGGTCCATTTGTTTGCTGTAACAATATCAGGACAGGCAGGGCCCTTTGGCAGGCAGGCCTGGTGACAGTGACAATTCAGTTACTGTGGTGACATCTGGAAATTACAACAGGGGGGTTAATGTAGAGACAGTTTCCTTTCCAACATCCTTGTCTCTACATCCTCTTTTTGCTGTAGATGACGAGGTGCTTAGGTGGAATTTAAGTGATGACACTGATGTAATCACACTTCTACATTTGGGGCCTGAGAGAGGGTTGAGGAAGGCAGCTATAATGTAAATAATAATCAGATCTGCAGCTTCACTGGGTGCGGTGTTGGTATTCCTGGGCCCATATTTAGTTCCTGTGTGCTATGGATTGGCTGCTTGAGGACATGACACTTTGCTGGGAAAATACTAGAGATTGAATATAACACCCCCCAAAACTGAAGGAGAACAATACAAACCAACAGTACTAAGTAAGTAAGTACTGTAAAAATGACAACTGACGATCAGTATAAATCACTGGGTGAGGATTTAACGCCCAGTGTATGCCTTTTTACGAAACACAGTAAATCGAAATAATGAACACAGCGACATTATATAGGTCAGATTTAGCTAAAGCTAATTTAAAAGCTGCCATCAATGTGTCCACACCTGATATTGATGCGTGGTTTGACAGATAACAAAGACACTTAGCTTAATACTTAACTACACGCGTTACCGTGTGAAGAGACAGGCAGAAGTATCACATATAAAAAGTAAAGGGGGAAAAAAAAGAATAAATATAAAGAGGGAGAAGGTTAATATAAATATGGCACATGAGGCAATAAAAAAATCAAAGCTGAAACCGAGCGGCTCGGTGAACCCACGCACGACACCACTACACAGACAAGTCAAACACAAAACACAGCAAAAACCGAATAGGCGGACTGTTAATTCAAAGTACCTGCTCATGTCAAAACGGTGTCCGGCTGTCTTCTGGTCCGGCAGGTCGTCTTCCAGCCCGTGTTACATCCAACACACACACACACACATTCACACACACCTTCCCCCTGCCCCGGCCTCGGCTAACGCTCAAGTGACTGCGCTCTGTTTAGGAAATTGCCAACGCGTCTCCCGGAAGCCACGTAAGTCCCGACAAGGACGTGCGCGCTGACGTCATCTCAGGCTACGTCAGAAGTGGGCAGGGCTCGTCGGGCTGCTACAGAAGTAGAGCTGCTAGATGTGAAACTGGGCATAACACATCTAACCATATTTATATTTATAGGCAATAATAAATACAATAATAACCATATTCAAAACTAAGTGTAAAAGCAGAGAAAGATTGAACTCTTTTTCATTTTTATCTTTAGCTTTCTGTTGATGAGCTTGCAATATATCATCATCATCATCATCATCATCATCACCATATTATTATATTATTATTATTATTATTGGCTAATATAGTAAATAAAGTATTTTGAAGTCCTTTGTGGAAACATAGATTTCACTGCTTTGACCACAAGGTGGCAGCCGATGTTAGGTAATAAATCACCAAACATAGCTGAGGAAGAGCTGAACTTTTTGTACCCAGTCTAGTCTATTAATCGAATAGATTTTTTTTTTTCAATTTTACCTTTGAAATATACCATGATGTTTTGATTTTTAAAATTCCTTATGTGTTCTCGCCACTGGCATCTTTCTATTTGTCTCACAACCAACTGGGTGGTAGTTAACTGAGTGTATGGTCTTTAAAAGGTAGGATTCGACACTCAATAGAATATAATGGAATAGAATAATTAATTATCTCAGAGATGACATTGAGGACATGAGAGCAAAAAAAAAAAAAAAAAAAAGTAGCAATATATATGCTTTAAAATCAAACCTACTTTGTAGCCTAATTCTTACACTAGCCTTTAACTTTGAAAGATATTAGGTCTCGACCTTCAAAGAACATCTGTGTAAGTGTCCTAATATGATGAACAGAACATGTGAACCAGCTTGGCCGCTTTCAGGAGGCCCAGTCAACCTCAGGTGGCTGGCCCTGTTTTACAAGGCACCGCTCCCGCCTCCACCAACAGCCAAAAGTAAAGAAAGTCACGCGCTGAGGGAAACGAAGAGCTCGCAGAGGACTTCAGACCACGAAGGAAGTCAAACTGTCTTGCTGCAGTGGTTGTTTTTCCTTCTATGGCATTTTACAAAGAAGATGGACAGGAGGACGCGCGGGAGTGTCCAGTGTGCTACGAGTGTCTGTCCGGCGCTGAAAGGACTCTGAGCTGCGGACATGTGTTCTGCCACGACTGCCTGGTCAAAACGCTGGTCAACAGCGACGGAAGCATCCGAGACACAATCATTTGCCCCATCTGCCGACATCTTACATTCATCAAGAAGCAAAAGGAAGCGCTGGTGTCGCTCGCGGCGGACAAGGACCCGGAGCCCGGCGAAGCGCAGACCCTGGAGGTGCCTCTCCCCCTGCCGCTGGGACAGCCCCAGAGCGCGCGGCGCGCCTCCTGGAACAGTTCACCGGGGGGACTGAACCGGGTCGCTCACTGGTTCAGGGGGCTCTCGGAGCGAGTCCGTCGCCAGAGGTTGATCAGCCCCAGCCAGAATGCATCTCGGATCTTTATCATAAGCCCTCAAGGGCGACCCATGGCTGAGGAGGATGCGCTCGGTGCCGTGATAACTGTGGTTCAACCTCAGCGCAGGCGGAGGCGCAGGATCTGCACAACTGCACGATGCCTGCTCGCTTTGCTCTCAGCCTTTACTATACTGGCACTGGTGGCAGCAACTTTACCCTGGATTTTGTTGGCATAGCCCGGTGATGTGGGAGTCTGGATTGTGAAGTGCTAACGGGGAATAATGAACTGACATTTAGATAGATAGAGAGAGAGAGAGAGAGAGAGAGAAAGAGATAGAGAGAGAGAGAGAGAACTCCACGTTATATATGCACAAATTCAAGTTTATCCATCAGCCATGCAATGGAGTGTATAAAACAGCTGACTTGTCTTGCAGATCAAAGGATCTGTGCGTTTCAAGGTTCAGTTAATCTACTGCAAATGTACAATTCAGGAAATCTAAAGTTGTTAGTTTGCAACATGGTTTTAGATATGATCAGGCATTGTCATTCACCTCCCTGATTTTAAGGAAAAGTCAGGGAATTTATGGGCATGCCCATCTGTTTTATGTGCATTACCAAGCAACAGCCTGAAGTAAAGGTTAGGAGAGACTTGACAGCGTAGCCTTTTGTTTTGCATTCCTGTCTGTGACAAGTTCTACCTGTTTTATGAGAAGCACAAACCAGGAAATTTTTTAACAATTTCAAAGCACATTTAAAAGAAGCCAAGAGACTTGACATTTTGGATGCCTGGTTCAAACAATTTAGAAAACAGTGGTCAGAAAAAAAATGTAATAAAAGCCATTTAACCCTACTTAATCCCACTGCTGTCAAAGCAGTTCAATTCATCATTGTGTTTCCCTGTTGTTGGATACCCTGTTTCCAAGCAGCAGGCAATAACTTTGTGTAAAATTACAAACCACTTGGTTAAGTGAGTGAGCAAAGTGATAGGGTGTCATGTTGACAGAGCGTCTCTCCTTGCATCACAAGGAGAGGCGTCAGAGATTCAAAATAATATTCTCACTCAAATCCTATTTTACACAGTGAAGTCTGACACATACGGATCCAGTGGAAGTGTTGAATTGGCAGATAACTGGGTGGAGTTGGTGGTTGTAATAGCAGCATCCTTTGTAGCATGTGGATGGCTTTCCTTGTAGTCTGTACAAAGATGCTGTAAACAGAGTCACCTTTAAAACTCTCAGCCAGAAATAATTGATGCACCCACGGCAGTCTGAAGAACACAGACCAGCCGGTAGGGATGAGCTGAGCCTGGCTGGTTGTTGTAAGGAGATACGCTGCCTTCAGACTGCAGCATTAAATTTCCGCTGACTCTGTAAGAATACAGGGGATGATTTATTTTGGCAAATATAAGAAAACAGTGGAAGTTACAAAAACACTAAAAGACTAAAAATAATATGATAGAATTAGATAAGATTAGAATTTAAAATGTTAATTAGTTTTGAGCAGAATTTATATATATCTGTCTCTTATAC
>CM076664.1:4262122-4364171 GCA_038496675.1 Rachycentron canadum | reverse complement strand
GCGAGCACAGGGTGGGGGTTTGGGATAGAAGTGGTGGGGGAGAGTGTGGCATGAGGAGGTGGGGTAAGGGGGGGGTGGCCGGTCCTCCCCTGGGGGTGGGTGGGCATGAGAGGTGTCCGGCCGATTGGGCGACACGTTGTCTGAGCTGTAGATATTAAGAGAATAGACAGCACAAAAGAAACAGCTCTAGTGATTGAACAGGGAGACGCATTGGAGCGATATAGGATAAGCTGTTTTGATGATTAGGGTGTTAGTGTGTTGGTTGGTCTGTAGCCAAAAACAGAAGAAAAAAAAATAGCATTTTTGGGTGGGCGGTGGGCACCAAGCTTAGCACACAGTCAGCTTAGTGCAAATACAAAGACAAGCACAAAGAAACAGCAAAAGAAAAAAAGGTTTTATTGCCAAAGGAAAAGAACAGTGTGTGTAGAACTCCCTCTGTGATCACCTTGTGTCTGTACACTGCATGGAGCTGTGAGGATCTGTCTCTGCAGCCAAAGTGCTGGTCTGCAACTTACAATGTGATCAAGTTGACCTGATGACTGAATCTCCTCAACTGCTGCATGTGGAAACCCTATCTGCCCTAATCCTGCAAGACTTGTTTGCATTGCAGGTCCTGCAGTCAGCCCAGGGCAGTGTGAAACAGACACAAAACCCTTTCATTGGCTGAAAGAGCCACAGGAGAGGAGGGAAAAGCCAGCCAAACCAGAAGCCATATTATCTCTTGTCTACCACACAGGCAGCGCCAGCGACCATGAGGTGATTATTCATATGTTTAACTATGATAATCATACAAAAAAGGGTGAAATCAGTGTCAACAGAAAAGGAAATAATTCACGACCAAAGCTGAAATAGCCAAGCCACAACAATGGGATACTGGAAATATTAGCATGCTCGCAAGGATTTGCAGATTAAAGCTTAGTGCCATGTACACAAATAAAACTTCCACACATTATTTCTAATAAAACCCTTCAGAGTTAGAATCAAAAAATGTCACTATCCTTTTGAAAAATTTAACCCAAGGTTACATGTCCCTGAAAAAAACAGGAGAAACTGAGGAAATGTAGAGAGTGTGAAATAAATAACTGAATTAGACATGAAGGTGCTGAGAGAAACATACTAAAAAGAACATGGAGGCACTGCACATTAATGAATATATAATTAAAACAGCAAAGGATCTCGATCCCACAAAGCTGAGAAGTCGATGGTGGTGATGATGATGGTGATGACAATAAAAAGGAGAAGGAGTGGATGCGTGAGGAAGAGGGGCACAGCGTCTCCATGGCGACTTACCAAAACCTTTCTCCAAGGGGCGGCGTCGCGGACGGGGAGGTGGCCAGCTCTCCAGGCTGCTCCGGGATGAGTGTGTCTGCGGGAGAGCCGGGGCCTTGCATGCCTGGAGGGGTGGAGGAGGCCTTGCGTGCCAGTGTGGATGAACCTTTACGAGACACCCAGGAGGTATCCATAACCCGGACTCCCATACTGGAAACAAACACATACCCTGAGTCATATATGATGATGTGAAAAAGTGCTGTGAGTCGAGTTAGGGTGGTGAGGAAAGAAGTGAGAAAAAAGCATGATGCGGTACCTTTGTATCTTCCTAATGCTGCGTTAGTTGGGGAGAAGAGAGGCAAAAGGGATATAGGGTCAGAGGTAATGCAGACATGGTTCACAACACTACATTTAACCCAGTCATACGCTAAGCCTGCACTTATCCAATCAGCACCAATGAAAAGCTAATTTTTCTAATTAAACCTGTTTGGTTTCAGAAATATACAAGCACACAGACTGAGCTTTTTGGCTCAGCTGCTCATTACTCTAAAGAGACAAAGACCCCATATTGATAGCCGCTGATATGGGAAGCACAGATTTAGATCGATGTCTATAATATTAAAGGCTTTTTCTTAATTTGATGGGGGTATTTTGAAGGCATCGCTTCTAATCCTGCCAGTGATTTTCCATTGCCTGGATGAATGACTCAGGCCAGGTGACGTGCTAACCAGACTGCAAAGGAAGAGCTGAGTGTGGGAGGATGGGAAGATAGCACTGAAAAAATATTTCCTGAGAAAAAAAAAAAGAGGTAACTAGCAGCCCTCCATCAGAGACCCGTTGCCATAGATACAACGCCACTCAAGGCATTTCAGCCCCATGTATTCAAATGAGACTGGTCCTCAGACCCCCCTCCTCTCCAGTGTGTGCTGGAATTATCGACAGGTGAGATTAAGGGTAAAATCTTCTGATTCACTGGAGTGAAAACTACAGATTACAGGATGTGTAAATACTCCACTGAGGTAATGGATTTTTAACGTGCAAGTATTGCCCTCTTCAATGTGAGAATTCAATATCAGATGCTTGAGAGGAGGCGTGGGTGGAGAGAGATAGAGAGTGAGAGCGAGAGAGGGCGGGAGGGAGAAGTGGGAAGCAGAAGGATGCACTTGGCGTCATACCCATCCTTCTTGTAAAACTCCAGCATCATGTTGTCAGTGGCGACGCTCAGTGGGCGTCGGCTCTGGTCGTGCTGCTGCTTGCGATCAGATTGGTCCATGTCCGGTGAGGGCATGGAGCTGTAGTTGGAGTTGTGGTTGGTGTGGATCGGGCTGCCGTAGCTGCCTGTCAAGTTGAATTCAATCTCTGAGGGAGAAGCAGACACACCATTACCATACAGTGTGTAGTAGTTACAGCATTATTTAGGAGAGTATGTGTGTTAGTCTGTGTATGTTCTCTGGACCATCTACCAAGTTTGAGAATATTATACACTATTTTACCTAAAATAGATGAAATCCTAATTTCAAAGACTGTTAATAACAGTCTTCATGGATGTTTGTGTGTCTTTTTATCGTGGTGTGTTTTGCTGTGGGTTTTCTTTAAAAGGCACTTATGGTATTACAAATTATCATCATGTTCATATGATTCATATAGGGCTGAGCAAAAGAAAAAAGAAAACAAAAACCCTAAGACACACTCTCATTTTGACTCATTTGAACTGATTTTCAGTTTGAATTTCAAGTCAATTTGAGACAATGATCATTCTGATTGTGTTAATTTGAACAAAGTAGAATCCCTTAATTCATTTAAAATGGCAGAAAATCAGTAAACAGGTATATGGCGCCCAGCCCGACTACAGTGTTACATACATAGTGTGTGATCCCCACCTCCAGGGAAGAACCAGTCAGCATGCTGAATAATGGGCTCAATGATGCCAACAATCTGTAGGGACACGGTCGTCATCATCTCGGTCATGTTTCTGGAAATTAGAGAAAGGAGTGAGCTACAGTATGAACACAATGTGACAGGTTTAGGTCAAAATGAAAAAAAAAAAAAAAAGAAAAAAAAGAAGGCTGTTAGGTGACTTGTCTTCAGAATACATACGGCTCCGTGTGCGTCCAGAGCAGGTTAGGGCCGAGGACGATCGCCATGTTACCGGGAGTCATCTTGTTTGCGTCTTGATACTCGCTCAGCTTGGCTAGGAACTTTACAAGATATCTGTAAGATTCACATGAAAGATTGCACCATAAAATCTATTTTGGACCTGTTTACTCATTTTCTACTGACCCCGCTGAGCTGATAATTCATGATTAATTGCTATTTCTCTGGATATTTAACTCATACACTTTCAGGCTGCGGACGCTGCAGAAAGGAAAGCTGCTCAGTTAGCACATCGGCTTTTGACACATCCCAACCTGTGCCATCTGCTGTATAGGAAAGTAAAGCAACGGCAGCAGCAGTTTGAATCTGCAGACATATTGATGTTGTTGCACACCAAACCAAGAAATGAACAGTTGCTGCAAATTTAAAACCTGCAACGTGCAGACAATAATAACTGCAGCAGTAAGTCATTATCTGTAGCAGCGATATTACAGAAATCATTTCTTTGCCCATAGCGGTTGACACATTAAAATCTGCATTTCAAACCTGCTGCTGCTGTTACTTTTTCTGACCTGTAGGTGGGGCAGGCTGAACTGAAAAGGCTGGACTGAAACCGTAGGACATCTTCCAAAACTTCTCTGCCTTTTTATAACGATCCGGCCACGGTGGAACATTTGCAAATAAATGGACAGAAAATCAGGGAAAGCAACTGACCTGAAATTGTTCAAGTTGTCTGTAGGGAGTTTTTCACATGCTGCCATTAATGCTTGTAGTCTCTTGTCCATATCTTGAATGCTGGGGAAATAAAAAATCATTATGGTTTAGGGTTGCTCCACTTTCAAATAAATGTCATCATTTTTCATTTTGGCAGTTTAGACCCTCTGTATAATGACTTTGGACTATTTTCTGTTTCATGGCCAGTGGCATAATTCAAGAAAATGCTTTTAACAAAAAATAATAATAAAAAAACAAACAAAAAAAAACAAAAAACCCCACACTCACTTGGAGGCTTGAATCCATTCATCATATAGTTCAGTGGTCATCAGTGGCTCCGGGAGCTCACGGAGGTATGATTTCAGAGCGCCTGAAGGTGAGAAAAACACAGAGAGCGTAAACACTGGTCAGCTTTTTGGAGAGGAGTGGAAGGTTGTTTTCTCTCTTCAGAGTACTGGCGAGGCCGTGCCCTGTATCTCCACTCCCCTGCAGCCCGGCCCTTGCAGCCAGTGCAGCTGCCAGATTGAGATTGCTCAACGCAGATTCCATGCTAATGTGTGAAATGGATGGCAGTATCGCAGGAGAAAGCCTTCAGGAAAACAGCGGCGAGGGCAGAGCAGATGAAGAGTGTTTAGTCGCTGTTGTGCTCGAGTGCATTTTCCACCGACTAGGTCCAAAATCAATCCAAAAAACTTTTGTTTGGTGCAATTGAACTTTCCGCATTGTAGGAAACCACTGAACTACTGCTAACTACTGACGTTCAATAAATATCTTTGCCTTAGAGATATTGAGATAGGCTACAGTTTTTTTTCCCCTGACTTACAGTGACAGAGTGTAGGGGTTGTTTTGATGGAAATGTTCCCTGAACAAAGCATTTGAGTGGGTGTAGTTCACCTGCGATGGCGTGTGGGTCGGAGGAGTACTCCTGCACATCCAGAACTCCACAGTCCAGGGAGGCTTTCAGCTTCTTCAGCTTGGAGGCTGACGGAGCCACTCTGAAGAGGCCCTGTAGCCCACACGCAGGAAACACATAATCATGTGTAATTATCAGATCTAACCTGATCTGTGAATAAATACTGTACAGCGGTATAAAACAGTAGCCTCTACTGCTGTGCACTTGACCTTGGTACATGATAAATAACCTGGGATCACACTGTTGGCTGTTTGGAGTCCATTAGCTACAAAACACCATGGCTATACTTACGTTACATTACTGTCGACCATTTTTCACAGCCTATCAAAGGATTTGAATTGATCTAATTACCACAAACAAGTACGACTATTGTGAAGATGATTAGTAACCTCAATCTCACAGCCATTGTATTGTTGTACTGCTTATATCTCCCAGAATTAAAATCCCACTCTGTTGATTCCCGTTGCCAAGATGTTGGTACTTGTCCTCCCCCTATTTCCTCAATATAATTTAATTTTATCCAATATAAGCTATAACAGTCTTTTCAGTCTGACAAGATAAGACAAAATCAGTATTGGAGGAACCAGCAGTGTTCTTTACAGCAGTCCTCATAATTGTCTATTTTACTAATGCCATGAAATTATTGTGGTATTCTTTAATTGATAATGGCACATTTATGGCATGCGTTTATAGCGTGGTTTACGAGGTTAAGTTTCACAGTTAATTGCAAGGGATCAGGCCTGTGTAATGTTCTAGACTCGTGCACAACAAAATATTAAATTTGCCAACACCAAAAATGCCTAAATGATGTGTATATCAATGTGTGTGTGTGTGTGTGTGTGTGTGTGTGTGTGTGTGTGTGGTTGCCTCTACCTCTTCCTGCATGCCACACTCTAACAGCATGGTAACACAGGCTTCGATCGGGAAAGCAATCTCTCTCCCACTAATATTCAGGTGTTCCTCCAGAGACTTGCCAAACGACGGCTTCTCCACCCACGCCTCTGCAACACAAAAACAGCTGCTTGAATCACACACAGACACAAACAAGCCCACGCCCTTTGGTTTCACCCCATTCTGGATGACTTGAGGCCAAAGACTGGGGTAACAATTTCTGAGAACCGTCACTGACAATCTGATCTTAAATATTGTCATATCTTCTGGAGTTTGTTGGGAAAGTTTGTTGTTTAAGCCCTCTGTTTGGCTTTGCGCTTGCAAACTAGTCATATCTTAAATATGGATAATTTGATGGATAATTAGCGGTTAATGATATTGTTATGAAACACGTCAGCTCTCTTAACTCCATTACTTCTCATCTTGATATTGCTTCGGGTGCAGAAATAGAGCAGATCTCTACACACACACACACACACACACACACACACACACACACACACACACACACACACACACAGTGTATGACTCACCTTGGTGCGCTTTAATCTGGGGCAGGACACTGTGAAGAATGTCTAATGACTTCCTGTGATATTCTGCCTGTGTTTCTATCAGCTATAGAAGGAGACAGCCAGAGAAGAGATTATAACGATCAATCCATGACAAGTGTGTGGGATACAACATAATGCAAGTTATGCTGTTAGACCACCCACAGCATTTGATGTAATCTGAGCTAATATGAGAAGAACGATTTTATTCAATTATGTATTTTCCCACTGGATTCACAGCATTAATGATATAATATACTTACTGTCTGGAAGTAATTTGCATAGTCGATTTCTTTGGCCACAAAATTGTACATATCTGCTGACAACTGATCCTGAAACAGAAAGCAGAGAGCGCCCTTTTAAGATATGACCTTACTAAAGACCTACATGTGCAACTGCAACTGCAATATCCACACGTCCACATAGTCCATTTGTGCCTGATACATGGGGGGTTATACGTCAAATGGATGGCAAAGTGGCTGGAGGAGAGAATAATAATATACGAGTGGCTCCGATTGGTGACTCACCCTGCAAATCTCCATCCGATTGGCTGACTCTTCCATCTCCTCTCTGAGGGACTCGGACTTGGCACCAGGCTGCAGAGTGCTTGGGTGACTGGATGACTTGGATGACTGCTGATATCTATAGGCAATAAAAACAGTGGCCACTGAATTGAGCATGTCATGCTTCTTGTACAGACGTTTAAAGTCTTTATTTATCTTTATTTTAAAGATGAATGAACACGAGGAGGTCCTTCACCTTGTCCTTGCTGAGTCCATGTCCAAGACAAGTTTAGCTAAGTGCTTCCTCTGTTTCTGGATGTTGGGAATGTCCACCTACAAAAGAAAATTAGGTGGAGGATTACAGAGAGCTCAGAGAATTAAAGTGCAGCCCTTTTATGTAAATGGAGACCATATTCTGCTTTTCCAGATAATAACAGTGGAAATAAAAAAGTGACAGAGTGCAGCTCTGTAATTCAACCACATCAGGAAGGTGTTATGTCTTAACTGGTGCGTTTAAATATTAGCAGTGCTCCTCACCTCAGCGAGAACATAAAGAGGCTCCACCACATCTCTCTCTATCTGGAACTCAAACTGGATGAGCTCCTGCGCCAACTTCTCTTCTGTCTCCCCGCACAGCTTCAGCATCTTCCTGTTTAGTGACACAAAGTCGGAGGCAATCAAATACAATAAAATGCAGACAAGGCTAATGAGGACAGAGAATAATTCAATGGCCAAATCAATAATTAAAGATGTGTGTGTATGTGTGTGTGTGTGTGAGAGCACAGACTTATTAACTATTGTGACTTACCCCAAGAGAGAGTCATCTCCCAACACTGCAGCCCCTTCAACCATACACTGCGCCAGGATTGTGAGCGGTAGTTTTTTCTGATAGCAGAGAAAAATAAAATTACTAGCGCTCCTGTTGGAACTGTAAAAGACTCTGAATAATGTTATGTTGCATTACTGCACATCGCATCATGTCCGTTTGCATCAGTTGTCGGTGTCCGAGGGAGCGGTGGATACGGGTACTCACAGAAGGTGACTTGACAGATCTCTTCTCCACATCGGTTCCCTGCTGACCCTGCAGACAGGCAGTCAGCTTCTTGTGAGTGCTATGTGTCACCTGCTTGACCAGATCCAGACGCTTCTCCACCTGCAAGAGCACACACACACAAACACACACATCAAAAACTTCTTGGCATACCCCATTTATTACCACAGACACAGCACTGTTCTCTAACAGCACATCTGTCATCTGTCATGCAGCATCATAAATCTCCAACTCACAACACAATTTATATACACACACAATGGTTGTACTACATAAGGTAGAAGTGTCAGGTTATGCTATTTTTCCTTGCAATGTATGGTAACAAATCATAAAAAGGCTTTGACTACTAATTTCCCTGTTATAATATTGAGCAGTTATAGAAAAAATAATTATGCAATATAGTTTTTTGGTCAGCCATCATTTTGGGTTGTAGTAACTTATAGTGGATGTTTTTGATTCATCAAAAATATGAAAACTAGTCTGTGAGGTGAAAAGCTTGTTTTGATGAAATAACTTCTTCCATTTTTCTGAAGGCACTGGAGGAGGCAGAATGTCTTTTTTCACTAAGCTTTAAATCACACGTAACCGCTGACTTCAAGGGGTCACAAGAGAAAAAAGTTGATTTCACGGTTGACACACAGCCATGCACACACAAACACACACACACACACCCAGAAACACAAGCATGCACATTCAAAACCCATCTTACCTGTAGAAGGTCCTCGCTCAACACCTCTGTTTTTTCTGCCCTGTAAAGATGACAGTGTGAAATGGTTAGAGAATCCAGAGGACGAGATGACACTTGTCTTTTTCTGTTGAGGATAATGGCTCTGTCAAGCACTGGACTTCATGCAGCTGAGAGTATTGATAAGCTCAGGAAGAACAAAAACTGTCCCAGAGATTGAATTTGTTATTGCGTCCTCTTTCGGGTCATATAAGACGCTACACAGCCTGTGAGGGTGAATATCACAGATCGCTTTTACACTTTCAGATGAGAGCAGAAAACAGTTTGTACAGACATAAACATCGTGTCCTATCATCCTCTCATGCTTCACCTGTTCTGGTGATAGATACGGGAGAAAAATGAAATATCCTGGAGAACACATGAAAAAGTTACATGCCACGTAATAATACCCTTTATCTTAGCTCGTGATGACGTGTTAGGTTAGTATATTTTGTCACTGTGATTTGAAGCATCCTTCACAAGCCTCTTGTGTATCCAAATGTATTTCACAATGTTGTTTGTTTGCCAAAATGTTTCCCAGTTGTGAAATTAGGACCCAGCTGTTTTGCACTGGGTGTAAAGGTCTCATTGCTGAGTTGTTGTACATCATCAGCGTGGCAGTGCTCCAAAATGGGCGGACCACATCCATGCACCTGTGCCATCGGAGTATGTGCGTGAGTGCATGTGTTTGCACGACTGTCTGGCTAAGTCGAGATCGTAGATGATACACAAGAACAAAACGCTAATAGTCTGGCAGCCTGTTCATGCTATACACCCTCTGGAGTGTTCCAGCACAAGCGTGAGTGAAACAAGCAGGACAGCAGTGAGCAAAGGCCACCAATTCAAATATGCCAGCTCCCACTGAGGAGCATCACATCCCACTGTGAATCCAGCAGACTGGGGAGTTAGCCAAAGTCTGATGGAAAGGGCAGAGCTGCACCGCCGATGAAGCAGATGAAACTACTCATGTGGAGTAGTGATTGAGCCATAAGCTCACAAAAGCGCAAACCACTGGATATCATAAAAATATGGTGTCAGCTCAGTTGAGACAGATTTTAGTCTTTTTTTCTTTTTTTTTTTTCGTGGAGGAAAAATTCCAACAGAAAACAACTAACACGTTTTTGAGAAAAGATAAAGTAGGCAAATGATCTCTTTGGACTGCATGTAATACAATTGACTTTTGGCTCTTTTCCAGAAATCGTTCAAACATATTTGGACATCAACACACAAAACACACAACAACAATCCAGGGCCTATCAGCAGTGCCTAATCAGAGCACATGTACTTCCTGTCTAGAAAAAGGGCTTCGGTCTTAAAAGGGAGGGAACGAGCAGACAGTCTGACCTCTTAAAAAGAGTCAAAACCAGACCTGTGGACCCCCAGCAACCACCCAGTGGTGCACATACTCTCTCTGCACTTCCCCTTCCTGTCTGCAGAACCTCTTCCTGCTATTGTGCCCAACCATGCCAACGCCAATTGCGAATAATAGCTTTTTTTGTATAATTTATTTAAAAACAACATCTGAATGTATCTCTCCATTGAACAAGAGAGTGGAAAAGACCTTGGTTTGTGTTCTATTATTCACCAGCCAGCCAGAAATACATCACCAGCACATAACTAAAATGATCTTTTCATGTATGATTCCTTGTCACCACTTCTGTTAAATACACATCATAGTAGCTCTGTGTTGTCCAGTGCTGCCATGTTGAAGAGAATGCAAAGGAGAAATAGACTTGCATCTGGTTAAGGTTAAAATAAAGTTGCATACTCCATACATTGTTGCCAACAACAGAAAGCTGAGCTTTAACGATGTCAGTTATTAGCCTCCCTGGCCTCAGTGCCAACATGTGAGCGTGGAGCCATGGGAACTGGGTCAAATCATGTACCAATGGATCTAATCACAGCCAGCCTCTTGGAAAACCGCTCTGCCCACAGAGCTAGCAGGAAAATACAGGAAATTTGTGTGTATGTGTGTGTGTGTGTGTGTGTGTGTGTGTGTGTGTGTGTGTGTATGCATGCCTCAGAGAGAGCGGGAGAGAGAGACAGAGAGAGAGAGAATGACAGCAGAGCGAGAGATTTCTGGCATGATTTGTGAGGATAAGTGTGATCGCAGATTGCTGATTACGTGACAAAGGGGGACAAAAATAACCCTAGCAAAGTTTGGAACAGTTTTGCTGCAACACTCGAAGCAGCCACTGAAAAAAAAACAAAAAACTCTAAAACCTCATGTTCTATATGAAAGACCTTGCAGGCAAGACTGTCACATGTATTCTGTGCTGAGTGCACAGCCTGGAGGTCTGCAATGCAGCTGTGAGCTCGTCACTGTCTATCATGGCTTCAGATTGCCTAACAGAGGTGTCCCTCGGGAGAGACGCTGAAAGCTGAGGGACCCTAAGAGGGGCCCAACACAACAGATGGGACACGAGGTCCGGCAGAGATAGAGGATGTGGAGAAACTACTCCGTCTTTGATGTTGATGGCGGAGACAGATGAGCAACCTGTGAGGCTCTCTGGCCTGGCTGTCTGTGTCAGGAGCCCTGCTGAAAAGCTACGGCTATCGCGCATTATCGAGAATGACAGCTGCATATGCTAGAAAGTTTTCGTGTGGGATGATCCTACTCCTACTGCTCTTCCTGTCTCCAATATATGTTTGAGTGAGTGTGGGAGTGTTTTCCTGAAGCCTTGAGGGAACATGCACTCTATGCTGAAAGGATTGGTTCCAAAAACACCATCTAGTTAACTGCCCTTCATGCTTAAAACAAGCTGATGAACAATTAACACACAGACATGTACCACTCTCACTGACCACAACTGATGTGGCCATTATGACCCAGACATCAAACAGACTGTAGCCTGTATCGGTATCTTCAAAGGCTGCAGACAGTCTTGTTGTTGGAGCTTGTTTGTTTTTAGACATTGGTATTTCCTCTTAGGAAAGTAATATTACACATCGTCGGCCTGTGAAGACACAGAGACAAAGTAGCATTGCCCAGGCTGGAACACAGAAGATAATACTCAGCCCTATATGTGCTGTTAATTTGAAGGAGATTTTGGAGGTGAGGAGAGAGAGATTCCTCTCAGCAAATAGTGTGCAGAATGAGTCCTGGGAGGAAAGTAAACACGTGGGAGAGTTGGCAGCCATGTGGGCGGTGTGCTCGTGGAGGGGGGGAAGAAGACTTTGCCAGGTTTATGCCAACCATCTGCCACTTTGCAGGCATTCCTTTACCTGGAGCTGATGATGACTCAATACAAACAGACACACAGAGACACACAGACGTACACACGTGTCTATAAATACACAGATTAACGAGAAAGTCGCCGTGCTGAAATTTATCATACGCTTTTTCAGGCCAACAAATACAAAATAATTTAAATATCATGTGCGTTTTTGGTGATGCATTGGTGACACAAACTACAAATCGGTGCTGTGTAAACATGGACGACCACAGCGACTTGAGGAAGATGAATTCGTTGAGACAATATTGAAACAGAGAGATCAACTGCCAGACTTTGAATAACTCCCTCTACACCTCTGGTGGCAACATTAACCAAGGGAACTGGATTTGTTGAGGACATCTGGGCTTGTGTACTTACAGCTGGCCAAAGAGAGATGCAATTTTACTGTGCATATTTTCCCAGGGATTTTAGATATTCCAAGCCATTGTAATTCCATAAAGTTTGGGAGTGAAATGTGTACCGAATAGCCATCTGACCATTTCAGCTGCACATTCCACACAAATGTGCCTTATACAATAAATATTTCTAGCTTGAGTTATGTTAATGTTGGACGGCCGCATGTTCAGCCCCCTAGCACTGTGCATGGTTTATGAAAGCATGAATAATCCATGTCGACATAATCAAAATGTGAAGAAAATAACATCCGCAGTCTTGAACATATTGGGTAGCCAGCCAACTGTCTGCTGTAAAGCTTTCAGTCTACAGGTTCATCTGAGATCTGTTTGAAGTAAAATTTAAAAAACAAACAAACAAACAATCAAAAAACTTTTCTCTATTCTCTGGTTTGCTCACACTGCTAGCCTGCATGCTAACAAAAGCACTTCCCTTATGAGGCCTGGAAGTGCAGTGATAAATGCTAGGCCCTGTGCTGCTATAGGGGAGGGTACTGGAGCAGAATGGTGGCCCTGGGCCTCAGCAGGGCACTGCACGGCCTGGAGCGCTGGCATAAACTCAACAGTAAACCACACACTCAGTCACACACATACATACATACATACATGCACACAGGCACAAAAACACACAAAAAGCACACACAGCAATGTTCATGTTAGAGATGCTCCGAATATTTCTCCATTCAATCTTTTTTTTCTTTTCGTTTTTTCCCTTCAGACCTTTGCAGTGCACACGCATCCAGGGGCCCGCTCAATTTCCTCCCAAATGACACGGCGGAGGGCTGATGGGACACAAGGTTACCAAAACAGAAAAACCCACTTACTGTAGTTGTCCAGCAAACTAGGTCACAGTACTGTTAAGTATGCAAGAATAACTGTGAGAGGAGCAAACACACACTCACTCACTCACTCACTCACTCACTCACACACACTAAACACATGCATGTCCAGAGAGCAAGTGAACGAGAGAGGTGCCTGCAGCATTCGGCAGTGTTTCACTGGAAACACAAGCAGCGAGTTATCTCTAATAACTTTATTTATGGTGAATAATCTCCACAAGAGGCACTCTGCTCTCTCTGTGACTTAAATGTGTTTTTACACTTGCTATCTGCTCGAGCACACACACCCACACACACACACACACACACACACACACTGAAGTGACGTCAGATGTCCAGCACAGAGCACCAAGTAGACAAAGAGCCTAAATTGACGCCATGAGTATCAATACTGTGCTCTGTTTCCATCCAGGCCATGCATGAAAACACTGGCACAAGCCATCATGCTCTGTTACTTCTACAATCTTTCCCTCCGCCATTTTAATGTGGGTTGGGAAAGCCAAACGAATGTGATGAAACAGCTAATACCAAATCAGCGTTTCCAGGCAACCAAAGCAAATGAAAGATTTACTGTATAGCAAAGACTGATAGGGAACCATCTTTTGTAATTAAAGAGCAAACAACATGTTACACGCAAAATGAGAAACTCTAGGAAAGGCAGTGAGAGGTAAACAAAACAGTGACTTAGTGCTTCCTGTTTTGAGCCTATTGGCATTCCTGAATGGAAGGAAGTGGGCATGTCGATAGGGAGTAACCTGTCTCCTTAGCAGAACGTAGTTATTTCTAACAACAATCCCACTGTACTCTAGCTACACTCATATATAGAGTATTTAAAAGCAGTGTGAACACAACGTAAGAAAATCACCGCTTTCTAATAATCATGAATTTAATGAAGTAAAATTTTTGAACTAGGGGTCATAGTATGTTACTTCAAGACTAATATGTTAAAAGTTATTAAAGCAAGTATCTTTAAGTATTATTTTAAAATCTCTGTAGACCTCAGCTTGTTCCTGAATATCTCGCAGCTTGAATTGCATCTGATTCATGCGCTGCATTTCAGCCGGGCCCTAGGGCCACTTCCTGTTGGTGATGAGATCGCGAGCAATAGACCAGGATAACCCTGACACCCATGACACATCGTGGCTGTGATCTAACCCTCTTTAATATGCACCAGGTTGATAAGGACAAAAAGGGAAATCAAAAGAGAGTCTGAGTCTGTTCAGATTGAGCAGCTGCCGTCTTTTACATACTGTGTGTGCTTTTATAATACACTGGAGATTTTAGTTGACCAGCAGTGCCGTGGCTCTTTAAGAGGTTAGTCTTTTGAGGGAACCAGCGACATGGAAAAGGGAGAAACAGTGCTTCTGTCCGATATTACATCATCTCTCTTCTGATAGCCAAAAAGGTCCTTTGACAAAGGCTCTTTATCACTAACTACCCCTGTAGTATGCTGTCTCTGAGAGGCACTGATGGGGCTATGGGAGGGTTATCAACAACGATCTCTGATACTAGTACTGAAAGGCAATAAACAATTAAAACAGTAGCTTTTGCTTTTTATCAAAATGTACGATCTGTGACACAAGTACAGACTCGTTTCCGATTGCTGGTGACTACAACTCTTGTCATTAAATAATATGCTGAGAGTTTGGTTTTGAGCCAAGATTTAACTATGTGATCAGCCAGAAACTATAGAAAAGTGAGCCCAGAGGAGCAGTGATCAAAGGTCCTATGAAGACAACTCGCTCGGAGATCTTCCCAGTGTTGTCCTTGTTTGCTGAGCCTAGCGAATCAAGGCGGTGAGGTGAAATAGGTGGAGGGGAGAGAGGAGAAAAGTAGATGCTGCACTAGCATGTAACAGGGCTGCCTCCTATATCTCATGTTACCTGGCAGCTACCATATGGTCTTCCCGAGTCCCATGCACATTGTTGCCAAACGGTGCACATGTGCTAATGCTTTGAAATTTTTGAATTTGTTTACAAGATTGTTCATGTATATATACATATTTTTTCCCTTTCTGGCCTTTCTGTCAGTATCAAAACACTATAAGAGCTCAAAGTGATTGATATGCAAACCTCTCAATTAAAGTGTTTGACCAGTGTCCTTCCTAGTACTTCAATGTCCCACTTGTTAAAATGCTCTCCATGGACACACTGTTGTCTTTTCTTGCTAAAAGCCCATGAGAGGGCAGCATGCAAACTGAGGGGTAACGCATTCACCTACTGGATCAGATCGACAGGAGGAAAGGGAAAGAGAAACAGAGTGAGAGTGAGACAATGCAGGAAAGAGAAAGCATCCACAACTTATCTGCCAGCCCACAAATGGCTGCCATTTTCTAATAATTGTATTGTGCAGTGGTGAGCATGAAACCTCCCCTAAAGGCATTGGTCAGGGAGAATGCTATGACCGTGCATTACTGGAATGTTCTAGCTAACATCATACAGGTGAGTGATGCAGGGTGTAAAGATGGGTGAAGATGGCAAGAGGTTAGACAATTGTGGCCTTTGAAAGAATGAAATGGAAAATTTTAAGTTTTTAAATTTCTTTCATGTCTAAAACTCTTATTGTATGGCACTGCGTTTTCTCACACACTCAATTCATATCTTTTACCAGGCTGTCCTAGACCTAGATAGGGTAGAGAATTGGGAATAGAGAAATAGGTCAAGAGAAATTGAGGGTGGGAGCTGGCTGAACTAAAGTAATATTTCCCTGGCTTGTACACTGTGCATGCATACATAAAATTACAATGCTGTTTTTTTAGACAAATACAAACACGATATGAGTAATTCACTAACCTTGCTAATTAATTTTAACATCATGGAAAAGGTTTGATTTGCTACATCAGCCAATCTTGGCTGATCTACTAAAAAAATATGGCTTTAACTAAACAAAAACATAACAAAACAAAAGCAAAACACACATTCAGGTACAATTTGTCCCACCTCAGGCCTGTGACACATCGTTGTCTCTTCCACTGTACCACAAAGCCTTTCTTTGAGCCATAAAGTATGCATGGCTGCACATCCTCCAGTATGAAGTCTTGCTGCACAGAGGTGATTGGTCAAGCTGGCGATCACATGACATGGATCTCACCCAGGCAGCAGCAGCAGCAGCAGCAGCCTTGGAGAGTCAGAGGGATGCTGACACAGCACACCTGATCGCCAACCCCCCCACTGAAAGAGGACCTTCAATCTACATCACATGTAAGACACATATGAGACTTGCAGCACTGTCAGAGCAGAAAGACATGATAACACAAGCCAGACACAGATGAGTAGATTAAAAGTCTGCAGTAATTATCTCTAAATGAACACTCTCCTGCTAATCTGCACACCCACCCACTCAAATTTTCCAAATGTCCAACATGGCCATCTACTAGGAAGCAACTGAAGATTGGTCAGCGCTATTAACAGCTCCACAGAGACTCCTGAGGTTCATGAAGGTCAAACCAACAAAGTAAACCCGCTCCACTCAGACCAGTAATGCTTTTGTCAGCAGAATAGTAAATCTGAAGCCTCTGAGTACAAGACAGACCAAAACAGTGATCCGTGAAATTCATTCTATAATAAGCTTTTTCCTGTTATTCCAATTTATTCAAAGCTTTGCGAGGTGACATTTATACAGCTACAAGAAGCCTTTGTAATTCATCTCATATGGCAAATCAGTGGAAATACAATGTTAAAGACAATTCGAGCAACCATTACCACATAATATATGTACCTTATAATATATGTATATATGTAATATATTATCACCCTAGAGGGTAGCTGTCTAGAGGCAACATACAAAAACCATACCTCAGCACAACACCTCCTCTGACTCCTTCAAATCAACCAATGGGAGAGAAGGTGAACACAAGATGTCAATGAACAAGAACAGCACGCTGACCTTTGGGGAGCACAGACCTCCTCCATATTATTATTATTTTTTTTAGCAACATGAAAACAGTTCTGATCAAGAGGAGTTAGCTTGCGTTCTCGACCACGTTGAGAAGGGTTCATGCAGTCTTCCTCAGTTGCCCATAGCTGGCCAATGTTGCTAAAGATGCTACGGCCTCTGCTTTTCCTTTCTTCCCATCTATCCCAGGATTAAGCCAACGTTTGATACTGCTCAAGGTCACTACAGGGTCAGGCCTCTAACTTCACGGTCTGATCCAAAGCTCAAATCAAATGTCTTTCACAAACGCGCCACCTTGGCATGAAATAATAGCCGCTGTATAGGGGAGAATTTCTGATTATACTCTGATTTAAGGGTTTTGAGAATGGCAGTCCTGGCTGCGAACAGTGGGTACCATTAGTAGGGGGCCAGGACTGTTCAGGGAGGATATTGTTGCTCATGATGGCTCTGTGGTACCACCTCAGCATGTAGCCGCTGCTACTCTTAGACACACAGCTGCACAAAACAGCAGTGTACTCACAACAGCACAGAGATGCACTATATTTGGGGCTGGGGTGGCATTCAAATAAGACAGTGAACCCTAAAATGAAAGAACTGCTCTGCTATATCATATGTAGGCCCACAACCTGTATGCCTACACATGTATCCAGTATCAACCCTCTTGCACACACACACACACACACACACACACACACACACACACACACACACTCCCCCTCCAATGAGTCACACTGAAATGATTACAAAAAAGACTGGAGCTAGAAAAAGCAGCGTGAACCAAGGGGTAACTGACAATGATAGCACAAACAGAGCCTGCAAGGTGCCCCCCCCCACCCCTCTCTTTCTCTGAGTGGATGCCACTCACACAGCTTGTAATAATAATGACCCACACCTCCTGGTCCTAATCCCCCAGTGCTGAGCAGAGAACACCTTCTGGCCTGGCACTGCTGGACAAGCTGCTCGGCCTCCCTGTGAGGTGAATGGAGGTGGAGTGGTGGGGTGGGGGTTGGTTGGTGGGGGTTAAAAGCCATAGGACCTTAGTAAAAGGTCACAAAGCATCTATTCCTGAAGGTGGGAAGGGGATGGCAGAACCACCCAGATGCAGGGCATGAGAAAAGGGGAGAGGGGGTGGCAGATGCTTCCACGTACACCTCTCATTCAGGGCAGTTTATTGGGTCTCAGGGACCGCGGTGGCACGATGGGGGCATTTCACCTGAAAGAATAAAACATTTGATAACACTGCTCGGGATGAAGTCCAGAGGCGGAACACGACCTTCAGGAATCCACCGTCTTGCGATAACCCACGCCTCGGAGGTGCTTCCCTCCTCACAGCTGAGATCACTGCGTAATGAAAACATTGCGCCTTTTCCCGTCTTCCCCTCACGTCTCAGCCCACACCGCATCCGTCTGCGCCACCGCCACATATTGACAGGTTTTGGTGGCGGGGGGTAAATATAATCACAACATCACTTCACTGTAGCATTTCTTTCGTGCTCCCTGGGTGGTACCCTGCCTTAAAGATGGGGTGAGGGGGAGGTGGGGTGAAGGGGGTGGGGTGTATGTGTGTGTGTGTGTGTGTGTGTGGGGGGGTGTCTCTCTGCGTGATGCTCGGTGTTACTGCGATTGTCTATATTTAATGTATTTCCGTGGGCTGGTTGTACCGGGGCAATGCGCCTACACACTGCCTATGCGGTAGCTTCTTTCCAGTGGACATTACGCATAAGAGCCCTGAAGGCGTTTTGAGCACGGGGTGCCCTGTCGTCCCGCTGAATGTGCCCTGACCATTGTCTGAGCCACATATGAAGCCCAATTACACACAATTAAAAATTCCTATTCGCATGAATCCAATTGGGACCCAGGCAGGGGGTTTCTCTTCCCTCTGACATGGCCCGGCGAGCACGGTGCACGCAAAAAGGCTTCGCTTACCTTCCCACCGTTTGGTTGGCGAGCTGTCGCATCCGATTGAATTGCTTCTTCATCTTGTATTTTCTGCGTTAACACCTGCAGGAGGAAATATTCCGCATTATTTCTCTCAAAATAACGCTCCGTGCTCCACAGCGGCGTAAAACAAAATCCGGGCTGTCATGTTTTTCTTCCCTCATTGCAATCTGCCAGAAAACTTACTCCGCGATCACAGTAAGTTTTTTTTTCCCTTTCTTTTCTTTTTTTTTTTTTTTTTTAATTTCCAGATGATATATTTTACATCTACCTTCGCCCCATTGCCTGCGCAGGGATGCTAGACCAATTCACCGCTGGCACTCACGGGCAGAGAGCGACAGCAGTGACAAGTAGCGGCTGCGCAGCAATGCAGTGTGGGAAATGTAGTAAATCAAGGCTGAGTCGCAATAAAGAATCCAATCTTGCAGGCTCCCAGACGGCTATTAGATTTGAACAAACATCCATATATTCTAATAGGCTGGGTGTTGGAAGTGCATTTTATCTGGATTTCAGCTGTAGGAGGCTACAGTGGAAGTGTGTGAGAAAAAAACAAATGGATCTGGAGGGTTTCACCTTTATAAATGCAGGTTTAATATTTATAGTTTTTTAATACTGGGGCAATTTATTGATATACGTTTTCAGCGACTACCGTAATTTGCTTTCATATAAAAGAAGAGTGTTTCCATGTGCATCAAGGCGTCCATGAAAACCTTCACTGCCAGCGATCAGCCTGGAGAACATCTCCACCTAGTGCATTTTATGGGTCAATGCAACCAAAGACAAATGGTAGCCTATTCCAAATCTTAATTTACAAAAAAATTAATGAGCAAATATAAACATATGATATACAATTAAAGTCACTGTCGTTGTGGCCATACTATGGTTTGCTATATTGTTATATTAAGAGAAATAAGTAAGATTTTGAAATCCAGACCATAAGCATTCTGCACTGGTGCGTATATATTGCTGATAACATGAGAAAGTCTCTTATTTATTTGTTGCTGGTGGGGGAGGTGGGTGTGCTTTAAGTTCTGACAGTTTTGTGAAGTAGTTTTGTACCCACTGTTGCTTTTAGAAGAACTGTCCAGAAGGGAGCAGTCTTGTCTTATAAAACACTCCATTCATCTTCAGTCATCAGCGTGAAGCATCTGCTTCATCACTGGGCTGCTTGTCCAGGATATCTATTTTCATGTGGTGGCCCATGTTCAAAGACAAATGATGTGCCGCATAACATGTTATGACTGCACATATCTCGGTGCATCATCTAGTTAATAAAACGATGGTCAACGACTGTGGAGTTATGAGGCGTATTCATATCACATGGCAAATGTTGCTAATATAAGTAATTTCTTAACGGGAGCATCAGGGAAGAATCGTTGCTCTGTTTTCTTTAATGACTGGGAAGTCACACATTAAATGCCTCATTTGAAGATCACAAGACTTAAGTCTCTATTGGAGGCTTTGGGTTGAGCCCTCAGTCAATATGCTCCTGTCTGCACTATGACCAGGACAGAGCCTCAGTCAGAGGTGATGCCCCCTGTCTCAGTGTCATAAGGCCGTAATGGGGCAACAGGTGGGCTGCACGCCACTGACATAGGCTTCACAGGCCTCAGGGAGTAAATGATACAGAGAAATGGCTGTTCTTTGCCCTCATTAATCTCCCACGTTGGAAACTGAGAGGGGCGGGGCCTCCTTCAGCCTTGATCTCAACCTTTTGACCCTGTCAGATCATTTGTTTTCATTAGTCCCCACTCAGACGAACTGGCCAGTCCCAGTCGAGACACCCATCCTGCCCCCTTAAAGCAGGGAGCAATTCTGAAAGAATCTCCAGAGGTTCCCTTGATTCTAAACCCAGCCCCCAAATATTACTGTGTCTCTAGGCACTTCTAAATCAGCATGGATGGTTCTTCACATCCGCTGGCCTGTTTTAGAAGCTCACTGTTAACCCCTGCACTATGAAAGGTATGGCCTTGTGTAGAGAAACAGGAAGGGTGAACATAAACACCCCACAAGGGAAATGTGATGGAAATGTGAGGTGCCTCTTAACCCTCAAATATCATTAAAGATCTCCCAGGTTCGTAATCTGTTTACAGCATATCTCACGAGAGCACGACAAGAAGAAAATCTGAACGACAACACTTCATCTGGCTTCCTGCTGTTGCTGTCAGTGCGTGGGATGACTGAGTGTTCTTCCTCTCACTCTAATGTTCCTCTGCAGGGCAGCTGGGGACTAATTGGCTCCCAGTTCGCCTAATGAAGCCTTCTCTCGGGTTATAACCTCTACACCTGATGACCCACTGCTGCTACTGATATGTGGGCTGCACTTTGACAGTGACCTGGTCAGATGGATGCCTCGTGGTTCTTTCACTGAGCCATGGTATTGCAGTCACTTTTGTAGGGCAACAATTACAAGTCCTGTGCATGCAGTTATTAGATGGGTTAGGTCCTGCTGGAAACAAAACAGTGGTGCTGGCTTTGCTCAAAACAAACAAGGGCAGGGCGTTAGGAAGGATCTAATGGTATGTTATGAGCTCAGGTTAAAGGCTGCCCAGTCAGAGGGAAGATTGGTGGGGTTGCCATGTACATCATGCTTGTGTTTTATCTTCAGACACATAGCATCATGTTACCCACATCAATCAGTCTGGGTGTGAGGGGTGGGTTTCTACAAGCCTTTGGTCTGTCATTAAAGAAAAGCGTGACATGTTTATCAGGGAATTGCGTCCAAGGCAACAGGTAAGCACCTGAGTGAATGAGTCCAACACCCGGCCTCCTTTTAATAAACAGTAGTTTACCTGATCGCTAATCCCACATCCAAAAAGATCACAATCCCATTGATCACTGATTTTAGGATTTGAACCCAACAATGTGCAAGAAGCAGAGAGCTTTTCTTTCTTGTCTCTTGAAGACTGGGTGTGGAGAGACAAAGCTCACCATTCGCGTTAATGTCAGCCTTCCACGTAAGCCTGAGTACTGAGGCCAGGCTTTGTGTTGTGTCTTTAAAGGGTTATCCAGGGCCATAATGAGCCCCAGAAAGCCTAGCGCCAGCTCTAATGAAAACGCTGTGACATCTGAGGGGGAAAGATATTACAGGTCTAAAACTACGGGGGCTGTTTTAACATGCATCAAATGACAGAAAATGATGGTTATCACAAACACCTTTCAGACACTAAATGCAGGTCTGCTGGTGAGTAGGCCTGGAGTTTACAGGGACATGAGCTGAGCACTAAACATGAATGTTGCGTTGGCTACTCAGCATCCAGGAACAAACAAGAAATGATAAAATAAAACACGAAAGCACTATTGAGGAGAATGAGGAGATGAATGTAGCTTGAGCACTTTCACAGTATTTAATCAATAAGGTCTTGAGAGCATGGTGCTCCTCTTATCAGCTATCAAGGTGTTATCTTCCTCAACACATACCTTTCATCACCTAGATCTTCTAGGACGCAAACATTTTACGATAGATATTCGAGACCTCGACATATTGGAAGAGGGAACCTTTACATGATTAACGGCAATGGTAAGCTTCTCTTATGTTACATTTATTATATTAATGAAAAGAAAAATAAGATAAATTTATTTACAGATATATTGGTCAGAAATCTATTGCTGTGTACTTTGGCCTGGAGGTTGGAACATGCTGCCACTTCAACACCAGGCAGACACAGATAAAATAAAAAATAAAAAAATGAATGCACAGAAAACTATGTTAAAACACTGTAAGAACCTGTGCAGCTAAAGCTAACCATCAAACTACTATAAAATGGGTTCATCTGCGGCCAGATCAATTTTACTTTTATTGCTTTGAAAGAAAAGTAAGCTACATCACGAAGGAAAACGAGAAGGAAGACGGCAGCAGAACATGAATCACCAACAGCAATTTAAAGAGGTGAAAATTAAGGAAATTAGCAAGGTGTTAATTGCACAGAAATAGCATGGCAGACAGTAAAAACATTTCGATAAGAGGTGAAACATTGTGATATACTGTAAAATGTATTTGACAGATGAGATTATCAAGGGGGAGATGGTCATACCCTCTTATATGAAGCACTTACGTGGTCTCACACATTATATCCATGGACACTGAAGTGGTTAACTTCAATGTTTCAACCCTTCAGTTCTCCCTAAACTCTTCATTATGTTAGTTTCCCTCCTTGAATGTCAGTTATAATAGCTCACTATTACACAATGAACCTTCATTATGTTTTATCAGCCTTTAGCACATGAACACTAAGTAGTTCACAAGAGTGACAGGTATTAGCCTGTAGCAAACTCATTGAGGCATTCAGTCTTAATTCTATGTTCCTGGCATGCTACTCTGTGCCACCTTTTTTTTTTCAATACCAATTCAATAATGTTTGTTAGGGTGTGGTGAGCTCCAGCTGCAGTCTATTTGTATTCACAGACAGTGCATGTATATACATGCAAGTTCACATGTAATAAAACGTGGGTTTTGCTTGAGAGAGAAACTGAATGTGGAGCAGATGGCTGTGAGAAAACATAGCTTCTTCTGTTTCGGGGGATCAATATTTAGAACTCCTTGAAAACTTAAAATGATTGTTTTAAACTTTTAATGGGGTATGAATCATATCGTCATGAATGATCTTGTGCTGTAAATTCTCCTGTACAGTTGTATATGTTTTGTGCTGTTTAGTACATATACATGTCATGTATTGTTGAATGTATTTGTGTAGCATGTGGCAGGGATTCATGGAATAAACTTATAAACTCCCTATAAAAATAAATAGAAAATAGAAAATAAAATGCATCCCTGTAGGACCATTTTGTGACCTCATAGGTTTTAATTTAAGACTAAGATGAGAAATGCAATGCAAAGAAATAAATATTAATGACTGATTGTAAAACCAACCTGTGTCCCAACAACAGAATATTGATCAGTTTCAGTAAATTCAGTATTGTCTTTTAGAAGATAATGATATTTGATAATAGTGTTACTGTATGTAGCAGATTACAGCAGTTCACTCCACATCATGATATTGTTGCAGGTGGAGGTGGAACATCTGTTGCGCAGAAATGTATCCCAGCAAATCATTCACACATTCACATACACATCCACACACACATACGGCACATTTGATGTCAGACCAACACTTGTGGAAACCAAGGCCTTGAGGTAGCCTTGGCATTTCACGGATCTGAAAGACAGATTAAGCTCAGATGGTCCAGGATTTATGACGTGAGGCGAGCAACCTGAGGGACAAGCCAACCCTTCCCTGGGCAGGCAGCCACCAGTGATATAGAGATTTATAGGCAGGATATTACAGCTGATTGCTCGTAGACCATGGGAAAAGGAAAATGTGGATGGAGCACACAAATACCGCATCCTCGCAGTTGACTTGAAAGCTGAATCTGAGTGCTGGATCCCACAGCACTTGTTCTACCCTAAAGCTTTGGAGACTCAGGTCAAGCATGACTCTGCCAAACTGAGCACTAAAGGGTCCATAAATCAAACGTTCAGAGAGCTCAGAGTCCCTGAGTTAAAACCTTTGTAATGTATATTTGGCAAAACTGCACAGGATTTTGATCTTGACTTCAGGAAAGTATGTATAACAAAAATGGTTTAGCTATGTGGTTTATGGTATTTGTCCACCCTTACTGCTATAGCATGTACGGTAAATCTGGAAAAGGTTGAATTTTCAATGGACTGTCACAATTCTTATGAAATATGTGTACACGACACAGGTTTCCAGTGCCGCGGTGTGTTTATCCAATGCTAATGAGCATGGTTAGCCTTGCAGAGAGAGTTCACAGTCTTCAACATTGTATGTTTTGGCTTCATACAAGCTCTGTATGCTTTGTTAATGTGCGATCAGTACATTATCATTAAATTGGGCGCTCTTTGTGGACATATTACAAAAAAGTTTGACTTCTCAGCACTTGTGTGCAAAAGGCTGAACATGTAATAATCAGCCTCCTCACCTACTGACACTGGTGTTCAGGAATGTAGGAAGCTTCAACGTCAGTGTAGGAGCTTCGATGACTGACCGACCTTCCTTCCCTCAACCCTGAGCTGAACTCCATTAAGAGCTGCTTGCAGTCTGTAATTTTACCAACAGCCTCTTATCATGTTTGTCTTGTCTCTCCCTTGGGGGGTTGACTACTTGCCCACAGACCAGCTTTACTTCATTTCAGCTGGCTCTCCAAACAGCCAACTAACACAGATTGACAACTGCGTGACTGACTGAAAATACAACTGGAAGACTTAAAAAATGACCTTGTACATTTCTAACGAGTGCCGTTCTGAAGCAAGCAGCATGTGTGTTTGAGCTATTTCTGATTTATTTAAATAGTTTGCCTGGGAATGCCTTGAGTTAGTTACTTTTCAATCAGAGCTGTGATTGCATGCTTAATAAACTTTAAACTTCTGCGTATTGCAACCCTGAGGCTCCAAGGATTATTTGGACTTTATTTCTGCTAGAGACATAAATCTTGTCTTCAAATCAAAGAGCTTTTATTGTTAAATTTAGAGCATTATTTTGACAGTGCCAAGATCTCATAGTAGATCTCATAATAGTTCACTGTCTGTTTTATAATTTTGCTCATACTCATTCCACTTTCATATATATTGCAATGGTTATATACGATATCTGAAACCATTTACACATTTAATGACCTCAAAAAGAATTTTAATTCAAACAGGTAGCCAAAGTTGCCCCATTACTGCACCATGTCGCAGAGGTAAGATTTAGGGTCATGTGATTGGGGAGGTCTATCCTCCCCCTGAGTGACCTTGTCATATTCTGCCTGTGTGACAGAGGAGGCCTGGGGCGCTGGGACCACACAACCTTGTCATCTAGGCCCACATCAAAGGGACCCTGCTCCAGTCTGATGGGAGCCAAGGCCCTGGATGAAGGCTGAGGCGAGCATAGAGTCAGAGAGCAAAACTCGATCAACACCATGGGTGGCAAAGGGCAGAGTATCTGTATTAAGGTTACCCAGCTTGAGGAAGCTTTGCAGGTAATGGGTCCATACACTGTTCTTCTAACGTTACTCAAGATATCTTCGTAGAGAAGTGATATTCATAAACACTTGTAATCCAGAGAGATGAGTGTGATGAAAGAGAAGTGAACGGAGAGGCACGTCAGGAATGCTGAAACAAAAGCACGGGGGAAGCAGGAGTCCTGCAAACGTGGGGCATAATGTGTCCGTAGAGGACCTCCACCCAGACGGCGCTTCTGTGAGAAATTTTTCTTTGGCCACAGCCCTGCTCCTTTGTCACCTCAGAGTATTGCTGACATGCTCGGTCTCTCCACTGAACAATAAATACCGACTGAGAATAAAGATCAGATAATTGAGTTACAAATCTAAAATAGATGGCTTGTGAAACCAGTGTCTTTAGCTTACTTGGTTTTGTATATCTTCTGATCTACAGAGTGTAGAGACAACCCTCTGTGCTTGCTTGTACTGTGCTCTTAATGAATGAGAGGTTAAACAAATCATATGTCATGCTGTGATACATGAGAATAAAAACAACATTTTGACCAACTCATAACTTCCATGTAGGAATCCAATTAACCTGCTATGTGCTGGTTCGCTCCTGTTCAGTTCAGGAGATACTTTCTCTTTTTTTCTCTTTCTCTCTTTTTTCATCTTTATTCTATAAATGGCTTCAGTAGTTTGACTCACAACCCCCGGCATCTGATCTGCTATGCTTTCAAAAGGCCACGTCGTAAATTCTTTGACCTTGATATTTTCCCTCATTTCCCACAGGACCATAATGATGTAGGGCTCTTTGTTGAAAGCACCTGTTCTCAGCTCGAATAATGGGCTACATTTTCATCCAGGATATACCCCCGGAGGGACACCCAGCCTCCAAGGCTTAGGGTGTCTAGTTGCTGCTGTTGCCAGTGAACGTTCACTGCAACCTTTTGAACGCTACCAGTCAACAAGTGCATTTGCCTGGTGGGAGACATTTTTGGGCAAAAAGTCCTCCTTTGTGTGTAAATTTAATGAAAGTAACATGATGAAGTCTACTTGATATCACACATATAAGACATTTCATATTCTGAACCCAGAGTTTTCCATTAATAACTACATCCATAAGGGTATGAGCAGTGACCAGGGGGCATAAATCACTGTATAATATCATTTGCTTTTTTCTCCAGATGACACTTTGTCACTATTGTCTACAAAACCCATATGATGGTACAAAACAGCATAATAAAATGAAATGAAATCACTAAAGAAATATAACACAGTCTAAAATGGAATTATATGACTGAATGATGCACATTATGGCCATTGAGTTAGTTGTGTATTTGTCTTGTGGAAAAACATTAACCAGTGGAAATGGAAGAAGTTCTACAACTAAATTAAAATAGACCTGATAATGAGGTGACAAAGTTGCGTCATACCTGATATTGCAACCTTGATAATAAACTTGTGAACCATATGGATACTGTGAAACAGATACAGACAACTCAGGAATTCACAACTTGTTTTGATACTTTGAAACAACTTTAGAGACCGCATAAATACTCTCAGCTGTTTACTGGAACAAATCAGTGCAACAAAAAGTTATGGCCTGTGTACAAAGAAACTTCCTTATAGGGTAGAAGGATGGTAAAATAAATACAGGCCATGTCAACATGAAGAAATTAAATTAAACAAATGCTATTACATGTTTGGAAAGCTCTCATTTATCTTATAGGAGAAATGCTTTTAAATTGGACTGATGAGCCACATCAGGACTGTCATCAGCAGTACGAAGGGAGGAAGCTTCATTGTTTTTCAAAGCATGGCAGCCGGATGCGGGATGCTTTGATTTCACAAAAGCTCATTCATCAGTGTGAAAGTCAGTGCATTTTTATTTATGTCATTGTGACAAAACCACTGTTTTACATTTATGTGAAATGAAAGAGCAAACAGCACAACTATAGTCCTTTAGCTTGTGGTAAACTTGCCAGGCACAGCGCACCTAAGCCTTTCTGATCTGTTCAACCTGCCACAGGGCTGCCTCCCTGTCCAGAAGGACATCAGCAAGGGATAAGACCTTTTCTACAAGATCAAGGGAGGAAATCTTCTCAGGCTACGGTTATTCCTTAACAGAAGATAAGATGGTCTCTAGCACAGCTCCAGAGAATTTATAGACATTTTAAATGGCCTTACCTAGAGCTGAAGACCTTGAAGGAGGACTTAAGGAATCAGAGAAGCGCCTTGATCTGCCCCTGAGCTCACCTAATAACTCTGTCATCAGATTGAGGGCATTGCGTGTGTAAGACCTCAGTTGGTCCTACTGTTGTTTGGGTTTGTTTGTTCTTTCTGGGATAAAGCTGCAGATGAGATCATCCATCACTCCACTTTACCCTCTAATGGGTTCAGATCTCTGACATCTGGAGCTTCTTCCAACAGTGACGTCAGTGTGACATGATGCGTATGCGTGGCTGCTTCTGTATCGGCTACAAATTAGACATTAACATAGACAATAATGATAATTAGAGCATATGCGTATGAACACACATGCATACAAAAATACACACAGGACACGTGTCGACATGATTCTGACTCAAATGAATGAATGCTGAAAAGTGAAAACAAACAACTGTAAAGGTGATAAACTGGGTTGTTAACAGTTTTAGGCTTTATTCACCTTCCTGCCCATGATGTTTTCAGGCTTTCGGCCTCATTGTCCTGGACGTGATATGGGTGGACGTGGCTCTAACATTCACTTGGACTCAATGATGAACTGATTATAATTTTGTGGTCAAAGGTCAAAGTCACTAAATATGCTAATTATTAAGTGATGACTTCTTATGTCCAAAATAATGTTCTAAAAAAATGTTTTTTAATTAGTTAATTAGCAGTTAGTTAATGCCATAACCTGGGAATTGTGGGAGAGATTATGACCATATTTCAAATTTGTTTGCATACTGAACCAGTATTGTGTTGTATGAGATCATATGTGCTGCTGTGTTGAAGATGTGTGAAGCACATGAGTCAAGACACGCATGCATGTACGTTGCAACTGGACTGGTTGGTGGAGGCATGCAAATGTTCAGCAGTAACTCTAATTTCTTCTGGCAATGAGGCAACGACATTCTTCTGCAATGTGAGCACATGGGATGTTCAACTACTTTGCATCAGAACTTTTGAAACTCACAGAAAATGGCATCATAGTGGCAGACTGACAACACAAATACACTAAAGTTAGATCAGGTTAGGTTTGTTTATGCTGCAGCTACATTGTACAGGACGTGATACACACCGACATGCCTGAATACAGCATCAGTGTGTGTCCGTCTGATGAAGGGCTTTATCTAACAGTCTGGCTTTTATGTATGAGGTGAGCGCTGCTGTTTATGTCATCTGTTTAGGCTGTAGAAGAGGAGTGTGTTGACATGGTTCAGTTAGTGTAATCGTGTTGAGGATGTGTAGACCAAGTCAAGCACTTCCTTTAGTATGTCCAGTTTACTTCTCCTGAATCCTTCTGAGATGACACAGAGCACACACACGTGTGTGTGTGTGAGAGAGAGGTATTGTCTCCATGCATCATGAAGCATAACAAATGGAACAAATCAGCACACGGAACTCTGGAAAAACTGTGTCTGCTTGTGCACCCTGGTTGTGTGTGTGTGTGTGTGTTTGTGTGTGTGTGTGTGTGTGTGTGTGTGTGCGTGTGTGTGTGTCTGCATGCATCGTCCCTCAGGTGTCTTTTGTTCTTACTCTAAGTCTCACCCAGCCATGATTGTGCTCCACTTTGAAGTTTGTCAATCCCATCCATGCAGTCAAAAAAGAAAGCACATAATGCCCATGTCCCCTGTTTATAGTGTGTTATAATATACTGGATCATTACAAATGTATCTAAAAGTGATCAACACATAATACGGTTGAAGGTTAAAAGTTGCATTCATAATGCCTTTAATACTTATTTAAAAATAGTTTATAGTGCGTTTCCTAAATTGTGAACATTGGTCTTTTATCTGTTAAGAAACATGATCCAGCAGGATGATAGTAAGGATGATAGTATTACTTATTTGTTTAATTTGGATTTAACCCTCAAAGTTCTTGTGTCAGCCGCATTTACAGATTATTTAATCTGTTAAGGAGACATTACTTGCATGGCTCCATGGGGCTTTTTCAGCCTGTTTTTACATTTGGCCAGAACTGAATTAATTTGTCAGAAAAATACTTCACAATAAAAAGATAAATTTTAGACAAACATGTTGTACCTCCTTCAAAACAGATGTGTTGTAATTACCACACAGTTTTGTTTACAGATATTGTGAGCTCTGGGATAAAGTTGTTGTGAAAAGGTATCTGGCAACAATATGGCCACCTCTTCTTCTATTTGCATGACACAGCGAATAGTTCTTTCAGACTTCCGAGTAACTATAATGTTGAAGTTGAGCTCAACCATTCATCTTCCACCCAGAAAGCCAGTACACAGCTCAAAGACAAACATGGTCCGTACACAGACCAGAAAGGGCAAACCATGACTGTGTAGCTCTAACCGAATCCCTTGATGCACACATTTTTCCAAACAGGTTATCTTGGGCTCATGAACTGTGGAAATGCACCTATTAGGATTAGAAAACATGCACACACGCACACACACACATATAGTCTATCATACAGTGTCTGAGAGATGAGATAAGGGGCTTAGATGAAGGGGGCAGGGTTGTCTCTGGTGAAACTCTGACTGACATGGCTGCTCTGGGGTAATCCTGCTAATCCTCTGCAAGCTCAGGGGTGCAGTAGGACCAGAGGCCTTTGACCCTGCACTAAGAGAGAGCAAGAGAAGAGAGCAAAAGCACACAGACACAAGCCAAACTTCCACTGGCACTTCAGAATTCACAGTCACACATCTTCATCATGACTGTAACTCACAGTGGCTGCACCAGCACATCCCTATGGAGTAAATTATTAATTTTTATGGATCCATAATATGTGCTGATAACATTTGTTTATTCTCATGTTCATGTTCACATTGTTTGCAATGATTATGGGGGCAATTAGAGAGGATTATGGGGCCAATTAACTCTGACTCACTCGACCATTCACCCCACAATACCAGGAAAAGTGTGAAGTTGTAAAAGAAACAGCTGATCCGTGACACATATTTTCAACTGTGTGATTTGTTTGTATGCTGGTTTTTAGGGTCATAAAGTTCCAATAAAGACAATATTTTGCTCTACTACAAGTTTATCGTGATTTGTGAGAAGCTGATTTTAGGCCCCTGCATTGTGCAAATCTGAGGATGGCATACGTGCCTCTCTTTTTAAAGTGTGCAGAGGCTTTTAAATGCAGAAACTGTGATTCTAACTTCCTCCAAAATTCAAAACACAAGACTGTAGCCAATCGTCTGGCGCAAATTACTTGACAGCTCTTTCAACATAGTGGAATTGTGGCTTCAAATGAGCTGGAGGTTAATGTGAAAGAGCCCGAAGAGCACAGTCTGAATAAAATGAAGGGATACTGACTGAGTGATTGATTTCAAGTTCTTAAATTTGAGGCACCCCGTATAATTTTACTGTAATAAGCAGATATGCTTCTTCTTTGCCTGTACTGCTGAGCTAATGTTTATTACTCATATTGTGATGCCAACCAGTGTTTGCCATTAGAGGTTATAACCGGTTCAGGCTGCAGGTTAATGTCCAGATCCACTGGCACTCCCACGTCCCCCTGTCTCAGACTCAGCCCAAGACTCAAGGCAGATAAGGAGAGACAGAAGAAAACCGGAAACTGTTAAGACTTTCAAAGTAAGATAAAGAGATTAAAAATAACATTTTGTGCAGAGTAACACTTTTTTTAAATGCAAAAAAATTTTTTTTAAATGAAAGAAATCTTCTGGAACATATGTATATATATTCATACCGAAACCCATTTTACAGAGGCAGAGGAAATAAAGGCATCTTTCACGGTTTACAGCCTGTTTATTTTTGAAAGGTCCGCCGGAAGTGGGCGTCGCGTGTTCCGACCAACTTGACGCCGTGGCGCGGCGTAGATAACTTGGCGCTGCCGGGTGAGCGCTCACACACTGAGAGCAAGTGATGGGAGACCGACCCGGTCCCTGACGCGCGCGTGTCGCTCACCTGGCGATATTAACGCACTTTTTTTCCCCCTTCTTCTTCTTCTTTTATTTTATTATTATTTTTTTAATTTTGAAATTTCATATTTTGCTTAGAAGCCGAATAAAACTACTCGCCCCGTCCTCTTCCGGCAGAGCTGGAGGCGAAGCAGGGGGCGAACGCGTGCCCTGCAATCCAGCATCAGTTGTCATCATTTGTGGCGTTTGTTTGCGAGCCATGGCGGAGTGAGGCGCCTCTGCCAAAATGCCTGTTGACTGGAATATAACTTTTTCACGGCGGTCCTATGGAATATAGTCCGATTTTACACAGCCTACATGTTGTGCCATCACCCCACGTGAAAAACAAACTCTTCGTGTTCTGCATAATGCTGTCCCTTTGGGTGTACATGATTTACTGTTGTGTCGGCTACTGCTCGACCGTGCCAAACCTGAGCTACAGGCGCGACAACGACGCAGAAGTGGACAGTCGTCAGGGGTCCTCTCTGGGGGCGTCCAGGGACTTGCTGAATAACGAGAACGATGTGGACAGCAGAGGAGAAGAGTGGGAAGAAATTAGAGGCGAGGCGAAGGCGCTGGATGATAATGCCGTGTCAGGTTTCCTCAACGAGTCGGAGAGTAAAAAGTTGCCCCAGGCGATCATCATCGGGGTGAAGAAAGGAGGGACCCGCGCGCTGCTGGAGTTTCTGCGCCTGCACCCGGACATCAGGGCGGTGGGAGCAGAGCCGCACTTCTTCGACCGCAACCACGACAAGGGGCTGGAGTGGTACAGGTACATGACGCTGATAGCGGCGAGCAGTTAAACCACACACACACACACACAGAGAGAGAGAGAGATAGAGGGAGAGATAGAGAGAGAGATGGGGAATTAAATGGACCCTGACAACCGTTTTCACACATTTTTCATTTAACCGTGGGCTTCTCGCGCTGGCATTCACGCGCCTGGTGCTCGGTGCAAGATGATCAAGCTCGTTTGGGGCATTTGGAAATTTTCACTTGGGCTTCACCCCGTCAGCTCAAGCAACTTTTTACACATCGCATGGTATCATTTAGCCATGCAAAAACTCCCAGATAGGCAAAATAAAACAAATAACTGCATAAGAACTGGCAACTGGCAGAAACAATTATATGCGCGTTTTAAATACAGACCAGAAGTCTATCCTCACACCAGGCCTTCAGTTGCACAAGATTTTCTGCAGTAAAAAAAGAACAGGAGCTGGGTCAATAATCGAAATCATCAGGTTTCTAGCAAAAAAAAAAAAAAAAAGAATAATAATAATAAAAAAAAATCTGTGCTGATAAAATAAAGCAAGATAGAGAAAGTGAGAAAATAAAAAATAATGACACCGTGTAGTGCAATTTAAGACATGATCAGATAAATCTCCCTCAAGTTATTGAGAAAATAAAATACTACTCTGAATTATTAGTGCATAAGATTTTGTATCAAAGTTTAATGTGTGTGAGTTTAATGTTAATCTGTGAAAGTTTATAAAAGGAGAGAAAGTGAGCTTCACCTTTTTTTCCCCCCACTGTTATTGTCTTAAGCAAAACAGACTATAAAGATTCCACAGTTTGTTTGTTTTTTGTTTTTTTGGGGTTTTTTTTACCTTGATTTATTCATTTTTTCACGTGTTACATCAATACATTGTCATGTATAGACACAGAATCCCAGCCTCACGTTAAAACACTGCTAATGAGGTGATAAGTGTGACCTCGGGTGACAGCCTTATGTAAAACACCCTACTAACTGTGGGTGTGCAGCAATAGGCCTCTCAACAGCTGCAGGTGCAATGGAATCTCTAATGTCTCTAATAAAATGGAGCAGAACGTCATGCACACGCTTTCCTCAGACCTAAACTTTCAGCTTGACATTTTAGGCAGCTCCTCTCAGTCTTGTTCACTGGCTGAGCGCAATTGATTTCCGCTTGTTTGCATGACCTTCACCCGCTGTACCTGAAATTCTGATACGTCTGTCCTTGGACCTAGACTTTCTGTGGCTCCCCGACAATGGTGGTGGTTGGGGGTGGGTAGGTGGATTGGGCTCGGGTGGGGGGCAGGAACTCACATAGAAAAAGACAAGGCAAAAACCTCCATTTAGATTTGACCTGAATTCTGGATGCAGTTCAACAGTTCAAATAAACAGCCTTTAGTTTATGGTTAGGAGTCAGCAAGTTACTTCACGCCATCATTCTTGAACAGCCAGGGGAGTGATTCAAGATTATGAGATCCAGGGTATTGATTCAGTGGCAGTAATTTGTTTTGATCTTCAAACCAAAAAACATCAATGTCAAAAGCAGAGATCAAGGATCTGAGACTGTTTAGAGCTTCCGCACCGCGTCCTGTAACAGTTTTTGATTCAATATTCTGTCATGGCAACTGTTGTCCTTGCACCGTGCCTCACATCTCAATATGCAAGCTCTTTACTGTTGACTCAGCTGCACAGTTACACCTTTCAGTGGAAATAAAGCACAAACATGCTATATTCACAGAAATGATTGATCTATTACATCTCAAATTTTCCTGGAAAGGGTTTGCCATTGAACACCTTGCGTCAGAGCAGATACATTGTTCATATGAGATACTGCTGTTTCAAGTGTCCGTTCGACTGAGCCCAGGGATTAACAAGAGATGTCAAAGGATCTACACACTGTTTCAAAGCTGGCTGGCAAGTAAAGCTACAATAGGGGAAGCGAAGCATTGTTCAAAGGACTTCTCGCTTAAACTCCTTTAAGAATTTCCGGATGGGTTTTTGGAGCATTTTTGGATGATCAGTCTGTGAAGAGCTGCCTTTTGTCCATCTCTACAGACTGAGCAACTGAGAACAAATGAAAATTTGCCCCAGGCTTTTTTTTTTTTATTCCTCTCTCTTATTGCTTTTTTACTTATATACTTATTAAGTTTTCATGCTGTTTCTACAATCCACAAGTGATGCATAAGCAACACATGAAGAATGAGTAATGTCTAAATGAAGTAGCGGTTCTCATTAAAGATGCATAAAACAAATTATTATGCAAGTAGCCAAAGAAGCAGTTGTATATAATTGAGACATGCCAGCTTCTTGTTCACAGTGGCAGCTGCATACCAAGCACACAGCCAGGGGATGTGGGAAACCGTTTCATCTTGAGACATGTATAATGAAGGGCTCTTCTCCCAGAAAGGTGATCTGGCCAATTAAAACAACTTGGCTTGAGTTGTCACAGCGAGAACACTGAGCTACAGAATGATCCCATACAGCAGAGCACCGCCGTATCGACTCGACCCTTAATGATCATTTAGTGGCGGTGAGAAAAAAAAACACAGGGCAGCTTTATGGCGGCGGAGCACATCGTTGTTGGATGAACGACCATTGCCACGCAATCCTTTGCCGACTTATTGTCTTCATAAATGAGCACTTTTATATCACGTCTTAGCTCTTTGGCGCACCATTTAAAGGCCTGTCAAAAGATTTCATCATGCAGTCCCTTGTCCTGTTTGATCAGAAGTATGTCTTAGAGGAGATAAACTAAGAGCACGAAGCCAGGCGTAGATGCCTGTCATTTGTTTGCCCATATGTTTCACTTCATTGCCCCAGACTAATAGCGAGCAGTAGCTTGGAGAGAGGTGCAGTCCCCTGGGTGGGCTTATCAGTTCCTGTGGTGGCATTGAGTTGTGCCCACACCATTTATCTGCTGTGATTGGTGTGTCCATCCTGCTGGAGGTCTTCTGTGTCCGTCTTAGTTGGAGCCACACATAGAGGAGAGGCCCCACGCACAGCAGGACACCAACCACAACACAGCACGTTTTCACTCATAGGCAGAATAAGAGACGGAGGCAGACAATTGTGCACACTTACTCACACAGAGCACAGGAGGCAACTCTCAAATGCCGTGGGAACAGCTTCCTCCTTGGCCCCTCCTTTCTTTAATACCGGCATAATGCTAACATCCTCCTATATGTCATTTTGGGGCAGGTTAACTACTCAGCTACTGAGCACATGCTTAAATCAAGGTCCTCTGAGTTCTGCACGGTAGATATGACTTAAATGTTGAAAATGTGTTTTTCCTCTTGAGGATCCACATACAGAACAATGAGCGGCCTTCTAACTAACTAACTGAGGGCCTAATCCTCCTCAGAGCCCAAGGGAGGCTTAGATGCAGGCCAGTGGCAGATAGAGGGCAGTAAATTTAAAGTGAGTCTTTAGAAAGCGCAACAGTATTATGGAGCTCAATGAAAGGGGATGCTGGAGAACCCCTGAGGTCTGCATTAACCCTGACAATAAAAGAGCAGACAATTAGTGTGAAACATGTTTTCTCTGCCTTCACTTTGTATGCAAATGTGCTCAGAAGGGTGAAAGTGCCCTTTGACGAAGCCCAGCAGGAGTTCATCAGAAAGAGCATTCATTGGAACCTACCCAAGAAAAGACTCAAACACTACACTTAAGCTTTTTACCCTGAAAAGTTGACTTCTGTGTGGAAAAAAGTTGCATTTCCCAAGAGAAGGTTCATTTGAGTCCACTGGTGGCTTCTTGCTTACTCGACACTTTTAACTCTCTTCAAGGACACGGGGGGATTGGTGTAAGTGTGAGAGCTTTCAATATAGGTATCTCCCGTCTTAAACTAATGTGTCAGCACACTGACAGGAAAAGAAGGGAAAAGTGCATTAATAATCAGATGCGGCAAAGAAAGAATTAATGATTGCTAGCTGTTATTTCAACCATGACTAAAAGTTTTCTGCAAACCACGAAACCTTGCACCTTAAAAACAGGGTGTCCTGCAAAACGCAAATCAGACTTTGACTGGATTTTTTCTTCTGATAGACTAATAATGACTCTAGTGCTCCTTGAATAAACCCACTAGACTGTCAATACTGGTAATGTGCACCTCCCCTCCCCAACCTGGAGATTGAAGATTTAATTTGCTGCAACAACCCCCGGGGCTTTTGCTTGAGGCAATTTGTCAAACCGCAGTACTTATTAAAGCACTTTGGAAACACTGAAACAAAGCAAGTTCACTCCATTATATCCCCTCGAGTTGTTGACTTCCTCATCTCTCTCATGGTATCTTCAGAGAGAATGTGTTGTTTCCTGCCTCTGTCTTTCCCTCCACTGCAGAGACTCCCTGACAGCAAGTCGGAGCAACTCTAGAAAGCGCCAATCTGCCTCAGCCATCTTTGCTTTGCTCCTTTGAAGTCTTGTTTGCTTGTGCTGATCCTCTCAGACCAGCATCTGTCTGTGGGGAATTACCTAATTGTACTACTTCTTAAGTTGGAAACATACATTATATGCAAAAAATCCTTTTCCCATTGATATTATAATAACACAATTGTGCCATACTTATTAACAATGTCCATACTTATTGAAGTGAAAGTATTTCACCCAATACACCCACACACTGAACATGATTTTTAACTGTTTTATTTCAGAGAAAGCACTTTGACAGATTAACACAATATCACATTTATGCTACATGTCAATAGAGCAGTATCTTTCCTATTTGCCAATATATCAGCGTTGCCTGTATTTGTGTCAGAATAACCCAAAAACCTAACGATATCATCATATTATTACAGTGTTATTTCTTCCGTATGTTTTGTGAAATAAAACTGCTTAGGGTTGCCTGACAGTAGCTGTTTCTTTCAGTGTCTCTCTCAAGGCTGTGTCTGTCCTTTTGTTCATGCAGGATACCTCCACTGTTTCTTTCCAAGAAACTGTACCGCAGCTCACTCGATTATGTTGGTTAGTGTCGTTGGTCTCGTTTGACCAAGTCCTCATCATCACTGGGGCAGCAGCTGCTTTGCTGCTTTGTGGTTTCTCTCAGCTTTTCCGCACCTATTCATAATGCCCTTTGTGCTTTGTGATGTTCTTGTTGCATGGGCCATACTGTGGGTTCAGGTTAATGGCGCTGCTTGTGAAAACAGTACTCCGTGAGTTTAACATTGCACTCCTATAAATTATAAGAACAATTTAAGTTTTCAGCTTTCACTCAACACTGACTCAATTGACATCAGTTGAGTTGTTACCAGATTTATCCAGCTTTTTGCACCTATGCAGTGGCACTTCAAGGCCTGTGAAAAGAGTTGGAGTTAAATGTTGCCACTGGTTCGGCTTGAGTTTCAACCTCTTATATAAGAGGTTCATATAAGTCACCTACTGATCATCTATCTGATCTGAATTTAAAGCAGAAAGAGTAAAAAAAAACAACTAAAAACACTAAAACTCACTTATTTGTTCAGTTTGTCTCCATTTCATTTTAGCAATAATTTTTCATTTACCCAGCAGCTAAAGCAGCAGCTGAGACACTTAATGATAGTGCCCATTTGGGCTGTTTATAATCACATCTACCTGACGCGTGATCAATGTTCAGTGCGACTGGTTTACATTTTTCCAATACCACCACCCAGATAAAACATGCTCTCTGGTTCTATAAACAACCTGCTGACAGAGTCGTCATGTGTTCATGCAAGGCTGACAGTTGTGTGAGGGAAGCCAGAATGGCTCACACACTGCCCCCCCTCCCCATCCTCCTCCTCTTCTCTTCAAAATGGGCCTGTCTCCATCAGACAGCCAGGTGGCCTTGAGTTCTGCATACTGACAGTAATAACGGAGGATGGGAAAAGGTATTCTCATTGTTGTGCAGACACAGAGCGCTGTTCAATGTCACATAAGAAGGTCCTGAGTGCAAAGCATGATGATGACGACTTTCCCGTGGTTGATAAGATGAGCTGCAGTGGCAGAAGAGAGCACCTTCCCTAAAGTTGCCTCTCCTCTTTGATTTCTGTCTGGAACTTGTCTCGCAGTAGATTGGACTGATTATTCTAAGTGGCTGCATACCACCACCTCTCATCCTGCCTTTGAGAAGAGGAACGATTCCCACAGTAGCTCAACCGCTCTCAGAGCTGCAGCGTAAGATTAGGACTCATCATGACATTAGATAATGCTGAGGTTTTTTTCTGGAGCGGTCCCTTGTCACGGGGGTCTGAGGAGCTGAAATATAGATGCCAATTAGAGTCAGTCAAGCAGAACACTGCAGGACACACAAAAAAAAATGCAGGACTTGTTGGAGGTTTCTGCTCTGCTCTTGTTCCTCATTCACATTAGCGAGGGCACCATCCAGCAGCCACACGCAGCAGCAGCAGCGTTGTAAATTCCTACCTTTGAACCCGCTTCCTGATAGCAGTGAATGTAAACATTGCAACCAGCTTTTCCCCAGAAGCCAGATCACGGTAATGGACACACCTGACTGGCCCAGCTGACAAAACATAAGCAAATTACACAGGACGCCTCTCCTGGATTAATATCTCGGTCATAGGTGTGCTGCAGAAAAATGCAGACGGTATATCTGATGTGGCAGCTGACTTAAAACTTAGACTTAGGCTTCGGGGTCAGAGGGGTCGACTTTTGCAGTTCCCATCCTCCAACAGCTCACCTGATTCCATCTAATCCTCTGTTTACTTCTTCTTCACTCCTACCCCTCTTGCTTTATCTTATTCTCTTAATGGTCTTCCTCTCTGCTTTATCTTCCATGCCGTGCCATTCTCCTGTGAGTTTACAGGACAGGTTAGAGGGCAGAGGATGTTTATGTGTAAGTGCAAGCATCAGTTGAAGGTTGAAACTCTTCCAACTCTTACAAGTGAAGCAGTGTTTTCTGTGTGTTTTTTTTTTTTTTTAGCTTAATGTGAAGTCAAATAGCAACATGCAAAATTCATGAAGGGGCAAAAGTCAGCGTGTTGTGTTGTGGCTCACTTCTACAAGAGTGGACTAGCTTTTTTCCTGATGTCTTGAAGCTGAGTGATGATGCCTTTGCACTGGCTGATTGATAGATGAGGATGCACTGAAACCTATTGGTTGCAGGCGACATTGTTTATTAAGCAGAACAAATTGTGAAAGCTTGCTACATCTGCCCCCCCCTTAGGGCAAACTCCCTCACTTGCCGCTCATTCAGAGATGTTCTCCCCTGCTCTATCTCTGCTAAGATGAATAATGCATGTATTTCTCACACAGATTGTTTTGCTCGGGGACTAAGTGGAAAGTTTGATTGGTAGTAAGTTTTTGTGTCCCTTGAGGCCTGGAGAAAGGCCTACAGCGCTCCGCTTGTGTGTATCCAAGAGATGCAGAAGATAATTGCGGGGGGTTCTGATAGAGTTGTTTGTGTCTCTCCTACCTATTACCTTGATTAGGTTTGTGGTTTTTCCACCCCATACAATGGCGGTTAAGGCTCTTAGGGAGAGAAAAGTGGAATAAATATGTAAGACCCAAGGCCCCCATAGAAAGGAAGGAAAGAGCAGGTGACACTAGGTGATGAAATTGCATAAGAAAACAGACGCCTTGTGTGTTTGTATGGCACTAAAGAAGTAGGTGTGATGCCTACTTTTCCCACAATTACTAGAGCTTTTTTCCTAGCGCTTCGCGCGGCCAAATCTTACAGACCATTTTCTGCTCGTTTCCACCACATAAATTTGTAAGATGAAAGCTGCTGGGTTTGGAGAGGAATATTGAAGCTCTTTGTGCTCGCACCAACAGATGGTTGGAAATTATGGTAATCACTTTAATGACATGGCTCCTCTGCTTTCCTGTTGTTCGATTTAGATCAACTGCTCACTATCAAAACATGAGAGTATGACCAAAATACAGTAATAATGGAGGATTTACATTTTGACTGACTCAAACCCAGATGAGGTACGGCGCGTGACATCACACCGTGGCTCACATATGGCAGGATAATATATCGGTGCGCAGCGTTTGATTTCGAGACATTTCGCTCCTCTCCTAAGATCCTGCTTAAGAAATCCTGCACGTCTGAGAGTCTCTTTTTTCCCAACCAGCCTCACATACTGTAGTTTTCATAGTGGGCAGGTTTTCACATCTGATGAAGAGCTACAATTTCATTCTCTTTGTTAATTATCAATATTTATTAATGGAAAACGTATGAACAATTGCAAATGCAATAATCCTACATTAAAGGCTGTTATTATGAAGTAGAACTTATTCAATTTGATGACAATTTAAGAGACGAGTTGATACAACTTTGCAAAATTTATTAACTTTAGAGACATTTTGTTGTTGGGGTGGTCGGATGACAAGCGTTTTCCTATTGAATGCACTCTGATTGAAGAAAGCCCCGACTCCTCCCCATAGTATTGCCTGGAAGTGAATAAACATGTTTCTGCCATAATCTAAACACAAGATTTTGCGTATTTTATTGTGTTTAGAAAGCAGCTAGTTTTCTTCTGTGTTCTTTCGCGGTTTAACCATTTACCACTGACTCTCATCGCTGTGGCCACGTATCTCTCCCCCTCTCCCTCTCACTCTCCAGGGACAAGCCAGCCACCCAGTCAGCCAACAAGGCAGCAAACCAGCCTCTAATGCTCTAGCGTGTTTGGCTTAGTCCTAATCCCCCTTGGCTCACTTTAGCCATTATCCAGTCAGGGCTGCAGTTAACAGGCTATATTATGATCAACGAGAGCCATCCAGGGTCAAGAAGAATATGCAGTTGAGGGAATAGACAGCTACAGAGCTTTGCATTTTCTCCTAAGGAATGCAAGGCCTCTCCAAATCTTCCCCTTTTTCTACAAAATAACTGACAAATATGGTGAGAAAGGTGCAGTCACAGTCACATTTCTTAGTATGACATTAAGAAGCATAATACTGCCTATTCAGAGTTAAACCATCCATTGTGTATCGTAACGAAGGTGTGGAATATTTCAATATGAAGATTGCAGCGTTTGAAAGAGGATTGCGGTCTTAAAGTAGATTAAATGGAGCAGGAGGAAATGAACGTCTTCCTTTAGGGTTTGTATGTAGAACGTGTGAGGAAAAGTGTATTGTCTTCACATACAATCACACATGATTGACAGCACTTCTGCTCTACGTACCAGTCCCTGTCACTTTAGGTACCTTCACAGACTCTGTTAGTGTTGCCCATGATCTCCGCAATTGTCCTCTTGATGATGATTGACTACCTCTTGTTTTGACAGTATTTTTTAAAATCTGCCTGTGTCAGTGTTAATCTCTCCTTCCTTTATGTGAGCTTTTATAAATTGTTGGCTTAAAAAAAAACTGGTGGCATTACAAAAAGTAGCAGGATAAGACGGTTGAGCCTTCTTTTTTGTGCCATACCAAGCCTGTAGTGCTAATATAAACCAGTGTGTGTTTATCCTTTGCAGGGACTTGATGCCCAAGTCATCAGAGGGCCAGTTGACCATGGAGAAAACCCCTAGCTACTATGTCACCAAGGAGGTCCCTGCCCGAATTTACACCATGTCTAAAGACACCAAGCTGATTGTAGTCGTCCGGGATCCCGTCACGCGAGCCATCTCAGACTACACCCAGACCCGCTCCAAGAAGCCAGACATCCCCTCATTCGAGAGCCTGACCTTCAAGAACATGTCGACGGGGCTGATTGACACCACTTGGAGCGCTGTTCAAATCGGCATGTACGCCAAGCACCTTGAGCGCTGGCTCCAGTACTTCCCCATGGAGCAGCTGCTGTTTGTCAGCGGAGAGCGTTTGATTAGCGATCCCGCGGGCGAGATGGCTCGCGTCCAGGACTTTCTTGGGCTCAGGAGGGTGGTCACGGAGAGACATTTCCACTTTAACCCAGCAAAGGGCTTCCCCTGCCTTAAGAGACCTGAGGGGAACAGCAAGCCACACTGCCTGGGCAAAACTAAAGGCCGGACCCATCCCAATATTGACCCAGAGGTGGTGCAGAGGCTGAGGGACTTCTATAAACCTTTTAATAGAAAGTTTTACCAGATGACTGGTCATGACTTTGGCTGGGACTGAGATAAAAATTTATGGTGACAGACTTATGCTGGTCCCCTGTCTGTGTTTTTTTTTTTTTTTTTTTCCGGAGATATTGTTATACTGTGTATGTACAGTATTCGGTGGCTATGTAAAAAGTTCAGAAGTCTATTTTATGATAATTTATTGTTATGATATTAACTCACTAAGCTGCCTAACAAGGTTTGTTCATGATACACCATGTCCTTTTTGTCCAGTTTTAATTCTCATTACACAAAATTTTTTTATAAAAGCACAATGTTTTTACGGGTATTACAAGCAGGGGTCAGTGTCCTTCCTTTTTCATAATTTTGGCTTCATGTGGAAAACCAACTCTTCTTCTTTTACTTTCCTAAATGCTGCTTCTGCTTCACCTTAAACCAAACGAGATCCAACTTCACAAACAACTGGTAATATCCCTTTAACATTCGCCTGACCCTCAAGAGGTCTATGGACCCACTTAGTCAGGTCGATACAGGCCTCAGCTGATCCAGTGCCACTTGCCAGGTGGATCAATACAGTAATAGCTTCTAATCATGTCAGTTAGACCTGAATGATGGCACTATCTTGATCTCTGGAGCGCTGCAATAAAACACAGATCCATTAATGGCAGTAAGTTTATAGTTGACCCTTGAGCCAACTTCAAGCTAACATAATAATATAAATTCCCACTGCAATGTTTTGACTTAACCACTATTTATATGTTTTTTACAAAGGAATGTTGATTGGGATCCGATGGAGGCTTCTGTCATGATACATTTGGGATATTTTCATGCAGGTTCCGAAAACCTGCAGCACATGCTTCATAATGTCTAATCATTTATAGTTTGTTCCAATCAAGGGAACGATTCATATGACTCGGTCACATTCACTGATCTGTACTGAAATAGCACATTTAGTTTGTTTTGTTTTTTTTTTTTCTCATTGCAGGTGATAGTAGACGTGTTAATGATGCCCTTACCCATGTTGCGTCAGGTGACAGAGTCACAGCCACGTGAAAATGTCTTTAATTTTTTTTATTCTACTCTCAGTCATCGCTGAAGAGAGTTAAACCAACCATCTTCAGCCAGTATTTATGTTTCACATATGGTTGAGTTTTATTCAACCTTTTTCTTTTTACAATTGTCAGCATTTTAACAGGCATCATATTTAAATGACGTACTGCGACCCCGCTCTTGTAGAGGCACTATTTTGCTGTACACATTGCTTTACAAACATGTAAATGAAGCACCTTTGACTGAGAAGTTGAATAAACAGGTGCAGCCATGTCATTTTTATGAAGTAAGAAATAAATATGTTTTACCAAAATGATAAAATGCAATCTCTTCCATCTTTGCATGTGCTATATTGTCAAATAATCAAAGTCATAGTTTTTTCTGCTGTATGTGTGCTCAATTTGTGTTACTCTTGAATGCGCTACCCCCACCTTACCTGTATCGATTTCTTGGGCCCCGCAGGCAAAGGTTTACCGCTGTGTCGAATTCACCACCTTGCACATTATTGCACTAACGGACTAATTAGCACAGCGCAGTTAACTACTTTAAGCTTGTCTCAGCCTCCCGCTGCTACCAGTGAGGGGGGTTTTGTTGCTATGACCCCCACAAACACATAACAGAGTGTCATGTTTCTCATGTGGAGGAGAAATGACATATTACGGAAAACACTGGCATTCCTTTTTTTCCCTGGGTAACACTTAACACTCCACACAGCACAATCTGAAGTGAGGTCGTGTTTCAAGCCACTGTTCGAATGTGTTCATGGGTTCAAATGGATGTAAACAAGGTACTTTTTAAGTTTTTTTTTTTTTTTGATCTGATAAAATCTTCGGTTGCAGGATAACAGTCTGAAATATTGAGCGTCCTTCATCAGTATGTTCTGTCATATTTTACCAAGGCACCGCAGGTTATCTGTGCACTTGCCTCAAGCAACTTGTCGCCTCCGTCATGCAGCAAAGCTAACCGCGGAGCAAAGGTTACGGTTCAAGCTAGATATAAATCACCATACTCTATTAATGAACAACCTTTATTTAACTCTCCAGCAAAACACCCTCATTTACCTGGGGCTGCCAGAGGTGATGAAGCCAGTCTCCCTGGTGGCAGGCTGGCAGTCTGATCACTCAGGAAGCAGCTCCCTTTGCAATTACAGGGATAGAGGAGGGGTGCTGTAATTGCTAGGCTCCCAACTGGGGAATTGCTGTTAGCACACATCCCTCCAGGCTGCTATAAGGGAGGCTGCTGTTGTTTGAAGGTTGGAAAAGACAAGGAAAATAGACACCTGGCAGCTCTGACCATCAAGCGACTTCACACATCCACTTGGCAGCCACCAACGGGGAATAGAACAAGAGCTGCTGAATAAAAGTGAAAGAAAACTAAACATCATACAAGACTGTTTAGTTTAGAGACCAGATGTACAGAAATATGGGGTTAGGTGCAGGCAGCAGGATAAATTGTAGCCTCATTACAATGTCAGAGAAAAGTCTTTGTATTCTGCCAAGATGTCAGTCATGCAGATGGATTCAAACATGTTTGCCTGCAGAAATGATTACAAGCCATTCATCCACTCTACATTTGATTCATTTGTGGGCTGACTCCTGTTAAATTTGTGATTCGGGAATTTAGACTGGTTCTCCGAAATCACCGTGTACAATCAATTTAGCCTTTATGACAACTGAGAAGAAGAGGAGGGAATGAAATGGGCAGAGGGCTGACTCTAAAACCAAAGACATCTCAGGTATATTGTGTTGAGTTATACCAATGCAAACCTCCCACACCAGCCAACCAAACAAGACATCGAGAATTGCAATAGTTTTGATTTTTCAGTGCTTTTAAATAGACACTGTTGATCAACCTGACATTTGTTGAACCCTACAGAGAATATGAAGTGAGTCATCGTCGTTCCTTAATGCATCTTAAACGAACCTTTTTTTAAAAACTTTTTTCCACATTTGAACCTTGGTGTGCAATGAGTGAGCTCTCATACAAGGTTATGCAGCATGCGGCTTTCCACTGTGTTCATTTTTCATTAGTGCAACATCTTTAAGAAGAAGAGGAAGATAATGAAAATAAGTTGGAAGAACAGCTATTGATCATTGATTGTTGATTTGGTCATCGACGGGAGACTGGGGATATTTGCGAGGAGGGACTGTTGCAACAAGTTGACAATCTGAAAAATGCAACTCATACTGCACATGCTCTCACAGACCCTCCCCCAGTCAAGAAGACAGAGGACACATTAAACATCCGCTAATGCATTAATTAAAATAAAACCCTTTCCCCCATTGGGGTCAATTGAATCTGAATCTTTATTCTTCGTCCCATTCAAGTAATATTTGCAAATGATATGTCATGTGTAATCGTCTTTAAATGGTATGGGCAATTACCAGATAGATGTAAGTTGAATATGGAAAACTCTGTCTGGCCTAGTCTATGAGGAACTGAGATAAATAAGTGTTTTAACCATCATCAGTCTCTCCTATGGCTGCAATGCATCTCAACATTCTTTAAAAAACCGGGGTTATAAATCTCCAAACATGACATCAAGGACACAACATAAAATCTACAGAGCACAGAAAATGAGAAAGAAAAGAACAAGGAGATGATCATCCTTAGGTACACTTTGTTTCAGAAGTTAATAAGACAATTGCCTTCCTTTCTGGCCGTAATCTTTTATTCTGCATTGTCCAAACTCTAATCCTAATCCGATAGGAAGGGCAAGCATTAATCTGAGACGGTAGACTAGCAGCTGACATATATGTGCTGACATAGCTAATCCAAACCTAATCCCTCTCCCAGAAGGGCTTCTTAGTGTCGTGTGGGACCAACTTGACTTACATAACTTCACATTCGACATAGGTGAAAATTTATATTTGAAGAGGAAGCAGATGTTTTTCTAAAAAGCGCACAACACCCCCACACCTTGTGCTCGTCAAGTGAAATCTAAGTGTTGAACTCACTGCTGTCTGATTACGACATGTTGCTACTGTAAATCAGCCTCTCGTCAGCAGGATCCAAGGCTGCGAATGTTCTGTTTCATTTGAAAACAACTTCTCATAAATAAATAGCGTAAGTAAACATTTCCCAACATGTTCTTGAAATAATGAGACAGCTTTCACAGGCATCTGTTCAAACGCGCCAGAGCTGTTCACATCCAAATGCGGTTTAGAACAAAAATCTATTTGACCAAATGTTTTCTTTTCTGTCGCAGATATCGAGGCTTCTGGGCTCAGTATGTAAAAAAACAATTCAGTGTAAAATAGAACTTCCTTTGCCAATTTTCAAGTTATCATCCTCCTCCTTCTCCTTCTTTTTCTTCTTCTTCTTTGTTGTTGTCTATTATTATTACCATTCGTAGGAGTGGTTATGGTGGCAGTTATGAAATATATAAGTAAGCGAATACAATAAAACATGTTCACCCCATCACATTTGTGTTACTATGATTATTTACTGTTTGAGCTGTGAAATCTTGTCCTTTCACGTCACATGTGATCAGTGTAGCAGAGCCTCACTAACTTGTCTTGTCTTCATGCTGCTTGTGTTCACAGTGTTCTTGAGCCGTGTCTTATTTTTAGCTCATCAGGGGCTCAAGCAGATGGGTAAAGAGTCCTCAGACCTCCTTTTAATCACATTTTTGATTTAGTAATTGCTTTGACTCTAATTAGCCTTCCAGCATTAGCATAGCTTTGCTGCATGTGCGTGTCTGTGGTTTAAACAGTTGGCATTATGATACCACTGACAAATGTTCTTATCTTGTACCCAAAGGGTACCCAAAGTTTGTTTACACAGGATTCTTCTGTTACAGTTCTTGTGTCCAGAAGAACCTCATTAATCTTATATAAATCGTCTCATTTTACCAGTACTCTCAAAGGGAGCTCAGGTATTGTCCAAAGAGGTTATTAGACTTCACATATGGCAACTCAACCTGGCTGTTGATTGAAAATCATTGTTGTTTGTTTTATCTTTGCTAATTACCTACATCAGGCAGATATTTTCTTATAGCTATACTTTAAAAAAAATCCTACCAGTTCATATTGTTCAAAGGTAAAAAAAAAAAAAAAAAAAAAATAGACTGTTATGTTGTAAAGATTGAAAGTTGCATCACCACCAGTGAGATCCACATGCTGTAACAAGAGATTCCCTGGAGAAAGGGAGCAATGCTCTCAAACCAGGACAGGCAGTTCTGTCATTAATGTTGATTCTGTGGTCTCCCTGCACTATTTGTTGCAGTCGCCCGCCTGCCTGGTACCACTTTGGACTCTCCATTAGCCCAGACCAGTCCTCTTCAAATCCCTGTGGCATGCCATTGTAATGACTTTATCACTCTACCTCAGTGGAGGCACTTATTCATTCCCTGATTGCAAAATCATTTCACTCTGAAATTCTGGCTCATAATATCTGTACATTGCTCTGTCAAAGCAATGGTAGGTATAAGTAGCTTACTTGTCTTATCTGATTCAATTTATTGTTTTAAAGCATTTTATACAGGATCATGTTTCCTTTAAACTACATCTTTGACATCTATGATCTTAGGACCATAAGAAGAGCAAAACAGCAGTAGCTGCTCAGGCTCCACCACCTGTGACCCCCACCCAGCTCAGACATCTGAGTGCTTCTCCAGGCTTATCCTGGTTTCTCTGAAATAAGGTGTGTATAGCCCCTACTCTCTATGGACCAATGTCACCTCCATAATCCAAGATTTGGACCTACAGGGAGGAGGGTTTTGTGGGACCCTCAGTAGGATTACTGATCGGACTGTCTGTTGTGTGGTCTGTTGTCTGTCTGCAGCCTCCACAGAGGCCCAGCCAGGAGGATCCTTGCCCTTTAGTTGCTGGTAATCTGGAGTGGAAGGTATAGTGCTGTTGGAGCTGGCCCCAGCACCAGACAGTTGCATTTATCTGTGCATACGTACACATGTCAAAGATAAGGATATTTTTGAAACTGTGCTTTTAAATACAGGACAGGTCCCTCTGGCCACGACAGAGACTAGCCCATGTGGTATTATTCAATAAAGTTATGTTGTGGAACATATTTTGTTATGACTGTGGACGAGGATAAAAGTAATGGACAGAGACAGAGACTTATGATAGAGATCTTACACTAAAAATTAACTAGGGACAATAAAATGTGTGCCTTGAGCATTGGAGAAACACTTCACACAGAGATAATTTCAAGGCTTTCAGGGATTTAATCTGATTTTGCAATTAATTGGTTCGTTAAACTCCTGCTCCTGGGATTAAATGGAAATTAAAGAAATGCCAGAGTGGAGCAGGGAATTTCCCAAGATACTCCCTCCTCCAGACTCTGTTTATCTTCCATCCATACAAACACATCAGTTATCTCGTAGTGAGTATTTTTGGTTTCTGGTGCTTATTATCAATAGGCCACAAGTTTGCGCTTGGTATGTCAACTAGAATATAATATATAATATTCTTTTAATATATTTCTGTCGATTATAGGCACCACCGGAGGAGAACTAAATCTATTAGTCAAACAGTTGATTGTATTATTCTAATCTGACGGTGTGTGGGGCTGCATCCAGGATGACAGCAGTAGTGGACCATTTCTTCGTTATGCATGTGCAGAAAGTTATGAATGGACGCGTGCAGAGCCCAAAAGAAAGAAAAACTATCAGAAATTTTGATGTTTTCTATAGTAAATTACTGTTATTAACAGATGCTAAACTTCATCACTGCCTATATCCTATGTTATGTGTTATGTTATATTATTAGCCTCACCAGAAATACAGAGCTGCAGAGATTTTATTGGCCAAGCCTGAAGTTAGCATCACCATGGTTCCCTCGACAAAAGGCCAAATGGATGTGAATGGATGTTTTGTTCAGCAAGATAATCTTTGCAGATACTGTCTGACTTTTAAAAGCCTAAATAATTGGCTTGACTTCAATATCAGCACCACTAAATTTTCCAATTTGACAAACACGCTTACCTGTTGTACAAAAGCTTTTCCTCTTTGAAAATTAGCAATAGTCTGCAAGAGTATGTATGAGTACCCCCCCCCAAAAAAATACACTCATTTGGAATGAAAGGGTTGAAGGACAATTGCAGCATTTAGTGAAATATATAACCCTATAGTTCTGACCACTTTTCTTCACCTTGATGCGCTCTTTGCACTTGCAGCCACTAATGATTCATAATAGCGAGCCTCAAATCAATTCCCAGTGAGGATGAAATCCACTCCTACTATCAAGTTTCAGTTCTTACAGGGAGCTTGCAAACCATTCCCGGTCCGAAAGCTCTATCCTTGCCCGCTTTCCTCCCGCTGCCCTCGGTAGGAAAGCAGGGAACATCAAGGTCTTGATTTGTCATGGGCTCTATTGAGCAGAATTCCTGGTGTTGCCATGGCATCGGGGGGAGTGCTGTCATTCATTATCACTGAGATGACGAGCGCCTGATTCCTTTCCTCTGTTTATATTTAAGTTGATGCATCAGCAGGAAATTCAAACAACGGTGATGCAGATGATAATAGAGAAACACTTGCTAATGGTTTATCTGCATGGAACCAAACAAACGCCCTCATTTAGTCAAACAGTGGAGTTGCCAATGATTATATCCCAAGTCAAGCCTCCCCCCACACAGAGATCAACCAAACTACCTGATATCTTACCCCCCCCCCCCTTCATCAAACCACATCTAAAACCTTAGCAATTATCATTTAATTCATTCAAAGGGTTACTCTCTGCTTTTTTTGCTGCCATTAATGATTTCCATTAAGTTCCATTGTGAGACAAAAGGCTGAACCCCAAAGCCTAGCTCTTTTTTTTTTTCCATTCTGTGGGTGTACACCAGCTGGTGGAAGTTATGTGGAGGAGCCATTGCACAAACTCCTCTGATCTTCCCTTTCCTTCCTTGCGGCACAATGAAGCTGCTTTGTCATAGCTTCACAACCAACCAGCCACTGGTGCACTACATAGAGGAACTCATGTATAACATCAGACATGGTTGTTTCTAAAGGGAGAGCTTCCCCATTTCATTTACATCTCCAGTATGTAAAGAGCTGTGCAGATTTATTCCACCCTTGATGACGACTCAAAGTATTTGCAGGAACGAGGTTCACTATCAAGATGCTCTTCTTCTGGTTCAGACGATTGGGGCAGGAAGAGTGTTGCAATATGGAATTAATTTCAGCTTTTGCCACAAGAGAGAGCTTTATCTAGGTCATCCATCCCATCTATAGGGCAGAAACTGTCTTTGTTCTGTTGTTTCCCTTCACATGTCACCTTCTATTTAACTTTTCAGTCAGTGAGTGTTACATTTACATCAGCAGCGTTGCTGAGGGTGCTGAGTGCCACTGTGCTAGATTGAGAAGGTGAGGCTCCAGACCCATCAGAGTTTGTTTCGATCAAATACCTCCAATCTCGAGTAACAGCTCATACAAATAGGCTTCAAATTCTCCTCTCACCTGTCAGCATGTACCTGGAGTCATAAACAGTTTAAAAGAAAAGTAGAGTGGAGTTTAGGGTTATTGTTAGCACTGACAGCCAACTTACTATTGCTTTGAGTCATATAGCCTTTCTGTGGCCATCATTTTATTTAAAAAATGTGTCAGTGTGTAAATGTGCCAGTCCTTAGGCAAGATGTTTCAAGAATCATCAACGGGATAGAAATTATAGAAATGCCACAGAAGACAAAAATACAATGCCAACAAACACTATTTCAGAGCAATCACCACAAAGCAACAATAAACAGGCAACACACTTTACCTAGTGACTTGCAGACTGGCAATAAACAGTAGCTTTAAACCAGTCGAGTCTAGGTTCGGCTTGAGGTTTCTGCTTCATAAAGGAAGTATTTCTTTGCCACTGTTGCCAAGTGCTTGCTCATGGTGGAATATATTGGGTCTATTTAATTTTTTCTATAGAGTTTGGTCTAGACCTGCTCTCTATGTAAAGTGCCTTGAGGTAGCTTTGTTATGATTTGGTGCTCTATAAATAAAATTTGATTTGATTTGATTTAAATGACAAAGATTCATCAATAACTGTAAAGTTAGCGTAGCATGAGTAGCCTTCTATTAAAAACGTTCACGTCTGACGGTTCAGAAGCCAGGCCTTGAGATGTTGCTTCAAGGTGTGTTAATGTAGGTCCTTATTTTAATTTGGTAGGGTGTACTATGAGTGAGAAGTTGGACTACAAGCAGACTAGCAAAAACTAGCAAACAAGTTAAAACTGGAGAAAGGTTTGGGTTTGGAACAAATAATATGAACTCCAATCTCCCATAAGAAAGATCTGTCTTGCTAAATGTGCAACTACAACCAGCACCTCCTCTTCCATACATTCTGCCTCACTACATAAAGGGAACATTACTGCCCTTCCTGCACTGGCCATTAATGTTGACACTTAACACAAATTGAGAGGCGAAGATACGTCCAACATAAATTTTATTCCAAGTGCACTAGGCTAAATAACTTGGTGGATTGAATTTCTGTGACTCAGTGAGACCTAATTGCCATTTCCTGAAATGTTTCTCCACCTAATTTAGAAGTTGAGGTAGAAAAAAAAAAAGAAAGCTGCACATCTGTGAGGAGTTGAAAACCAAATCCATCAAGCACATAAATAAACCAAGGCCATCATTAGTGCTACTGATTGATACAAGCCCATAACATGCATTGCATCGTTACACTGGAAAGATGAAAAGGATTACAGCACCTCGAGGATGGAGGGGAAGCATAAGCAGTTGGCAAAATATATGATTTACCAAAGGCCAAGGATACTTGTGCAGAGATGTTTTATAGAGCGGGCTTGCAGACGACCAACACCTCGGTCGTGCTCCCTGCCCGGCTCCCGCTCTCCTGCCTTCAATGGCACACAGAGAGGAAAGGGTGGGAGGGATAATCATGTGGGTGGGTGGTTTGGTAGCTCATGCCCTCATTGCTTAAACACATACACAGACAGACACGTAAATACTTTCTACTTGGTGTCGTCCTACTTTTTCAGTGCACATGTGACATTAAACCCCGCTCCATCCAGTTAGTAACTTTGCACAGCTAAACAGTTTGCTTTTCGCTCCTGGTCACTTGGTCTGGTCACATTTCCACCAACCAGTGACCCATAGCTCAGAGGACTGGGGCTCGCTCCATATCAGGAGAGACAAGGCAGGCTAATTAAATTATTTCTGCAGTGATAAATCTATCATTGTTACATCATTACAATAAATTATTGTAATGGCTGTAGAGAATAGACGGTATGTGGCATTTTTTTCTGACTCATTACTTGACGTTATTATGACAAGTTTTGTTTTCAGATTTAAAATGTCTGTGATTTACTAGTTCAAAAGTTCAACTGCTTACTGTCAGGAATGTTCAGTGCAGGAACTGGGTTCTTGTCACGTCTATTGTTGGTGGTTTACTAAGGGTTCAAGAGAGCTATTAATTTAGTGTCATTGTAGATGAATGCAATGTGGACCACAACCCTCCACATGTGGTAGCCTATACAAGGGGAGACTGTGCAAAGGAGACCCTAAGGAATTTTATATTTTAGACAGACTGTGACTGGGAGAATGAACCGAACAGCCCGACAGTGCCGATGAGATCAGTAATGCTGGCTTTGGATGAGATCGTCTGTTCAACCTTTATTACGGCCATCATACTTTGGATTGTGACTGAAAAAAGAAAATGGGATCAAGAGGCTGAGATGAGGTTTCTAGTCTCAGTAATGGCATCTTTTGCATTTTGCCTTCCCTCTTCTCCTTCACAGCTGGCAGACGTGAAAGTATAGCTCCTTTTGGAGACGCTACAGGAAACCACCACATGAGTCGGGACCCCAGGGCTGGCCTGGAAGAGCTTGAAGATGAAGGGTGTATGAACTACATTTTGTTGTCACTATCACCCCCACCAGGACAAGTTGTTAAATAAGTTTCCACTTCCAAACAATGGAGACAGAGAGGGCATGAAGTTCAACAGTCTGCTGCCACTGTGAAGATACAGTAGTTTACAAAAGTGTTGACATTTTTATTTTTCCATGGCCATCTAGGAAAGCATTTTATATCTGAAGGCAAATAAAATTATAGGTACTGTTCTATTATTTCACCTGGAACATCCTCTGTTTACCGTGGCCTCTCTTGAACCACAGTTTATTATACACTGTGCAGTAAATTCTCAGTGAAACCACTTTCCAGCAGTATGATAATCACCAATCATTATTTAGCAAATTCTTTCCCTAAGTTTTTCACTCTCTTACATTTTGCCTTCAGGGTGACATTTTTCTTTCCTTGTTCTCCAAACAAGTTAAACCAGAGGAAAACAGGCTGTGTTCCCTGCAGTGCTGGGATGCAGTTTTCTGGAGTCAGCTGTGTGTTGGCGTCTCTCTCGTTTGGTCTGTCAGCACAGTGTGACTACTGAGGCAGAGTTGGGGCCTAGCACAAGCGTATGCGCGCTTGCTCAGTGTGTGTGTGTGTGTGTGTGTGTGTGTGTGTGTGCGTGTGCGTGTGCGTGTGTGTGTGTGTGTGTGTGTGTCCGTTAACAGAAGGGCTGCATCCACATGAATGAAAGGACCAAATTCCACATGAATCAGAAACAAATTATGGCGAACCACAGAATCAAAGACCTGCCAACTTTAAAGATGGCATCCTGCCCTACGAACTTTGAAAAAAAAAAAATCGCTTTTAGCTCATCAAGAACTCAACTTCCACCCAGAGACAGCATGACTGTAGCTCAGAAGGTTCAGAGGCACTTTACTCCTTTCTCTCTTTTTCTCTTTTTTTTTCCTCTGCTCCCTCTCTCCTCTCCTCCTACAAATAATGAACACACTGAAATAAAGCTCAATATCTGACCTACATTTTAAAAGCCTGGTATGAAAGCAAATAATCTTTTAGAAAGCTTCTTAAGACAGGAGGCAAGTGAGCACCACCAACAGCTTCTTAATTTAAACTGAAGGAAGTACAATAGCTGACATAGCTGTCTTGCCCTTATCTCCGTTTTCACGGTTATTCCAGTGGTTAACACAAATCCAACTCAAAGTTCAGCAACAGCCCAGGGTTCGTATACATCATGTCAGAAATTTCATGGACTGTGAATTAGAAATTTATGTGATATGTTATCATGGGAAGTTCACATTTTTACACTATTTTCCAAGATAATTACTATTTCGACAATATATGGATGATTTAATTTCTTATTTCTCTCTACTTAGCATATAAAATCAAGTATAAATTAAAATGCAGTTCCTGGAATGATAATTTGTGTTTGATATGCTTCATTAAATTAATAATAATGATAAATCATTTGTACCCTATTTAAAATTCTTAAAATGACACCTACTCTTTCTCAATGACATTTGAGAACATTTGCGTCAAAACTAACTTCATGTAACCCACAGCAGGCACCCTTCGACACCCATAGTGACACACTTAGTGTTTTTCCCGGACTGGATCCGGATCAAACAGACTTTGGTGAGCCACAGCCATCAGGGTTGGTCAGTTGCGCTCACCACTCATCTTTAGCGGTGGTTGGAGAGGACCTGTGAACCCTCGCAGGCTTAGCATGAGGCTGCTGTGGTCTGGGCCATCTGGATGGAGAGGAGCCTGGACATGAAATGAGGCAAGCAAGCACTGGCCTTGTATGCTTGTGTTTATAGCGCAGCTAACAAGTGCATCCTGCTTGTTTTTAATTGGAATGTTATGACAGATTTATGAGCGGCTTTATGGGTCATGTTCATTAAAGTCAAAATAAATATAAGATTGCCTGTATGCTTCCCAAGGAATGTTAGTCGCTCTGCTTACCTCCACGTGTTTGTCTCAGTTGAGGGCAGAGCTTTGTAGCCAGATTTATTACACTTGGGAAATAGGGGGCAAAGATATGAATGTGTGACATAGAGCCCTGTCCTTGTAAAGCCCTATTGCACATTGGGAATCAATGTTCTTTTTCAATTAAGGGTGCACTGGGAAGAGAAACGACTGCTCTTGTCAACACATTCTGTTGCTCTGTGTTGTTCTTTATGTGCGCATGTGTATAGAGTATAAATCAGCCTATATGTATTTTCAAGTGCATCTTCTTCTAGTCTTTTCTACTGTTCACAAATCAATGTAAAAGAAGGTGAAGGTGTGTTACATGACCCATGAAGACAACTATTTTCCAAGTAGTTGTACTTCACTTGGAGGAAGTACAGCCTTGAAGTCATGTCAAGTCAGTACTTGACCGCTGTGCTCCACCCCAGGGTTTACAGCAAACAAATCCTCGTCCAACCACCGGTTAACCAAGAGCTTCCTCCTAATGAATCCTGCTTTTCATGACCAAGAAGTCTAGTGTTGATGTTTGCTCCACTGCTGGTCATATGTCAGAGGTGAGGGGTGAACTCGACAAAATGAAGATGGTGTGAACTTTGGAGCTATCAAAAGGCTTCTCGACACCCTAACAGCCACAGATGGAAAAGCCTCGTTATAGTGCACACGCACACTTGAGGTGCCAGTGGAGCTGTAAAAACACTTGTTACCTCTGTCAAATACAGTTGAATATCTATGAGGCTTATTTCTGACAGCGCGTTTAACGCATTTTTCCACCTTCTGCTCTTCATTTAGAAAATGGATAAAATGGATCCATTATCTTATAATGGATAAGTTCTCGGAGGTTTTAAGTAACGATGGTAAATCAGAGATATCAATCTCTCAGTTTGCGCAAGTGATGTATTAGCCCTGCATAGAGAGCACTGAAAGGTACAGACTTCAATTTTCATAGGATGTATCAGTTGGATGATATCTGGGTCATGCTTACTTCAAAAGCTCTTAGCAAAAGGGTCAAGTCTCTGACATTTACAAAACTGAGGAAGAAACATTACAGTTTATGAAAGTTTATCTCTGGCCAAGTTTATAGACATGCAAAGAGGGTTAGTTCTTTAAACAAGTTGAGAGCTCAAGAAGTGGAGAGCAGTAGTGTATGAAATAGAAGGATTTCAAAAGGTCGGGGTCTGTCCCGATCTGATGTAAAGATCTAACTATTGTAATTTTATGTTTTCATTTGGGATCAAATGTATTCTTGCCAAGCAACATAAAGCGTATAATATGTAAGTATGCATGTGTTTGCCTTAAATTTGGACTTTGTGACAAAAAAGAAGAGATAACATATGATGAATTTCCACTGGGCTTTACAAGATTTCAAAAGAATGCATCTTCCATCTGACAAACAATAGAGTTTATAAAGAGAGTTTACGTATAAGCCATACGCCCCCAGCAGCCAGCGGTACACCAGGCAGATGTGAGATACATGATAGCTGTGCAGAGGGTGTGCCTGTTTACGGGAGAGGCATGTTTTGTTGAAAAGTGTTTAAGTGTTTTCTTGCTTAACCACAATTCAGTCGCCAGCTCAGACTTTTCCCAAACACATTTATAGAGTTCACAGCCTTGTGTGGGCCTGGGGCAGTTTCTTTGACACCAATGAGGAATTGAACAAGAGGCACTTGGGGCACATTTGAATTAACCTGGCTTGTCTTTCAGTAACTGTTATTTTGACACCAAGTTGCGTAATAGAAAATGCCTGGTTTTCTAGAGGCAAATCAGTGGTTTTAAACAAATCATGTTGCTTGAAGAGCTTTGAATGATACATTTACTGGACTAATTGTTACGTGGAATGTGAGACTAATTAGGTAGATATTATTGTTTAGATCTTATATTTCATAATAACTTAATGTTTAAAATTAAACTTGTTAACTAGTAATACAGTGGCCAGTTTGAGATTATATTATTCTGATAATTTGATGATGATGTTCTTCCCCAGACATGATGATATAATTATCTACTGAAAAGATTTAATAGTGGATGATATTGTTGAACACTTGGTAACAGGATATACTTCCATCCCTTCATAACCCTTTCACATAAATAACAGAGCAGGCTTGATTCCAGCCTATACCCCTAAACCCCCCACCTCTGCTGTGGGTTGTCTGGGTCATCATCAGCAATACAGGGCTTAATATATCCAGACTGCTCTGGATTTGCTCAGTGTATGAGTAAAGCGATCACGGAGCAGCTGTTTGGGCTCTTTAGTCTGTAGTTAGCGTAACCGAAGGAGCGATCAAGACACGGACCAGGTCATTAGATGAGAGGATGGAGTCACTGTCAATATTTGCACTATGCAGACATTTGGGGGGACCTGTTAACCCCGTCTGGCCTGGGATCCATAGTCGCAGCAGAGATTTCTATCTATTCGCTCAGTCTTTCTAGTTTTGTCTTTTTCGTCTGAATGTTCTCACTGACTTAACTTTGGGATAACAAGTTTTAGACTGGCTGCTTATCACCTGGAGTCCTTGGTATTTACAGATTTATGCCAGCAGTTTTAAAAAGGTCCTCTGGTCTACGTGCTGCTTACATTGTCAAGTTTCTATCACATCAACACTTTGTGAAACCTTGTTTAGGAATTTTTAATCATTCATTCCCAGACATGAAGTAAATTCTTTGCTCCTTTAGATCTGGTGAAAATAAAGGCATATTTAAGTCCAATGAAAAGTAAGGTAAAAAGATAAGATGGCAAGATGTACGTTCTAATTATTTTCAAAAGACCTTTTAGGCTCTCACGCTTCATTTTAGAGTGTGTAAACACACACAGAAGCAATTGAAACAGACATTAACAAAGCTGATAGCTCATGGTGTGGTTTTTATATGTGGACATGGGTATTAACAGCTACACACAAATAGCATTTACGCTTTTTACAAGAAATGTTTGGGTTCTCTTGTAACAGTGTATCTACATTTACATTTTCAGGTGATGACAAATTTCATGAGAATGAACTGAATAAACTTAACCTGACTCGCAGTGATCTGGAGATAGCTGTTACACCCAGTCAGAGAATAAATCGGCATTTCTCCGCTGTCCAATCAGAATAGCCACAGAATAGATCTGTTTGTGTAGATAGGGTCTGGTACCTCCATACCTGTGTGTAAGGAACAATCCCATTCACCTTTTTTTTCAAAACTTTGACCAGTAGAGTGTTTGCAAAGGGTGTAATTCCAGCTTTCCTTGTTCTAGATTTCAGCAGCCACCATGACTCTGATCATCAGTCATTAAAGAGGGGCATCCAGGCTGGGAAGACAAACAAAGACACCTACTCCAAACACTCTGAAATCCACCAGGGAGACTGGGGCCATTGACCAGGGTCAGTGAGGTTGAAAAAACACAGCTACTTCAATTTGACCCCCCGATTAGGCCACAACCGCCATCCTTCATTTGATCTGCCAGTAGATATCGCATCCACCAATCAGGCTTATTTAGCCCACTGACAGATGAGTGGCTGCAACTGGATCTGTGTATCCATGTATGCATATATGTGCATGCATCTATCAGTGCATGCATCTATCCACCTCGGGAAAACCAATAAAGGCAACAAAACACAATAGATTAAAAATGTTCGCAAAATGCTTGGACTTGGAATGTATTATATTTGTTGAATTTGTTAAATTGGCGTACTGAGTTTGCTCAGATCAGATTAGTTGATTTGTGCAGCAACAGTCCAATACACGAAGAGACTAATTCATCTCTGTTCTGTCACCCTCTGAGTCTGCCTCAATGCAAACTATTGGGCAGTTGCCTTGCATTTAAAAAAAAATACTTATGTCAGGGCAAAGACATATTTTCACATCCACAGCCAAACATGTCTTCATTTAGGGGAGAGATCACCTCTTCATTTAGGGTATGCATGAAGACAAGAGACTCTCTCAACAGTATAGTGTTTTCAAATCATTTTTGTGCCACTTTGTGTGTAATTACTCTCATGTGCCTGGATGCGCAAGCTCTCACAAGCTCTCTCAAATTATCTGCATATTTTCATCTCCGTCTCAAATGTGGGAAGCCCATAAATGGATCAGCAACCGTGTAACCGCTGCTCCATGTTTCCCCACAGTGATGCATCTCGACACTGTCACACTGCTCTCTAATTTGGAGGAGCTTTGCTCAGGCCTGAAACACCACAGAGCGGCAAGACATTCTCCGACTCACTGTTGTATAATTAAAGGAGAAATGTTTGCCTCTGTAGCCTCGTCACACCAGTATAGAAAACCCTTGTTAGCCACCAGCACTGGATTAGACAGTCTTTGTTGCTGGCTAGTGGCCACACAGTATTTGAGTGTGTCTTAACTATGTCTATATGAAATGTGTGTGTGTGTGTGTGTGTGTGTGTGTGTGTGTGTGTGTGTGTGTGTGTGTGTGTGTGTGTGTGTGACAGAAGGACAGGCACACAGGAATATAGAGGGGAAACACCATACTGTGACACCAAATGTTCCCAGCCTCCTCCCTGATATTTATGAAACCTGATTTAATGTGCATAAAAATAGCAGTGAATAATTGATTTTTTTTCTCTCTCTCTCTCCTTTTCTTCCATGCAACCACCTCTCTCCACACTCGACGATTATGACTGGTTGAATCTTGCAGCTGGCACTAAATTATTAATGACAAACTAGTTTAATTGAGTCTCATGTTGCAGGCACTTGTTTTGAATCAAATATTACTCAGGGTAACTTGGGATGAGTTAATACACATTGTGGCAGAGTTTTTTAAACTTTAATCTAAAACTTCAATGAAAATGAATTCCTGTTTTTTTTTTTTTTTTTTTTAATGCTGAAGTTTCGCGTTCAATATTTGTAGCTCTGTTGCCCCAGACAGTTCACTGCTGCAGGAAAATGTTTCACATCTGTGCAATGCTCTTTTCTGTGGAAATAAAGCGCATGAAGGATGGTTGATTTAGTGTTTGTGGGATTCTACTCACACTCAATTTAGATCGAACGCATTTATGTCCTGTGTTAGTGTGTTTGTCAGTTATCTGTGCATTTGTGTGGGTGTGTGGACGCATATGTCCAGTCATTAGCTTTTAGGTACTTATGTGAGGGAATCAGAAATCATTTAATATGAAACGGTAAAACAGCTATTGTTCTCATTTCCTGTGTATATTTTCATGGAAAACCTGTGAGTGTTAGGCAGGAAATGGAGCTGGGAGATTCCTGTGCATGTCGGGGGTCTGAGGATGCTAGTGGCAGGATTTAACGGCAGGGAGTCATGGGTCAAAGGTGCCTCCAGGTTACACATCTGCAACTTTGCCCAGATCCTGTCCGGGATGGTGTCAAAGTGGGCAGCCAGCCGCTCTCTAATGTGTATTAGCAAGACAAAGGGAGATGAGAGGGCTAGGCAATAAGATGGGCTTTGATTTCTCAGAGATTTATGGGCCTGATGAAATCAGCTTTGAATAAACTGGTCTTGCCCATTTTGTCGTTTAGCTACATCTGAAGGCTCCAGGGTTTGTTCTGGGAGACAGACACCCTGCATAAAAAGGCAACAAATCTAAAGCAAAAGAAGAGAGGAGGGCCACAGCTTCCTCTGAAGTCCTCACATGTCCCATTCAGGGACTCATCAGCTGGCTGCAGTCTATTGTATGCGCTTCTTCACGACTATTACAGCCTCTCCAGAGAAATTCCCAACCATAGGCCTATGGAAATGATCCTTATGTGTTCCTGGGATACCAAGAAAGAACTTGGCTGCCTACATGTAAATGTCCTTGAGTGTTGTTCTGTAGCAGTTTAACACTGAGGACAGTCAGTGAAATATTCTGATCTTTATCAGCATCATCAACTTTACCTTGTTAAACAGTGCTGATGTATGTATACAGCCACCAAAGTAAGTACCCGGCTGATGGTGATGAGGGTGGCCTCCTTTCAGTCCCCTCTCCCCCATCCTGCATGTCCAGCAGTAAATACTAGTGCCCCCCAGTGACCCTCCCAGTGATAAATAACCCTTAAGGTTAACTACGTTTGAAATGGAGCAGTGAGGCCATTATAGGCCTCCGGAGTTTTCTTGACATCCCCAATATGTTATCTGTATGCCCAGGGACTTTTACCGCCGCAGCATTAACTGGCCTCTCCTTTGTGTCAGGATTGATGAAGTTAGGAAGAGCGCTTTCAACCTACAAACTTGAGAATTAGACTTTAATCTTCCGTCTTCATGTTGAGCAGCCATAATGGGCTGTGGCACAAAATGCACATAGGTTGCGTAGGAGTGTAGTGTCTTATGTTTGTGTGATGTACTCTGTTTGCCTGCATAACACTCTGCATGCGTGCATACGAGTGTGTGCACAGATGGCGCAGGGTAGTATGTGAACTAATGGTAATGGTACCTTCCTGTCTGGTAGGCGTTTTAAAAAAAAAAAAAAGGCTGCTGTTTATCTTTCGTGGCTGCTGGTGATGTCTGTGAAAATGTCTGGAGCCTGAAGATGCTCTGATTCATGTCAGTTCGTTACTTCGGCATCACATGAATCAGAGCAACTTTGGGAGCATCAGTATCAAAGTAGAGGAACAACAATTCATGTCACCATCTGATCATCACATAAAAAGGTAGCACAAAAAAGAAAGGAGCGGAGGATTTGTGCACCTTTGCTTGAATATTTGTTCAGATCTAAATCTAAATATTAACAACTGTCACCATACGGCACATTTTATCTGGGTAAGATGGATGACGTGAAGATCAGCAGTCGTTAAACACTGTGTGCTCTTCACTGTGTGGTTTTGTATCTTTGAGCACTGGCAGCCATAAACTTTGTTTCTGATGTAAAGTATAAGACATGTTTAAAACTTCTTTTGATCAAAGCCAGAATCCTATTTCAATAATCCACTGTGGTGTCAACTTCTGAGAGGGAGCATGAGAGCAGATTAGTGTCATGTTACCCCAGTATTGTATATGCTTTAAATAGGAAATAGAGTCGGCTGCTTGGTATGAAGGAAACAACTGTGTTTTCTGTACCATATGTCCCAAATAACGATATACACAGTTTTAGTTATTCTAAAGTTAATAGTCAAGACCACAAAAGTATGTTGCAGTCGCCACCTAGTGGATTTATATGCAATGGGGGGCCTCAAAGCATCTTTTTACTCTCACAGGCAGCTCTTGGCTGGTTTATGTTGTAACACAATTAACGGAACAATGAGTAGATCTGAAGGTGATCACACTCTACTCAGTGAGTTTTCACTTAGACCTTTAGACAACTATAAATACTAATACTTCCCCCGGCATCGAATGATAATATAATTGGACCTTGGTACGCGATTGCTCCAGCCTTTCTGTAAATTTAAATTCTTAATTCAAAGAGTAACAAAACACAATCCACATTTCTTCGAACATAAACGTTTGATTAAATTAGGAGTACATTAGGAGGAGTGTTAGAGAAAGGTTTCAAAGGCTTTTGTTTACTGGATTTTTTAAGACGAGTCAGTGTCTGAGACAAGGCTCTGCACTGTATTTACACAGTTTGGCTTTTCTCTACTTTTGATTATAATAGTTACCTGGACTTATTGTGCACAGGTATTTCTCAAGGTTAATCACCATCATCTTAATGTTTTCCTCAGATGAATGGCTGGGTCCCAGTGGAGTTTTTGAGTCATATCCCCACCATGTGGTCCCGTCCTGCTACTACAAGGAGCCATGTGCGATCAGTGTTGCATACCTGTCACTTGCTAGTACTCCCAGACCATGCTACTTTAATAGCATGCCTGAGTTCAGACTACAAGTACTCCAACTAAAAGTCTCAGGTCCAAATTCCCATGATGTGGAAGCTACATGTATAAGGAATGAATGAATAACCAGCTTAAACGGTGAGCAGAATTAATTTCAAAAGGTTTATTTAGAAGAATACTGACAAAAATGGAAACTTGGGTTTTGTACAAAGCAAATTAATCACAGGACATGACACGCAACACAAAGTAGGCTATACATTTCAAGAATAGTAGATATAAGCACCATTTTTCAAAACTAGATTACAAAATGCAAAACATTTTTATTTGGCATATCAAGTATAATGATAATTGAGAAACTTCATGGATTTTACCTAAACTTTTTTTTTTTTTTTTTTCTGAGGATTCATTCATTTACTTCAAAAAGAACACAGATATTCTAAGTAAGGCACATTATTCAAAGCATTTGATAAAAACCGAATCAAGACAACACAGTTTTAAAAAAGCTTGTTACTCTGGCAGTTGAAGCGGCATCTCTTTGGCACAGCTGCATGACATGTGAGAGACACAAACTCTATCACAAAATGAGCATGACAATGTTAACATGACAACACTATGTACAAAATGTATGTAAAAATGTTATAAATATGTCTAAAAACCACAGACACTATGTACATCTTTGTACTGAGGGCAGGCAGGGTTAGTCGTCATTGTTACCACATGTGATGGACTTGTGGAAGTCGGGTGTCAGCATGCAACAAATGTCAATGTGTCACCAATACCTCTCCTAACATGTTACGAGGAAACATCTGTCACAACAGGAAATGTTTGTAGTGTTTGTGAAATTTGACACATCGAGCTGGTGTGATATTTTTCTGCATACGATGGGAAGATGATGGACACTGAAATACAGCACAAAGGGATCCCCAGCAGTGACACATATCTCCTCTTTACAACTGTTAGTGACACATGTACTTTTCTTGTGTTGTTGGGATGTCAGTCTGTGGTCTGTGGGCAGTAGGCACAGTGCGATGTCGTGGTAAGGGGTTTCCTTACTACCCCTCCTCTTTTCTCCTCTGCTCCTTCTCTCATTCTTTCTTCCTCAGGACGATATAAATGAGGCCGCTGATGAGACAGAGAGGGAAAGCTACCCAGGCCAGCACGTAGGCGTAGCCAAAATGTGTATCGCCGACCCTATCTGGACTCATCACAGTGTAGATGATCGCCCCGCACATCACAAACAAACCTAGGAAAAAAGACACGTGGAGAGGTGAGGAGGATCTGAGAGAAATCTGAACCAGACGACCGCAGCTCTCCGCCCGCGCCTGCTCAGGGTGGGACCAGTCAGCGACGTCTGACTTTTGATGAAGTCATACTCACTTGCCAAGATCTGGAAGATGGCGGTGAAGAAGAAGCGTCCGCCCTTGACCAGTCGGAAGAGCTGATACACAAACGCGATGAGAGAAAAGAAGCAGAAGAGCAGGGACAGGATCATGAGGGCCTGCACTGCCTGGATCCAGTCTAGAGGACACGCAGAAAAAAAGGAGAGCGCGGATTAAACACACCCATTACTAAGGCGACGACGGCACAACGCGTGGAGTTTGCTTTTCAGGGGTGCTGACGAACCTTCATTTCTGGCCGGCCTGCAGTGGTAGCCTCCTTTAGCTGTCATACAATTGTACCATAGGTCTGTGCTACTATCCACGCCTACAGTCCAGGCCTAGTAAACACAACAACACAGAGCCATTTCAACACATAGCAGCGGCCACAGTGAGAGCCAGGGGCCCAAATATCCAACACAACACAACAGCAATTCACATTTCACATCACGGCTCCGCTCTTGTTCTGCATCTTTGCACAAGTGAAACAGCTGAACTTACACTGGCTGCCGTTGACACAATGAGGAGGATGAGAATGACTAGGTGCAAGATGAGCACTCCGAGCAGGATGAGCAGCATTTTGTTACTTCAAGTAGATCTAAGAGGAAAACAGGAGACACAAGAGGTCAGTCCACATGAATCCACCATCCCACCAAACCCCCCCCACCACCCATCCCCGAGTTTTAGGCGTGGAGCTCATCTCGACTCCAGGCGGCGCTGCATCCCTACTTCTGCGCCGACCGCAATGTTTACCTCAATGTGAAAGTATCCCCTTACATTCAAGCGTAGACAGAAAGAAAGGAAGGAACTATAATTCCTTCCCGATGCGGCTCAAACGCCTAACGTTGACTCCGGAGCCGGGCGCCGCGGGATTGAAACAGAGTCGACTCCGAAGCTGAGTTCACTTTGGATCAATACGCGACGTCCAAACAGGTTAATTGCGACTCGTTAATTTAAGCGACGGACGCGTTCGCACGTTGACGTGCAGAGGCTGAAATAGATGGTGGGGGGGGCGGGGGCTCTGGCGGGAACCTCCGAGGGTCGATACGAGCGACAGAGCGAGGTTCATTCACGACCTAATCGATGCGTGCTGTTGGGAAACAAACTCAACCCATCTGCGTAAAAAAAAACAAAACAAAACAATAACAACAACACACTCCAGCGTAAAGTCGCCATGCGTCTAGAGGGGGTTTCTACACCAAAGTCAGGTAAAAGGTTGCGTTTACGAGTCTTGGAAAGTAAATCCAACGTTTAAAGTCCAGCGCTGACGTCCTGCTGCTCGTCGAAAACCAAACAGCGACAACAACAACAATAATAATAAAAAAAAAAAAAATAGGTCCAACTTACGGGAAATGCAAAAAGCAAAAGAGGTTTGAGTCCCTTTTTTTCCCTATCCCTGTTTGTTTTCTTTTATTATTGGAGGGAGAGGGGGGAGGAAAAAAAAAAGGAAAGGAGTGCTGAAGTGAAGAGCTGGGCAAAGTTTCTCCGAGCTTCCTCTCTGCTTCTCTCGACTCTTCCTCCGTCGCTACTATTCCAGATGTGGCTCACACACCCGAGTCAGTCTCTTTCTCCGCCCGATGAACACCGCCCTGCAGGCCCCGCACGTCACCAGGGGCCCGCTCCAAAAGTTTTTTTTTTTTTTCCTCCTTCCTCTCTTCCTTTCTTCCTTTCCTCCCGTGGTAGCCTATCATCTGGATTACGCTAAAGTCCGCGGGATTTTGTGCAGAATCCTACGGTGTTTATCGTGCCAAAAAAAAAAAAAAAAAAAAAAGCAAGGCCATGAAAATGTGAGCTCGTGGGCCTTAAAAACGTTCATTAATTCACACCTAACCTGCTAATAAAATGCCATTTTGGCATGACCTGTCAAATTCCAATGGGAGCTTGTTGAGTTAGTAATTTCATGGTTGCAAACTTAATGATCAGTGCAGTGTCATAGCTGTGATATTCGTATGGTCCCAAATTTTTAACTGTTTTTTTTTTGTGTGTGTGTGTGTGTGTTTGTTTTTACAGGGTGAGGATGACTCTATACCTTGTTCCAGATGCTTGAACGTGGCTGGACAGACCTACTGACCCCCACTGACTGGATGAACTCAACATTGTGCTTCATGAAACACACATGGCCAGTAGTAGTGTGTCCAAATAGTGTGCATGTATATATGTGTGTGTGTGTGTGTGTGTTTGCATGTGAGCGGACCAGCCCTCCAGAGGCCCCGTGGTATGCCCAGAATGCCTCTGTGTGTGTGTGTGTGTGTGTGTGTGTGTGTGAAGCAGGCCTTCTGTTTACCCCTGCGGTCTGTAGAGAGAAGGGAGAGTTTGTCCAGCACCAAAGGGAGTTACTGGGGGTGCAATGGTTCGGTCATGCTAAATTGATGGAGCAGCTTGGATCTCCCCGCGCTCAAGATTCAGGGATGAGTGACAAAGATTTGCCTGCCACAGCCCGCCGTGGTTCTGCATCCCTCATTACACTGCGGTCTCAGGCCATTTCCTCACAAGTGACAAAGCTGTAAACCAAACCAGAAAGCAAACGACACCACCAGAGTAAAGAACAAGCGCGCGTTCTGCTGTTTTGAAAACACCCCAATGTGAGCTGGTGCCACAGTCAGAGAACGCCGCTCGTGCCTGCCTCGCTCTTCTCCCTCACGGTTTTTGGCTCAATCAGGTGGATTCCTGTGGTCTGTGTTTGTAAACACGCGAAGGGGAGGAACTGAGGGCTGCTGCCCAGGCTCACTGTGGGATGCCTGGTTAGGCAGCGCCGTGTGCCTTGGCAAAGCTGGACAGTGCAGAGAGAGAGAGAGCTCTTTGACAATCAGCCGACCACTCAGCTGGACGCGATGCTGTTTATGAAGCTGTAATTGGTGCGGTGGTCAGGGGGGAAGGCAGTGCCAGCAGCAGCAGGGTGAGTAGTCAAACCTGACTGCCCAGCCAGGGCAGGTGTGTGTGCAGACTGTAAATGTCACAGTGCTCCAACGCTCCCCCTGGGTCAGAGAGGATACACACAAACAATCCGACACTATTAGTCACAAATCTAAAAGGCTCTGGTCTGTTTCTTTCTGTTAATGTCCCCATAAAAACAGTAACTTATATTTAAATTATGAAGCTATACCGTTGCTGTTGTTCTCATAATACAGCAACTGTGATCCGCATTCTCAGCAAATGAACTTTTATTGCAGTGAACAGGTACCCACCCTTTCCTTTATTACAGCGTCATTTAATAAAAGCTGTAAATTGTAATAAATGTATCATTAGACAGTGGCTGGCTATTCGATAATATTTATAAAATCATGCACACATTTAATGGGTTTGTGTTACCAATTGAAGTTTTGTGATAACTATTTCATTATGAAAAATAAAAGAAAAAGGTTAGTTGCAATGAGGACCCTGTAAAAGATATGTTTCAGTCTCTTTGACTGATTACTTCGTGCTGTCGGAGATCAACCATAACATAATTTTTTTTCCCTACATGGTTGATAGCACTGGAAACCGTCCAAGACCACCCCCACCCACAAACCCATTAAATGAAAACACATTCTTTTTTTTGAAAGTGAGAGATTACAAAGCAAACAGGCTGGAGAAGCTAACTACCTGTAACCATAGTCACTGCCATTAAGGCGAGGCTGCAGCTGAAATATAAAACTGCCACACCCTTCTTCACTGAGAGAGTCACCAGGACATAGGTGAGTTTTAGAAAGAAGTTGAGTATGCGGATATTCACAGGGGAACTTTGTGTTTCCTCTAAAACGTCACTGATCTGTGGCAAACCAAAAAAAAGCTACAGGGCCTCGAGTAAAACAGCTGATCTGAAACTAAACCACAGCGGTGTCATAATGCTTTCCCTGTTATTTCGTGAAAATACAAAACTGGGCTGTGACGGTGTTGGGCAAAATCTGTTTTTGAAAAGATAAACCCAACAGAGCACGATTTCTCTAATTCTTCTAATATTCTTACAATGATAATATGACGAGTTTGATCATGACCTGTTATGTCTATGAATAAAACGTGAACCAGCCCTTTAATTAAATAACTATTCCTGGGTTGGATTTGACTGAAAAGGGCTGGGAGTCAGTGGGAGTGCTAACTTTCAGTTTTGCTTTTGGAATCAATGCAAATTATGTCATGTTCATGTTTATCTATTCAAAACCACAGAAGGCTGTGATCATATCGCAAGTCAAGACAAGACTTGTGTTAGAGTGGAGGTGTTTTACTAGAATGGTCTGATGTTTAGTAATTGAATGAGTCAGCCTCAGTTCAAACCCAGCTCTGGTACACAACACTGGGCTCCACCTGCAGGAGTGGCCAAATGACTTTTCTCGGATCGCTCCTGTCCTAAAAGCAAACATGGGACTGAGGGAAGAGTGAGACAATTAGGGATTAGGTTTTGGTTTTGGATATGACCCTGCCCTGGCTGTCTGGAGGACATCTTAGTGGGACAGCTGGACAGGCAGTTTTGCCTCTGGGAATATGAAGGAATGATGGAACGCCCCAGTACTCCTTCACCTATGGAAGTGACTGCCAAAACAAGAGGAAACACTAAAGCTCTGAAGTCAGTCTGGTCAAAAGTCATCAGGAGTAACTGACAACGCCTGTACACTAAAAAGCCCTCAGGCCATCTCACTGGATATCTCTGGGTAACAGCTGGGAAACCAGTGAATCCCCACAGCTGTTCACAAATCTTCCAAACTTTTGTTACAGTATGGGGAAGTTTGGCCTGTTTGCGCCGTGGCCGTGCCATTTGATCAAAATGTCAAATGCATTATCCTGTCTACTTTGAAAACGTAGATAGTGGCATTCTTCTCGCAGATGCATTCTCTGCTTACCAGGATGCGCATTGTTCTCCCCAGCACTGTCCGATCCTCAGGGCTGCGCTTGGCCTCACTGTGCTGCTCTCAGTGTTTATGTTGCGCCACTTAGTGACTATCAGATAACATCCCATAGACCACGCAGGAGAGGCTGCAAGGAGCCCTCCAGACCCAGACCTGTGTTAAAGAGTTGCACACTTGGCAAGGTCATGTTAAACTGTTCACACACAGCGACACTGATATGAGAATCCATGTTGACACATGCACAAAACCGCTTGCCTCGAATATGACCAGGTCTTCATTTCTATTACACAATGCAGCCTATGTTTGGGATCAGAAATCTCTGTGCTGTGCTGTGTGTTAAAACAAGAAAATGTGTCACAATCTGTGCGTAAGTGCAAAGCAGGATCATATTAGAGCATCTGCGGCGTATACATGCCCTGTCTCACCTCTCTCGTCTCAAACTCTGAAGCTGCAAAACGGACCGTGAACGAGCCGAAGATCTCCATTGGCTGGGAGCTAAATCAGATAAAGGCGGCCAAAATGTTGAAGAGAGAGTTAGAGGAGAGAGGGCTTCATTCCTCTCCCTTAAGATATGGGCCTGTCCCTCCCTGTGAAGCAACAACAACAAAATAAATCAGAGACATACGGCATGACGAACTCCAGATTGTGGCACCCTAGTGATCCTAAACATGTGCTAATCATTAGCCCCTGGCTTCCTGTTGGAGTCGATGTCATCAGCACACGCATATCCCGACAGGCAAGACTAGCATACAAACTGTTGCTTGGAATCAGCAATAATGGCCTCAGGGGTTTGGAATGAAGCAATAAAAGCTATGGGAGAATTCAGTTTGGATCCCCTTTTTCTAATTTCTACACTGTTCTCACAGATTTGCAATCTATGGATAAGTATCTAAGCTGCATCAGACACACTTCATGCTAGTTAGTTGATTCCAATCAAATGTGTCTGATTAAACACTCATGGTCTCATGATTCATTTGCTTGAAGATCTGCAGCTAAAATCCCCTACAACTCCCAGGGAAGAAAATAATTTTTGTCTACTTGTTATCAGTGGTTTTCTCATTCCTGCTGCTATTGCTATCTTTTCCAGACAGAGTATCTGTGCTCCTTTGACAGCTAACAGTGCAGCACTTCCTTTACCAGCTGCCAATTCAGAGTTTATGTGAAATAAGGTGTGTGCCAGCAAATATTTTCTATCCTCAAGTGTTGCCAGCACTTTGTAGCTTTTATAAATCAGGTCTACTTGCAAGGAGCTGAGTCTAACTGGCTATTAGCTTAGTGTCTGAGGCATGTATTTATTGTTGCTTTGCAGAAAGTAGATGCAAAACTCTGGGGTCAAAGGTCATGATAAGCCAACATAAATACCTAGAACCTGCACTCATCTACACTCTGACGTGCAACCTCTTTACATGGTTGGTGCTGGCGAGTGCAGCTCTGATACCCTGAGGTCAACGGTTGGGTTTTACACATGGTTACACTTGGCACTGACTTTTAGGAAGTCTTTGTGTAAAACAGCTGAGAGGTGATTTGGCAAATTAGTAGCTTCAAGACAGCTAGCAAAGGGCTAGTTGTTGTCTTATGTCAAAGAAAGGAGGCTTAAAACATCATGAATAAGACCATTCTTGAGCATTGCTGTTGAACAAATTTTAGTTTTATCTCTGGCTTGATCAGCCCCAGTGCTTACATTATGAGTCATCTGGCTGCTGATATATGAAACCAAGCTAGATCATGGAATCCATAACACTCATGGAGTTATGTTTTGTTTTGTTTTTCCTGTCAGTATTTGTAAAAGTACATGGCTGGTCAAACTTGCTTTTGGTTTTGGGGAATGTGGTGATACACATACGGCTAGACTTGTGACTGCAGGTTATCGTTGCCTGGCCAAAGGAAACTGTGGCTGTGCTGTAAAGCCAGGGAAGCTGTGCTGTGTGTGCTTCGGCAGTGGTCTGGACTGCAGCCCAGAACAGCCACCACCACCCACAAGATCTCCACTAAATCCACTGAGGATGGATTGATAAACTCTGGCAGGCATAGCAATGTACTATCACATGCAACAAATTCACACATACATGATGCACACACTTCATAAAAGCCAAAATTTCACTGAAAAAACTGCTCTGACAGCCCCTCCCTGACCCGGAGATCAACCCAAACATTCCCTGTAGAATGCCTCTCCCTAACTTAAAGCAGCAATTTATGAGAAATTCATTTTAATAATATATTTCTACTAGTCACGCTAGCAGGAAGGCAAAGTTATTTGGCCTGTCTGCCGGTCAGTTGGTCCATCATTTCGGATGGATTGGAATAAAAATTTGTGCAGATATTAGTCCCTAGAGGATAAAATCCTAATAACTTTGGTGATCCCTTGCCTTGAGTTTTCCTGTAACTCCACCATGAGGTTGACATTTTGAGTGAAATGTCTCAACAACTATCGGATATATTTCCATAAAATGTGGTGGACATTCATGCTCCCCTCAGGACAAATTGCACAAACATCAGTTATACCTTTGCTTCTTGTTTAGTAGCATCATCCAGTCGCTTCTCGTGGATAAATACCTGAAAAACATGTTAATTTCCCATCTGCCTCAGCTGCGCTGTGCTCTGTGATAATTAGCAAACGTTAGCATACAGATACGGTAGAAACCAAAACTTCAACCAGAGACAAATCTAAGAAAAAACACATCACTGTTTGATTGTGGGACTATATGGAGCGTAAAGAAAACAGCAGATTATGACTTGGAGGTCAAACTTAAATCTGCCCTGCAAAAGTGCAAATTTTTCCACATATATGAAGAAAGGCACAAGAAGAGCGGTTTAATGTGAACAGCATACAGCATGGGCCTATACTACTCCTGCAGGGTCTCAAACATAAGCAGATCCCACCCACTCCTGTCCCATAGTAGGCTGACCACGCGCTTGATCCAGCGTGATGAGAGATGTTGGGATGTATTGTTTTGCTTTATGCATTCCAGATGAGACCTTAGCCGGTTCCCCACACCCATATGAGTGTTTCAAAACATGCGTTCTGCTAAGTTCCTTTATTTAATGAATTTCACCCTTTCATGACAAAAGAAACGTCGGGTGTGGTCGAAAACACCGAGCAGCGCAGCGAGGGGAGGAAATTTGAAAATATATCTTCGTATTTTCAACAATCACAGCAATTTTTTCCTCTATTTATTTTTCTTTTGCAGCAAAAATTTTTCTATAAAAATAATTATAAATAGGGCCTTAGCCATTTTATATGACCAAAAACAAGATTTTAAATGTGCAAGCGAAAAAAGTATATTAAATCCCTTACTTGGGCATATGGTTTAGACAAGTTGTGAAGTCAGAGAAGAAAATATAGCATGGCAGCTTGGATTAAATGCTCCACTTTTTCAAAGTTGTGAGGGGGATGGTACGGAAAGACTTAATTGAAAACAGGCATTGCACTTATATTTTTCCATTGTAAAGTTACCCTTTAAAAACAATAACTTGGGTTCTCATCACAGTGACCCTAGAAAATATAAAGATAGGCTTCTGTTGGAAACAATGTCAGTCTCCTGGGCTTAATAACGTTATATATAACTTTAATTTACTGTAAATACCACAAGTACAAGCATGTGACTACATACACAAAGCAAGCGCATGCTCTTGGAAAATAGGAGCATATCTGAAGCCGCAAACAAAATATCCTGCTCTCTCACTCTTTTACTGTGTCTTACACACACACACATGTGAATGTACACATACAATCACAATGCAGCTGACAATTTAAAATGCCACTTTGGGGATGCAGGGGTTTTCTGAGGAGAATATTTAATTCTCTGAGGTCATAGTTGGGTTTGTAGATCTTCAGTCCGTAAAAAAAAAAAAAAAAAGAATCTACACACATGGTTGTGCGAGGAGGGAGTCGGGCTGGCCAAGTTGTGAGTATCAGCAGACAAACTACAGTGTAATTGTTGCACAATGGATGACTGGAAACTCCTTGGAAAACTGGAAACTCTGTGGTGATGGTAAGACTGTTTCACTTCCCACCACAGCATCCAAATATATGACTAGTAGCAGGTAGCTTTCATTATCAAATATTACTTTTAGTGACTCACCCATTTACCATTGTTATGAGCGCTGTGAGATTATGGGTGCCACAGCGAAGGTCTGAAAATGACCAGAGCGTGATTTCCCTTTCAAACTGCTGGTGACCAGGAAATTCCAAATTCTATCAGCAGCTCTTTCCACTGAGTAGCCTTTTCTGTGTGTGTGTGTGTGTGTGTGTGTGTGTGTGTGTGTGTGTGTGTGTGTGTGTGTGTGTGTGTGTGTGTATGTGTGTCTGGTTGAGTGACTGTCTGGCTGGCTCTCTTCCTTCAGTGAGAACTGAGGGGAGAGGCTACAGATGACAGGCAGCTGGAGCAACCATAATACACACACACATACGCATACACACTGCAGGCCACCCTGGTCACACCCTAGGCATCCCAAGCACGCAGGGCCAGGCACTCACACATCGGTCTTTAAATATGCCTGTGGATCTGTGGGTGACTCACTACACACATCTGTATGTGCATCGGCACATATGTGAAAGAGAGGGTCAGTGTAGGATGAGGTGTTCAAAATGGCAGCACTGTGTGGTCCTCCAGATGTAGCGAGTGCTTGGACACTTTGAACATATAATATGTTGCTGATGGTGGGCTCAGTTAACAATGAGATGAAGAATGAATAGATTGAGCTGTAACAGTGGGCCGAGTGTCTATCCTCCCATCCCAGGGGCCAACAGCACGTTGACCTCACCCTGCCTCCACCCTACACTCTCCCCCTCTAACACTTCCTGGCTGGCCCAAAGCTGGAGCACAGCTGGAGCATGCAGCAAGAGAATACAAAAAAAAAGTGATTTGGATGATTACTTAACCATTCCCTCTCTATTTGTTCCATCCCACTCTGACTCACGTTTTATCCAACCTCACTCTTACTCACCAAGTCGGTCAAACACCCACGTAAGCACTCTTACATTCCTCAACACACACACACACACACACACACACAACCCTCTCCCATAAAGCTTGAGGTTTTCACTGTCAACATGACATTTTTTTTAGAGATTGCGGTGTGAATGAGGCAGCGCTTTGCTTGGGATGAATCTTGTACAACTTTCTATTGACTCTGCGAGCATCCCAATGAGCTGTCAATCAAAATAAACAGTTGCAGATGGAGAGGGCTTTAGCCGGGCTTTACCATGGAAGATGTGCTGCCAAAAGGCAATTGTCTGATACAGGGAGGCCAGGAGATGGCCTCATGCTCAGCTGCGTCTCCTGAGCTCAGAGCCAGACTCCTCTACATCACATGCAAAGCGTCACATTGAGTGTTTATATTTCAAATAAACACTGCAGATAGATTCAAATTTCAAGCCTTTATCCACCAAGAAAGAAAAAAAACATGTCTCATGACAGATGTGAGAATGTTTAGGAGTTTAAATATTTGTGCTGTGCTGTTTTTGACATTGGTTTTAATCCAGTGTCTGAGTGCACATTTACATTTATAGTATTCATGCCCGCAGGATGGTGGGAGCTTGTTTATGGGTTTACCAGTGCTGTTCTATCCTCAGCAGAAAAAAAATGCATGTGGATGAATTTAATATGTGAAAGATCAGTGCAGTTTATCTACACTGCATGTTCTGAATTTTGTACATCATCCCCTCCTTCAGTCAATATGCGTGACTGTTTTTAGTCACAAACCTAGGGGTTATATTGTTTTATTAAAGTAAAATGTAAAACCAGCCTGATTCAATAACTGAATAATATGAGGAAATAAAATAAATACGACTCAACCCGACCCAGCCCAACACATGCGCAAGCACACACAATGCATCTGTTTATCGTCTGCTGGCCCTGATTGGCTGTGTAAACTCAGAGGAGGAGGAGAGTCAGAGCCTGGCTGGTGGGATGATGAAGAGAGCCAGCATCGGCTGGACTTTTCCCCCACTCCTCTCCAGCTCAGCCCTGAGGGAACCGTGGCCAGAGGGAGGGGAGCATAAACTGGATGACGGAGTTGTTAAATCGAGAACCAACACCCAGCACAGTGTGTTTTAAAGTCGTCTCTCCACATGGAGCCCTGGGATTCTTCACCCTAGTAATGTTGTCTATCTCTGGACACGCCCTGATTTATGATGCTGTTGAGTCTTTAAGCCGTTGCTATTTTTCCGCTAGTGAAATGGGGCTTGCGCATAAAGTCGCATGAAAACAGGAAGGTGATAGACTGTAATGGAAAGTCTGTCTGACGGGCTCTCCCAGTGCTGATATTAGTGGGTGCACTATAAAATCACTTGAGTTTTAGCCCACGTGAACAGAAGACAGTGTGTATTTTATAAAGCTAAGTTAGGAATGCACAGACCTGAGCACAGCCCCTCGTCCCACCCAACCAAGAATGAAGTAAGAAGCGAATGAGCAGCAGGTTAAATGTCCTTCAGTATAGGTCTGACTTCGAAAGTATTTTGAGGTAATGTCATAGCTACTGAGGTGCATTACACAAAGTACACTTTCTGGCACTTGCTTGTAACCTTTAAACCTCAAAACTAATATCTGCCAAAGTAGACTTTAATTTAAAGTGCAGCTGAGGATGTGCAAAGTTGAAATTAGTTTTGAAGAAACACGGAGGGCTTTCCGAAATATTACTTTGTACATGCAAGGTTGATACATATTAAAAAATGACTTAGGTTTGCTGGAGAGAAGCGTCGCTGAATGAAAGACAGTTGGACAAAAGGAGCCACTTATTTCCAGATAATCATCGCTCTAAATATTTGAAGTCAGCAAACTCTGAGACTGTCCTTCAGCTCCTTCTGCCCATGCAGCGAATGCATTCGTATTAAGTCTTTATGTCAGGGGAGAGCGAAGATTAAGTTGAATCAGGACTGGAAGGTCAAAGTTTAAGGCTGGCCTATGGGAGCTGACCCTTTATGAGCCCCCACTTCCTGGTCAGCTTTAGAGTTTCTCTCCACAGTGGGCATGTAGTGTCTAGCAAACAAGGAAGGTATTGTATGCACATATAGCCTCCTCTTGGGATGGCGCCAAGTCCTCAATGTGTGATCAACATCTAAAGGTTCTTTTAATCAATCCTGGGTTCACTGATAAATTGACTGTTCCCACCAACGAGTGATAGTCAGAGTCGAACGGAAAATCTGGGTATTCTTCTAAATGTAGAAACCCATTTGCATATGACAGCAACCTTAACATGTGGGTGTACGGAGGCGTGCAACATGCGTGGAGGTATATGGAGTGCTCTCCTTCCCTCACTGTCAGCCAGCCGTGGGCAGGCCTTGGAAGGGAAGCAGTCTCTGGCAGAGATGAGGGGGTAGAGTAGCAGTAGAGCCCCCAGCCCCATCCAATGTGGTCATGGCTGAGTGCAGTCCAGGCCAGACCTCCTGGGGACACACATGGCTGCAGGAACCGATCTTCTCTTCAACAGAGTGAGACAGGGTTAGCACAGCACTGCTCAGACAGAAGGAAAGAATGGAAAATGAGGGGATGAATCACTGTTTCTGTGCTTATGGCAAAAATGAGCTCGCTATGTTCAGATTTTAGGGCAACATGTTGGTTACAAAAAGCAGAACATGAAAAGAATCATGGTGGAAGTTGATTTTTATGACTGACAGTTTTGAGATCATTACTTTAAAAAAACAAACAAAACTATTTTCATGTATTGTTCTGTCTGCTTTTTTATTTATGACAAAGAGAACAATAAACTTTGTTGTACACAGAGTTTCTGCTGCAGAGTTGAAGGTGGATTTTGCAAATTGTGGCTCTGCAAGATGGAAAAACACATTTTAACACTGAAGGTTTGACTCCAGCCCAAAGAGGTTATGACACAATGCGATTTATAAAGGAAACTTGCTCTTTGCACAGCGACGGGGGGAGAGCGACAGACAGGAGCTGTGTTTCTCTTGGAATAACTTTTCCATCTGAGAAAGCCATACGTGCCCACATTCTGACATACCTGCAACAATCCATGAGCAGGAAAACTGCACTGATGTTTTAGAGGATGTGCTAATTTTTCACAGTCTTCAACACAGACATCTGAAGGTCTTTAAAGCGAGGACACCGGAGAAGCGCCCTGATCCTCCCCCACCTCGTGTGTGTGTGTGTGTGTGTGTGGTCTCCTGCTGCTGGTCCTGCAGTTCCAGGGTTTAGAGGTCAAGAGGTCAACACCGGGCAGTGGAATGTTTATGTTCACCGCTCCTGTTAGCACCAATATCCGTAGTGCTGCGTCTTGCTTTCCTCTTGGCCTAGCTTTGAGAACACAAAGGGGAAAAGGGAAAAGAAGTTTCCAAATCATAACATTTGTTAGTTTAACTGTCTTACACTTTGTTTGGTTACTTGGCAGACTGGACTGAAGGCAGACATGGGGCTTTTGAAAAGGCAAAGACAAATTACTTCCTCAATAAGTGTTGAGATCAAATCAATAAAAAGAGCCAAGGGGGCATGTCTTGACTGACAATGATACAGTAATGATCATTAAATCACTTGAAATATAGTCTAACTTTGTGCCAGCAGAACTTTGCAGAAGAGAAGAAAAGTCTATTGACAATTTTGAATTTTGACACTTATCAGTGAGGACAGAGCTTATTCCCTTCGAGGAATTTCTTTCTTGTTTGCATGAAAGCGTAACTTGGCACACTTAAGATTCTATACATCTTTTGTGGGCGTGCCTTCTCACTGGGGTACAGTATGCCCTCCCAGACACTGTGCACACATTTGGTCAGAGATATGTGTATCAAAGCATGGGAAAGGATGTCTGGAAGGCATCCAGTTTTTTCATTCTCGCTTCCAGCCGCAAACACACAGTTGGGGCTTTCGAACCATGGCACTCGCCCACTAGTTGTTTGCCAGCAAACAACTCCACACACTCTCTCATACACACACAAACACACACCATGCCCGCAAACTCCCCCTCCCCCCCTCCTTAGTGCAGAACTACACAGCAGAAATGGCTGTTTGTTTATGACCCATTAAGAAAAAAAAAAAAGGCTTGCAAACTACTGCTGCCAACATTAAAGACAAATGCTTGAGCTGCTTGGGGAGTGGTCTGGATTTTTGATTTTTTGGGAGGGGGTGCCCCACGTGTCTGTGTGTGTGTGTGTATGTGGAAGGGGGAAAGGGAACAGAGCAAGGCGAAGGGCGGTACATGAACAATTTTGTATTCTGTGCCCCCCCCCATCCCCCATTTTTAGCTTCCCCCCATCTCTTTCTTTCACTCTTTAACCCCCCACCCCNACAGGAAGGTGATAGACTGTAATGGAAAGTCTGTCTGACGGGCTCTCCCAGTGCTGATATTAGTGGGTGCACTATAAAATCACTTGAGTTTTAGCCCACGTGAACAGAAGACAGTGTGTATTTTATAAAGCTAAGTTAGGAATGCACAGACCTGAGCACAGCCCCTCGTCCCACCCAACCAAGAATGAAGTAAGAAGCGAATGAGCAGCAGGTTAAATGTCCTTCAGTATAGGTCTGACTTCGAAAGTATTTTGAGGTAATGTCATAGCTACTGAGGTGCATTACACAAAGTACACTTTCTGGCACTTGCTTGTAACCTTTAAACCTCAAAACTAATATCTGCCAAAGTAGACTTTAATTTAAAGTGCAGCTGAGGATGTGCAAAGTTGAAATTAGTTTTGAAGAAACACGGAGGGCTTTCCGAAATATTACTTTGTACATGCAAGGTTGATACATATTAAAAAATGACTTAGGTTTGCTGGAGAGAAGCGTCGCTGAATGAAAGACAGTTGGACAAAAGGAGCCACTTATTTCCAGATAATCATCGCTCTAAATATTTGAAGTCAGCAAACTCTGAGACTGTCCTTCAGCTCCTTCTGCCCATGCAGCGAATGCATTCGTATTAAGTCTTTATGTCAGGGGAGAGCGAAGATTAAGTTGAATCAGGACTGGAAGGTCAAAGTTTAAGGCTGGCCTATGGGAGCTGACCCTTTATGAGCCCCCACTTCCTGGTCAGCTTTAGAGTTTCTCTCCACAGTGGGCATGTAGTGTCTAGCAAACAAGGAAGGTATTGTATGCACATATAGCCTCCTCTTGGGATGGCGCCAAGTCCTCAATGTGTGATCAACATCTAAAGGTTCTTTTAATCAATCCTGGGTTCACTGATAAATTGACTGTTCCCACCAACGAGTGATAGTCAGAGTCGAACGGAAAATCTGGGTATTCTTCTAAATGTAGAAACCCATTTGCATATGACAGCAACCTTAACATGTGGGTGTACGGAGGCGTGCAACATGCGTGGAGGTATATGGAGTGCTCTCCTTCCCTCACTGTCAGCCAGCCGTGGGCAGGCCTTGGAAGGGAAGCAGTCTCTGGCAGAGATGAGGGGGTAGAGTAGCAGTAGAGCCCCCAGCCCCATCCAATGTGGTCATGGCTGAGTGCAGTCCAGGCCAGACCTCCTGGGGACACACATGGCTGCAGGAACCGATCTTCTCTTCAACAGAGTGAGACAGGGTTAGCACAGCACTGCTCAGACAGAAGGAAAGAATGGAAAATGAGGGGATGAATCACTGTTTCTGTGCTTATGGCAAAAATGAGCTCGCTATGTTCAGATTTTAGGGCAACATGTTGGTTACAAAAAGCAGAACATGAAAAGAATCATGGTGGAAGTTGATTTTTATGACTGACAGTTTTGAGATCATTACTTTAAAAAAACAAACAAAACTATTTTCATGTATTGTTCTGTCTGCTTTTTTATTTATGACAAAGAGAACAATAAACTTTGTTGTACACAGAGTTTCTGCTGCAGAGTTGAAGGTGGATTTTGCAAATTGTGGCTCTGCAAGATGGAAAAACACATTTTAACACTGAAGGTTTGACTCCAGCCCAAAGAGGTTATGACACAATGCGATTTATAAAGGAAACTTGCTCTTTGCACAGCGACGGGGGGAGAGCGACAGACAGGAGCTGTGTTTCTCTTGGAATAACTTTTCCATCTGAGAAAGCCATACGTGCCCACATTCTGACATACCTGCAACAATCCATGAGCAGGAAAACTGCACTGATGTTTTAGAGGATGGGCTAATTTTTCACAGTCTTCAACACAGACATCTGAAGGTCTTTAAAGCGAGGACACCGGAGAAGCGCCCTGATCCTCCCCCACCTCGTGTGTGTGTGTGTGTGTGTGTGGTCTCCTGCTGCTGGTCCTGCAGTTCCAGGGTTTAGAGGTCAAGAGGTCAACACCGGGCAGTGGAATGTTTATGTTCACCGCTCCTGTTAGCACCAATATCCGTAGTGCTGCGTCTTGCTTTCCTCTTGGCCTAGCTTTGAGAACACAAAGGGGAAAAGGGAAAAGAAGTTTCCAAATCATAACATTTGTTAGTTTAACTGTCTTACACTTTGTTTGGTTACTTGGCAGACTGGACTGAAGGCAGACATGGGGCTTTTGAAAAGGCAAAGACAAATTACTTCCTCAATAAGTGTTGAGATCAAATCAATAAAAAGAGCCAAGGGGGCATGTCTTGACTGACAATGATACAGTAATGATCATTAAATCACTTGAAATATAGTCTAACTTTGTGCCAGCAGAACTTTGCAGAAGAGAAGAAAAGTCTATTGACAATTTTGAATTTTGACACTTATCAGTGAGGACAGAGCTTATTCCCTTCGAGGAATTTCTTTCTTGTTTGCATGAAAGCGTAACTTGGCACACTTAAGATTCTATACATCTTTTGTGGGCGTGCCTTCTCACTGGGGTACAGTATGCCCTCCCAGACACTGTGCACACATTTGGTCAGAGATATGTGTATCAAAGCATGGGAAAGGATGTCTGGAAGGCATCCAGTTTTTTCATTCTCGCTTCCAGCCGCAAACACACAGTTGGGGCTTTCGAACCATGGCACTCGCCCACTAGTTGTTTGCCAGCAAACAACTCCACACACTCTCTCATACACACACAAACACACACCATGCCCGCAAACTCCCCCTCCCCCCCTCCTTAGTGCAGAACTACACAGCAGAAATGGCTGTTTGTTTATGACCCATTAAGAAAAAAAAAAAAGGCTTGCAAACTACTGCTGCCAACATTAAAGACAAATGCTTGAGCTGCTTGGGGAGTGGTCTGGATTTTTGATTTTTTGGGAGGGGGTGCCCCACGTGTCTGTGTGTGTGTGTGTATGTGGAAGGGGGAAAGGGAACAGAGCAAGGCGAAGGGCGGTACATGAACAATTTTGTATTCTGTGCCCCCCCCCATCCCCCATTTTTAGCTTCCCCCCATCTCTTTCTTTCACTCTTTAACCCCCCACCCCACCCCCCACTCCAGTCCCCTCCACCAGCAGGTTGTTTAATACTTTCCAGATTGCGGCATGCCGTCGGCCTCCTGGAAGAGCTGCAAGTCTGCTGATGGAATTTGGTGGAAAAGGTTCTGGGTCCAGGAAGGGGCTCCTGACATAACAAACCTAAAGGCAATGAGCGCCTCCCATTGGTGGCTCCAGTTAGAAGGTTTTTGTTTTTTTTATCATGTGAGTTGGGAACCAAAAGGAAATGACATTTGACAGCCTCTGAGACAGATGAGAAACTACGTCCTGGGCGCTGGAGGGGGTGAAACAGCTGCAAGGCAGACTCAAATTACAATAAATGTCTAGGGCTGACGAGGGGTGGATTCAGCCTCCTGAACAAATCGCCCATCTCCAGTGTCAAGTTCAAATGTGTGGGGCAACTTAAGCAGTTGCTTTCACATCCTGCCTCTTACTACAAATCATCCAATATAATGTCATTTTCACAGTCTTGGTGATGAGTTTGATTTATTTTATTTTTTGGGGGGGCACATAGTCCCCGATTTATTTATCTGTGTAACACAGAGACATGAATGAAACAAAACAAACGCACCAATAAACGTGATGTTTTTGGGTGGAAGACAATACAGTAAGTATTATAAAGTCAAGTCAGCCATTACACTGACACACCCATCAACAGATGTGAACGTCAGAAGACCACTAGATGGCAGTAGATGACAAGAACTAAACAAAGTGACTGGCCCCATCCATCCAGCAGCAGCAGCAGGGAATGATGTATAATTCAGTCACATGGAGCGATTAAAAGCAAGACTTTTTGAAACAAATGCAAAAGTGGTGACTCGTGAAGATTTAGTCTTTCCTTCTCAAAGACCCCCCCCAAAAAAAAAAAAAAAAGAATAAGAACCTCTGAGGAGAGTAATGACTTTATACAAAGAAAAGAGGGATCAATAGTACTGCTGGTTTGTATTGACCACAACAATCAATATAAATGGCCTGTTTCTACCACAAGTCTAAGAATAATGACTTTTCCTAGCCCTCCAGCAGATCGGATGCTGATATAATGTGACTGTGAAAAACTGAAAGTAGAAGGAGATTAAACATCCACTAAAGTAGAGATGAAAGATTGAATGGAAAAAAAAAAAAGATACCAAAAGTGAGCCAGAGCCATGTTCTCAGTATGCAGTTTTCATGTAGAGGGATGTTGGGTGAGGCCTAGGACTGTCTGCAGCAAGTGTTAACAAAACAGAGTGCACTGAACTTTGACCGAGCCATGAGGGCTGCACTGGTGTGTGAAAAGCCAAAGCATGGGCCGGTCCACGGTGATGAGTAGGACCTGGTTCGTGGCTGTCTGGCTCATCCATCCCCCAATCAGGGTGCGAGGAATTACCTGTCATCACTGTTTATGAATGCAGCTCTGTATAATGATAAACACCCCCCCCCCTTCATCCAACTTTCACCCTCGTCACGTCTGCACTGGTGAATATATAGCTCAACGGGGGTTATCAAAAACACAGCTTTTATAAAGTAAGTCTCTCCCTCTTTCTCTTTCTCTCATGAGCCATTACACCACTTTCAGTTTGCACAGTTAATACTTAAGAGACATGTCTGACTAAGGCCTCAATTGCTTCCTTCCTTCCTTCCTTCCTCTTGTGGGAGAGCCAAAAGATAGTGACAGGAACCAGAGGAGGCACTCAAGGAATTCTTTTGTTAACGCTGCTGATTGAGTAGCACTTCTGGGACAGAAAAAAAAAGGCAATCCAATACACAGCAGTAAAGACACCCAGGCTTTCTTTTATTGAAAAATATAGGTTATTTAGGGTAATACAGAAAAAAAGGCTGTAAATATACAGTAAAGAAGAAAACGGTAAGGCATAATATACATTGTACAGAACAACGCGACACAGACAACTTCCCATTCACACAAAATTAAGCCTGGAAATTACCTGAATATATTATGTAGTGTCTGAGCGATTGGAATATAAACATCCAGTTATGCAAATTCAGTATTTTTTTTTCCCCCTTCCTTTTCTGCTTTTCATGGTATGACATCTTAAAACACTACTTATTTCCATTTTATTCTTTTTAACCTGCAAGCTGAACTCAATCTTCACTCAAATTCAACAGAGATTACAGAAAAAGGAAGTGACAGACAGATGTGGCAGTCTCTCCCAAAAGTGAGCTTCACAACTGAAATGATTTTTGGCTCGAAAATTGCGATTTGGCACATGTCAGTTTCAGTTAAGGCAGTGAAATCAATCAGCGCAACTGAGCCTCAATACTTCTGGTCACGGCTTTTTAATGATGCAAGAGATACAGTCAAGCTGCAATGACTATGCAACTTGCATAAAAATAGCAATCTTTTTCCAAATGCTCCTGCATCTATTGCTGGCTGCGTCCTCTTTTTTTTTTTTTTTTTTTTCCCCCTCTCCATCCGCTCTTCAAACAGACAACACAAATATAGCTAAGTTTTTTGTTTCTTTTTTTTTTTTTTTCTCTTCAAACGATTAAAACGGCAGGTATTAAACTTCAAACAGAAGTAGTGTGTGGTTCAATTGTGCCATGCTGGTGCACTAATTTTTCAACCATACATTACCCTAAACCCTAAAGTAGTGGAGAAAACTGTTCTATACAAAAAAAGGCAGCCCCTTAAAAAGGATCAACATCTTTTACACAGTTCACTTGGACCACTGCAGTTGCTCAGATGTATGAAAAAAAAAAAAAAAAAAAAGCAAGGAAGGAAGCGGTTATCAAACTTTTTACAGTTTCAGTTTGAAATGACAGATTAGTAAAGTGAAACCAGTCAATTCATTTCAGTTCACTGAAATCCATAAAAAAAGAAGAAAGAAAAACAATTTGCCTTCAGTGCGAAATAAAGAATCTGTTCATAGAGAAGAGACAAACTCAATGTGACCTCCATTTCCACTGTGCCACACGACACTCTTCAGACCATTCGCTTCCTGTAGTAACACCATGCTTTATAGTTAACGCAGGCCAGTGTATCTCTATTAGCCTTATAGTCCTGTTTTCTTTCATTTACACTAAGCCTGTGTGGCGCTCAGTGAATTTAAAAGAGAAGAGAGTTTTGGTTTGCGGTCCAGCTTTACAGCAGGAAATGGCAGCCTTTGTGTGGCCTCACATGGACCCTGAGTTACATAAAGGGAGAAAACTCTTGACTATCTACAGTGCTTTATGGTACTTTAGTTTCATATTTTTCAGATAAAGGAGGCTCAAGGCAGGACTTCACACTCCAGTGACACAACACAGCCCCCTTTATTGTGACAAGATACCCACCAGTGATCCGGTGGTGACAGAGACCTTCTGTTCAGCTTAGGCCTCATGATGTCCCACAGCCAGACAGAGAAAGCACAAACAACAAGAGAGAGGCAAAGCAAATGAAAAAAGCACATGTGACACATCAAGTGAGAAAAGAGAAGAGGGAGAGAGAGAGAGAGAGCGTGAACTGAGCTTTAGTTATGGAAAGTGTTTTTCCTACAAAAGTTCCTTTCTAACCCGTCCTCCCTGCGTACTTCTGGAATGTTCCATATTCAAAAAGTGGCTGCTCTTCCATGTCAGCCCCCTCACTGTTCAAAAGGGAGAGATGGATTGACAGACAAACAGAGAGTGGAGGGCGAGGCTCTCTGACAGATGGAGTCTCAGTCTCTTTGCAGACCTGCAAAGTAAGAGCCCTCCGTCTTCTTCACAGTCCCGTTCCCACAATACCCGAATACAGTGTCTTCAAGTGCAAATCCATGCCGTCAAAGGACTTGCTTGTTTTATTTATTTTTTTTTTATTTATTTGAAGGCTTCGGATTCTCATACACGGATCTCATCATCTTCATCCTCCAAGAAAGAGGAGAAGTTGCTCTCCTCCTCTGGTGGGGCGCTGAAGGTGGCGCTGTCCGTATCTCCTGCGTAGGCCTGACTGCTTGGTTTCTCATCCAGGGCAGCAGAGCCGGAGCTGGACACTGAGCAGCTGTCTAGATGCTGCAAGTGTTTGGGCCGCGTCTCAGGAGTGTACTCTGGGGTGTAGGGCCCCCCATTCTCTGGCCCCAGATCGATAGAGCCAGCTGGGTGCATAGAGGGCTGTTGATGCAGTTCTGCCTCCTCTTCTTCCTCTGGCTCCATTTGCTCCTCTGTATCCTCATCTTTCACCTTCTCCACACTATCCTCTTCCTCACCGTGGGTGCTGAGGTGTGGCGAGGCACGGCCCTCGCTGCTCTTGCCCTCCTCATAGCCAAGATCGTCATCCTCCTTTTCCATCACCCCGAGGATGTCACCCAGCATTGAGGGTCCCAGGTCTACATGGAAGGACATTACTGACACAGCATGCTTCATTCCACCTCCGTAGTGACGGGAGCTCTCTGGAAGCTCAGTCAGCTCGCCAAAGTTTCGCTCCTCCAGCTCCAGGAAGTGAGGGGCTGCAGCTGCACCCGTTTCATCCACCTCCCCGTGCTGCTTGAAAGGACTTGAGGACAGACTCTTTGCCACCATACTGTCCCCTCTGTCTTCATCATTGAGAAACGGCAGAGACATGGCGTTCTTCACGTAGGTGGGTGACCCACCTGGGACCCCCGTGGTGTTGTCTCTCTGTTGATCCACTCTGGTGACAGACTGGGAACGCTTGCTGCTTCTAAAGGTACGAGACAAGAGGCCGGGCCGGGGAGAGCGGGGGAAGGATGTGGTCTCGGGGGGAGGTTCCCCCGACCGTGTGCTGAGGAAGGAGGTGTCGCCAAAAGCGTCACCACTGCGACCTACATGCATAGTGTGGCGGAAGTCGCCCAATGGGGCACTGATCATCTCCCTGGTTAGATCCATGCGCGAGCGGCGCTTGGTCTGAGAGGAACCAGACACTAGCTGTTTCAAGATCGGCATGGCGGCTGATTAGGTTGCTTAGTTTTGCACCACGATTCAGTCAGACTACGAAAAGAGCTTCCAGATCTTGAATGCGATGCTTGTTAGAAACCTTGGAATGAATACTGATGCTCCTTAAATCCAATTAGCCTGGGGACCTGAAAACACACACAAAAAAAACAAACAATAAATGACACAGAACCGATTCAGAATAATGCACTTACGTTTAAATAAAGAAAAAAAAGAAAGTGTATATTCCAAATCGCATTAACTGGTGTCAAACGGCTTGATTCAAATAAAAGAACCCTGTACTTTATTTGCTGCACAGCTTTCGCATCACATTGTGTAGAATATTCACATTTGACCGTTTAATCCCGTCAAGTAAACAAAAACATTTCTAGGAATTTCTAGGAAACAGTCTAGTAATTACAACCACTGAAGCTATCAATTATGCAAGTCTGTAATGATAAGCACCACTCTTCAAACAGCTCTGTGTGTGATGACCTCTGAGATGATATGGGGGGGGGGGGGGGGGGGGCTGTGGAACACCACAGGATTCTGTTTTAAAACAGCATTATAACAGAGCAAAAACACCAACCACAGACCAGCATGATCTGGAGAGGGAGAGTTGAGGTTTTTCTAACGCAAAGCTCATCTTTGACTGCACAACATCCATTATCAGACCAAAAACTTATCCAGTCACAGAAATGTAAATGGAATTTCAACCGGAGAAAAAGAGCCATGCGAGAAAACCCGGGCATCTTTCTTTCTCAGACAACAGCGTTGAAGCCCCTCGAGGTTTGTGACTGACAGCTGATAGAAAACATGTTTTTGCATTATTGAAACATGCAGCTCAGACAGAGGAAGCCTTGCTGCGGGCTGCCAGCTAGCCACTGCTGCTTTCTTCAGAAGCTCCACTGGAGGACAGGAGCAGGGTGTCTCATTAGAAATCTATCCCAACATCATAAAATACACATAAAAAAAAAAAATAAAAAAATTGCACTGCCATGGTGGTCTGCAAAATGAAGTGCAAGCAGTTTCTCCAGACAGATATCAGCAACACATGCACCTCTGACTTGTGGGTGGAAAATCTCCACGCTCGCACGTAAGCAAGCCTGCAGAGAAAACGCTTACCTTGCCATCTTAAGTGTGCTCTGTCTCTCTGGCTTTGCACTATGCATCTTCTCTGTTTGCTCATCTTAAAACAAGAAGATCATCAAAACAGTCTATGACTTAATCTTAAATCTAGGCTTTCTTGCAGGCAAGCCTTCAAAAAGATATCAATGGTGTGGTTGTTTTGGGCAGACGCATCGTCGGGCGTTATCGATTGTTTAATGTGGCAGACTCTTTAGTGCATTGACCTCGTTCTTCTGTCGCCACCCCCGTGTCTTTGCCAGCTGAGCCTCCGTACTCCTCTTCCTGTTAATGCCTTCACCTGCTTCGGTTTCCATAGAAACACTCTCCTGCAAGCAAGCAACAGCGTTTCCTGTCAGGGGCCGCAGAAGGCTTCAGGCTTCATACAAGCATGCAACACGTGGCCTCCGTCCGTGACAATCTACAGCTCAGACAATGCACCCTTTTAACCTGATGTCTGCTATGTTTTCACTCACTCACTCCATCCGTGTGGTGGGTATTTTTAATTGGTCAAAATGGAAAGTAATAAAAATATATATTAATGTTCCAATGCTATAAACCAGGAAGGGGGGAAAAAAAGGAGCCCATATCTGCTTATATTAAGAAAGCTACGTGTAAAATTGCAGCAATTTTAACCGACACTGAGACACAATGTGAAAACTTTCCATGAACTCCAAACGGTTTAGTGCCAAAACACACAAACAAGCCCATTTTTCACAGAAACATGTTTATTGTTGAAGCTGTATGTTCTGATTTTTTATTTTTTTGTGAAATAATAAAAAGGGAGAAATAATTCACACCCAGCCAAAAAACTTTTTTTTTTTTCCTGAGTAGCTGCTTCTGGGTGGCATAAACAGACAGGGAAAAACAACCAGCAGATGAAACAAGGACAGATGGTAAAAGCCCACCTCCCACTCCTTCATCTTTCACCCCCTAGGCCAGGATCAAGTTGAAAAGCTTAATGGTGCCCATTGCAGGGACATGGAGGCAGGAATTCATTTCAGGCTCCCAGGCCAAGTGTTCTTCATAAGCTGAATCTAAACCAGATCCCGGAAACTCTGCAGCAGCACAGTTCCACAGTTACATCAAACTCGATTCACAGCCCTGCTGTATTTATAGCTTTGTGTGTGTGTGTGTGTGTGTGTGTGTGTGTGTGTGTGTGTGTGTGTGTGTGTGTGTGTGTGTGTGCATGCACGTGTGGGTGTACACGTGAATGAAAAAGTGGGAAAGAGCCTTAGAAGGCAGCAGTTAGCGTGGGAACTATGGGGTCACAGTGGGGGGTGGGATTGACTTTATAAACAGACTTTCACAACACTCTGGGTTTTGGCTGCTGGAGAAACAGACAGAACAGGCAAACGAAGCACATCTGCACCATTTCAATTTGACTGCGAAATCGGAAACCGTTTAAAAGCTTTTTTTAAAAACTAACACGCACGGCACACATCTCTGACCCACAGACTGTCAAGCCCTTTGAATGATACAGAGGACGGCTGACTGGTCTTCCTGTGGATGTGCCGTTTCTCAGCTGCAGAGTAAAAAGCATCAGAGCATGCATGCAAACACACACAAGCACACACGATAAACCTGAGCACAGTGGGACCATTTCCAAATTGTTGCCAATGCTGCTTCACTTCTTTCTTTTTGAATCTGTTTGTGTAAATGATATTCCACCCTGTTCCCCCAAATGTATGTCTGCTGTGGGAATGTAATGTTAGCTCTGTTTATGGATCACATAACTCAATTATCAATTTAAATACCCAGGCTGGGTCTAGGGAGGGTTCTAAATCTGCTTAAATATCATATGGTTATAGCCACTTCTTTGTGGGAAGAAAATACACACCCAAATCTTCTGAGAGAAAAGCACAGAAATGACAGGAAGGAAGCAAATAGAAAAAAGCTCTGACTGAACAGATGAAAAAAAAAGAAAAGAAAAGAAAAACAGAGTTAAAAAAAAAAAAAAAAAATCATGAGATAACCTCAGTAGGTTCACCTGGGAGAATTTGGCGTCTCAAAGGAAATGCTGCAGTCATTTCTCAACACTGTAGAAAGATGCAACATCAGAGGAAGTGAACAAAGAGTAGCTGCAAGCCATGGCTCAGAAATGACAAATAAAATTAGCATGCATAGTTCACACACACACACACACACACACACACACACACACACACACACACACACACACACACACACACACACACACACACACACACACACAGAGCTGAAGACCATGAATTTCCTTTCATGACAAAACCATCTGGTCAACATCAGAGAAGTATTGACCTTTTGGATAATTTGTGTTAAGGACGAACATAACTTTTCACTTCCTGTCAATACTCTCACACTAGACTGGTCAACAATAATACGTAAAGGATCGCTCACAGACACACGCTCACAGACACACACACACACACATAAACACACAGGCTCCTCTCAAACATGACTAATGGTCCATTTCCCTAATTGAGTATTGATGCACCTTCTTTGTGCTTAATTCGTCCAGGGTGTATTCTACTGTCTGGGACAGGGTGGCTGCTGCCGTGGTGGTGGGGGCTGTCTGTCTGCCTCATTTGAAGCCAGTGACCTGGATGGACAACTGAGTGACCTGAGGGTGAAATGGCATTAGGAGGTTTGGAGGCCTCGTGCATCCAAATCTGTGAGGAACAGGGCCTGAAATTGCTGCCTCACTTGAAAATTAGTCAATCACACCTTTGGCAAACCCAATTCAATTACACCACCAGAAAGAGGTGTACTGCTGTTCAGTAATATGCCCACACACACACACACACATGCGCGCGCGCGCACACACACACAAACACATGTTCCAGTAATTAAGCAGACAAATGGTTTCTAGTAGATAGGTATCTGCCATGCAACTCAGTTAAGAGGCCTGAATATCCCATTTAGGAAGGAGCAGCCCTAGGACAAACAGTGGAAATCACATTATCTCTCAATCACACAGACAGGGAACAACATACATCAAGCTGATGCTGCCCTCTGAGATAAATGCAGCAATGAGAAAACACACTGATCTAATGAGAAGTTACAAATAAAGCCCTTAAAAGCTCACATAAAAAACCAGATTTAGCTGTTGGTGAAATGGCCCATTATGGGCCCTCTGACTGGGCATGCCATTTGCTTGTGGTGTTATGGATTCAGATCAAGTTGTTGACCTACAGGGTGTCTTGAGTGCGCCCCCCGCCACACTACCCATTTTCCATGCCGTTCTCCACCATGCGGTTCCAGTACAGCGTGAGGGCCATGGGCTCATTTTGATCAAAGTGTGAATCCTCCGCAGTCTAAAGAGCAAAGCAAATCCAAACGTTACTGTGAAATGCTGAAAATGATGGGAAACATCAGGCATGGTCACAGATTTTGCTTACACATGCTGACCGGGCGCCTGTTCAGAGCCAACCTTGGCCTGTGCAAGTTCTCCTGCGCTATGACAGGCGAAGCTGCAACAACCAGTTGATTGATAGGGAATGAATTGGGCGCGATTCTGATAATCAGTTAATCGTCTCAAGAAAAGCATTCTAAAATAAGTATATTTGGGGATTATGGACTGTCGGTCAGGCATAAGACAGCTGAGGAATTCTGTGAATCTGATTTTCAAAACAAAGAATCATTTAATTAAAGAAAATAAAGAGACAGTATATCCTTACATCAAAACCAAGCATAATGATGAAAGATGCATTTCTCAAGTACAAACACCTTTATATAAAAAAAAAAAAAAAAAAAAAAAAAAAAATCACATATCAGTGTTTACCTGGCAAGCTGGTGTGAGTCTGTTAAGCTAATGTCACACTTTACTCAGCAGGACATTTAAGTTGCTAAGGATCAAAGTACAACAGATTTTTTTAGAGCTTTCCTGTTAATAAATGCGCCTGTAGGTTTTTGAATTGGCACTGATATCAGTGAGTGCTAAATCTGTCACTATCCTTAGATCAGTGAGTGGAATATTTGAGGTAAGCAGCTGTGACTGGAAGAACAAACCTAAAAAACTAAGCAGAGTTTAAAAATAGCATTCAGCTTACTGCTAATGATTGTACAATGAAAAAGACTGTTAGTGCGGCTCCTGTGCAGTGTGGCTCCTGCGTTCATGGAGCAACACTTCGGCAAAGTTTATCATAACCATCAATAGGCCAAAGGTAAAAAGTCCCTTTTTGTTACACGAGCAGGTCAGAGAAGCCAGCACGAGGAGGAGAAGTGATAGACCAGGCCAGAGCAGAGGCCCAACACCCAATGGCAGGGTTCCCGGCAGAGAACGGGCCCGCAGCAAGTCAGCTCGACGTGTACCAACTGACCTCTGTCATCTGAGGGGAGATGGCTTGTCTCTTTTACATTTACAGCCAACACAGCCTCCAGACACGACACTCCATCTCTATCTCTCTCTCTCAGTTCTCTGCTTTTATGGAGCCGACAGCTTTTTATTACAGGCGGCAAGCAGCGGACGGCAGACAATAATGCTATGCCCCACTTCAACACGTTCGAGATTGAAAACGATTCGGTGGGCTCAACAGGGCTGATAAACAGGGATCTACAGTGCCTTTCTTTATGCACAAACAATGTCCATTCCTGCCCTGCTATCGCCTGTGATCAGAATACGTTCTACGAAGCACCCGGTTCTGAAATTGCAGCCAGCATGGCTAGACATCACCGTCATCTCTGCACTGGGCATCTAAATAAACATGGGCGGGCGGGGGGTGGGTGGGTGGGGGCATTTGGTGTGTCTTGACATACGCAGAGAATGAGCAGAGAGGAAAAATTGACACTGGCCGTATCAACCAGACAGCATGCCAGAAATAACCACTTAACATTATTTTGAATGTTTTCAGGAATGAGACAGGGCTAAAAACCCCCTGAGCATTTTCATTCTTATCCATCTGGTCATCACAAAAGCTCTGCAACAAGCTCCGGCTCAGCTCCAAGACATTAATAATTATCCTCGTCTCTGCTAAGACATCTGGGCACTGGTAAAAATGGCAAAATGGCTCAGAATTACCAGCGAGATAAGTGACTGACATCGGTGACCTCAGCTCGATAATTGCAAAGCATGCTGTTTTCTAAAAGCTTGGATTTCATATGCATGTGGCTGCCAGTTCAGGGGAGAAACATGCTGGTGCGTTAGTGGGGCGTACGTCCACAGGAAGGGCAGGGAGAAAATGAGGTGGTAAACCCTCCCATCACTCCGGAAATCTACCCTTCCTGCCCTTCCTGACCGGTCGTAATGTAAACACGGTTGTCCTCCATCATACTCTAATACTGATGGGCTAACCAAACAAACGCAGCTCATATCTCCATCAACACTCAGTTTATTAACCTAACAGGGTTACGGCCGGTGCTGGGACAGTGTGTTCAGCCGCAGCTCCAAATGGAGCAGATCAGGATGAGTTAGTTTAATTATTTTCGAAGCTAAACACAACCGGATGTTCTCCATATTGGGTGGCTGAGTCACGGCCGATGACAGCTCTGGCCTCAGGCCCAGATGTCCGTACCGTCGCCCGGGACAGACTGACACAGGCTGGCCAGGTGTCTCTTCAGAGCCGCAGGAGAGGAGCAGGGGCTTGAATTGTGAAAACACTCGAGTGGAAACCTGTGCCCCTCGACGGAAAGAATGCAGGGAAATTATGGGATTCGGAGAATCTTGCTTTAAAGTGCAAGAGTGCCATAATTATAGAGTCAGAGGAGCATAAAAAGCAACAGAATGCACAGGCTGGAGGGAAGCCAAAGAAGCAGCTATCAAACAAACAGTCAAACTTTTTAGAAAACTCCGGAAACCACTCAACCTGTGTGTGGGAAATTTTCTCCATGGAGTGGCAACCTACAATGTGACTCTTAAGTGGATGAACTATCCACTAGGTCTTTTTTTTTTTCTTTTCAGAATTTAATGCTCAATTATTAGAATGTAAAATAGCCAATGATATCCAAAATGAAAATAAAGACAGACTCTCTAAAAAACTCGTTAAAACAAACCCCTGCCACTGTTTATTGCTACATTGACATCAATTCTATAGAATATTTGCAACTGTGACAAGGAAACAGGATGGCAAAAGAGAATGAACAGTTCCTACGACTCTTAGCATCAACCCCAACATGCTGGGTCACAATACAGCAGGCTGGATAAGAACAGAAAACAATGACTCCAAACAAAAGACACAGGAACAAACACAGTATTCTCACAGTGACATAAGAGACGCCCTTAGAGTTTAATGATGGGACAACAAGGTCATAAAAAAAGATAGTCGCTGGTAGTGACAAGTATATCCATAAATCAAAACTAAGAGAAAGTTTAACAACTAGTAAGATTTCCACTAAACTGGGAGTTTATGTGTATCATTTGCAGGCCTGTGGTAATGACTGAGGCATACGACAATCTGTTATTGAAACTGCACATCATTCAAAAGTCCTGTCATGTTGTCTATAATAATCCAGCAGGTCACTATCACCATGCTCACATGCATTCCAGGGGGAAAAAAAGAAAGAAAAAAAAACAAAAAACAGTTTATATTGGCATTTCCTGGAATGTGAAGGGGCCGGACAGGACACACACATTGCCTCAAATGAGCATACAAACTACAGACGTGTTCAAACATTGGCACAGGACTACATACTATGCACTTACCACAGATAACACATAAATTTAACTTCAGTGCCACCACAAAGACATTGTGGGAGGCATATCATCTTCAGAATGAAAGCAAGGTGCGCCGACTTGTTCGCTTTGGTAAACAAAATTCTGAGCAGGTTGTGTTTCCTGGGCTTTGAGCCAGCAAGNAAAATCACATATCAGTGTTTACCTGGCAAGCTGGTGTGAGTCTGTTAAGCTAATGTCACACTTTACTCAGCAGGACATTTAAGTTGCTAAGGATCAAAGTACAACAGATTTTTTTAGAGCTTTCCTGTTAATAAATGCGCCTGTAGGTTTTTGAATTGGCACTGATATCAGTGAGTGCTAAATCTGTCACTATCCTTAGATCAGTGAGTGGAATATTTGAGGTAAGCAGCTGTGACTGGAAGAACAAACCTAAAAAACTAAGCAGAGTTTAAAAATAGCATTCAGCTTACTGCTAATGATTGTACAATGAAAAAGACTGTTAGTGCGGCTCCTGTGCAGTGTGGCTCCTGCGTTCATGGAGCAACACTTCGGCAAAGTTTATCATAACCATCAATAGGCCAAAGGTAAAAAGTCCCTTTTTGTTACACGAGCAGGTCAGAGAAGCCAGCACGAGGAGGAGAAGTGATAGACCAGGCCAGAGCAGAGGCCCAACACCCAATGGCAGGGTTCCCGGCAGAGAACGGGCCCGCAGCAAGTCAGCTCGACGTGTACCAACTGACCTCTGTCATCTGAGGGGAGATGGCTTGTCTCTTTTACATTTACAGCCAACACAGCCTCCAGACACGACACTCCATCTCTATCTCTCTCTCTCAGTTCTCTGCTTTTATGGAGCCGACAGCTTTTTATTACAGGCGGCAAGCAGCGGACGGCAGACAATAATGCTATGCCCCACTTCAACACGTTCGAGATTGAAAACGATTCGGTGGGCTCAACAGGGCTGATAAACAGGGATCTACAGTGCCTTTCTTTATGCACAAACAATGTCCATTCCTGCCCTGCTATCGCCTGTGATCAGAATACGTTCTACGAAGCACCCGGTTCTGAAATTGCAGCCAGCATGGCTAGACATCACCGTCATCTCTGCACTGGGCATCTAAATAAACATGGGCGGGCGGGGGGTGGGTGGGTGGGGGCATTTGGTGTGTCTTGACATACGCAGAGAATGAGCAGAGAGGAAAAATTGACACTGGCCGTATCAACCAGACAGCATGCCAGAAATAACCACTTAACATTATTTTGAATGTTTTCAGGAATGAGACAGGGCTAAAAACCCCCTGAGCATTTTCATTCTTATCCATCTGGTCATCACAAAAGCTCTGCAACAAGCTCCGGCTCAGCTCCAAGACATTAATAATTATCCTCGTCTCTGCTAAGACATCTGGGCACTGGTAAAAATGGCAAAATGGCTCAGAATTACCAGCGAGATAAGTGACTGACATCGGTGACCTCAGCTCGATAATTGCAAAGCATGCTGTTTTCTAAAAGCTTGGATTTCATATGCATGTGGCTGCCAGTTCAGGGGAGAAACATGCTGGTGCGTTAGTGGGGCGTACGTCCACAGGAAGGGCAGGGAGAAAATGAGGTGGTAAACCCTCCCATCACTCCGGAAATCTACCCTTCCTGCCCTTCCTGACCGGTCGTAATGTAAACACGGTTGTCCTCCATCATACTCTAATACTGATGGGCTAACCAAACAAACGCAGCTCATATCTCCATCAACACTCAGTTTATTAACCTAACAGGGTTACGGCCGGTGCTGGGACAGTGTGTTCAGCCGCAGCTCCAAATGGAGCAGATCAGGATGAGTTAGTTTAATTATTTTCGAAGCTAAACACAACCGGATGTTCTCCATATTGGGTGGCTGAGTCACGGCCGATGACAGCTCTGGCCTCAGGCCCAGATGTCCGTACCGTCGCCCGGGACAGACTGACACAGGCTGGCCAGGTGTCTCTTCAGAGCCGCAGGAGAGGAGCAGGGGCTTGAATTGTGAAAACACTCGAGTGGAAACCTGTGCCCCTCGACGGAAAGAATGCAGGGAAATTATGGGATTCGGAGAATCTTGCTTTAAAGTGCAAGAGTGCCATAATTATAGAGTCAGAGGAGCATAAAAAGCAACAGAATGCACAGGCTGGAGGGAAGCCAAAGAAGCAGCTATCAAACAAACAGTCAAACTTTTTAGAAAACTCCGGAAACCACTCAACCTGTGTGTGGGAAATTTTCTCCATGGAGTGGCAACCTACAATGTGACTCTTAAGTGGATGAACTATCCACTAGGTCTTTTTTTTTTTCTTTTCAGAATTTAATGCTCAATTATTAGAATGTAAAATAGCCAATGATATCCAAAATGAAAATAAAGACAGACTCTCTAAAAAACTCGTTAAAACAAACCCCTGCCACTGTTTATTGCTACATTGACATCAATTCTATAGAATATTTGCAACTGTGACAAGGAAACAGGATGGCAAAAGAGAATGAACAGTTCCTACGACTCTTAGCATCAACCCCAACATGCTGGGTCACAATACAGCAGGCTGGATAAGAACAGAAAACAATGACTCCAAACAAAAGACACAGGAACAAACACAGTATTCTCACAGTGACATAAGAGACGCCCTTAGAGTTTAATGATGGGACAACAAGGTCATAAAAAAAGATAGTCGCTGGTAGTGACAAGTATATCCATAAATCAAAACTAAGAGAAAGTTTAACAACTAGTAAGATTTCCACTAAACTGGGAGTTTATGTGTATCATTTGCAGGCCTGTGGTAATGACTGAGGCATACGACAATCTGTTATTGAAACTGCACATCATTCAAAAGTCCTGTCATGTTGTCTATAATAATCCAGCAGGTCACTATCACCATGCTCACATGCATTCCAGGGGAAAAAAAAGAAAGAAAAAAAAACAAAAAACAGTTTATATTGGCATTTCCTGGAATGTGAAGGGGCCGGACAGGACACACACATTGCCTCAAATGAGCATACAAACTACAGACGTGTTCAAACATTGGCACAGGACTACATACTATGCACTTACCACAGATAACACATAAATTTAACTTCAGTGCCACCACAAAGACATTGTGGGAGGCATATCATCTTCAGAATGAAAGCAAGGTGCGCCGACTTGTTCGCTTTGGTAAACAAAATTCTGAGCAGGTTGTGTTTCCTGGGCTTTGAGCCAGCAAGCGCGGTCTACACTGCGCTGTGCCCAGTAACACAGAACTTGGCACGGTGTCCAACGCCGCACAGAGGATGAATAACTTTCACCTTCAGGCACTAACCATATGTCTCCTGCAGGCAATTAGATGCTTTGTAATTTAAGAAAGGGGAGAATGGAGAGGGCAGAACTTGTGCTGGCTGGTTTAAAATGCGTCGTCTGCTCAGAGAGGCATTTCAGAGGCACTTCTGGGAAAACGTAAACAGGCTAAGCCTACGACACGATCTTGGTGATCAGGTTTGCTTGTTTGCTCTGTCATCAAACTAAGTCCATCACAGAGCAGCTCATCAAAAAAGAGGGGAAAAAAAAGAAAAGAAAAGAAAAAACCTCCGCGTTTCGTATGTGTTTCGTATAACACGGGTCAAATGTCATATTTAAACCTTTAAAAACAAAGAAAGCCTCCCAAATTAACCCACAAGCAGAGCCCTCTGATAACATTATCTCCTCAAACAAGGAGGAGCTCTTATCAGTACGGCGGCGATGGAGCGATGGCCCACAGACCTGAGGCCCATCACCTTATTATTCCAGTCAATGAGCTCATCAGATGCCATTGTGACTCCTATGCCAAGCCCACGGGCTCTGGGTAATGAATTGGACAAATAGCAGTGCATGCTGGGAAAGAAAGTGTACTGTAGGGTGTTTTTGTTGTCTTTTTTTTTTCTTCTTCTTTTGATAATAGGAAATCCATAACCTTCCACATTACAGGATTACATTAGTTCTTCTGTTACTCACTCATTTCTTGAGCAGGTTTGCACGTGTTTCAAAAGAATCAGCATTGCATCAAAAAAAAAATTCACATTTACAACACATTCGCTCACTATGTCATCAAACCCCATGTGTGGCCTGTATGGAAGAGAGGTTTCCTTTGGAGAGAAGTCGCAATTTAAAGAGAGACGCTGCGCGTCAGTTCATACATATTGTTCCAAAGGGGCTGTAGAAAATATCAGCAAGAAGAAATGTTTCAGACTCTCCTTTTAACTGCGCTCGTGTTTACCTCTGCCTGCTGAGTCGATCAGATTACAATAAAGCTGTGATATTGGGTGGGTCACTGGCAGAGAGAACAATAAGTGGCTGACCCACTGAGCCAGTGAATAAAGCTGGGCCTTTAAATGCATATTTGAGCTGCAGGTGAAAATCCGAAGACACATTTTGACGCGGTGAAGTTTAAGTACACGAGCACGAACAAAAATTTAAGACAAAAAAAAAAAAAAAAAAAGCGCACACGCACTTACCGAGCATCCCATTCATAAAAAGCCGGGCGCTGCACCACTGAGGCCCCCAGCAGCTCGACAGTGTGGGGCGGGGGTGGTGGTGGTGGTGGGCGCGTTCATCAAACGGAGGATGTGAAGCGGCCGGGTGGACACTCGCGACTCCGAAGGAGACGCCGTTGGACAGAACCGGCCTTTCTTCGCGCCTAGGAAATGTTATAGTGGCCGCCGCCGCCGACGCTGCATCCTCAGACGCCGCCGCTCCGAAGCGCAGTAACTCACTACGACGCCTCTTGCCCAGGCGGCGTGCGTGAACACGCCCCCTTTACGCGGCTCCTTAAAGACACAGGCCGCCAGCGTGCGGCCGCTCGCGCTCAGGCTCGGTATCACTTCCGTCACGAGGAAAGGCGGGGTCGGTGTCACGCACGCTAATGAGAAAAAACAAACCAGGAAATTCAACCGTTCTATAAACGCGAATCCCCATTAGATTTTTATACAAATCTAAATATTAAAGCGATATTACACAAAGTGAGTCATATATAGCTATGGGGAGACATCTCACTTATTTTACATGGAGAGTAGCTTCTACAAGCTTCCAAGGCTAATAAGTGGGACACAGTGGTCCAACTGTCTTTTTGGGCAGACACTTAAGATAAAACAAATCACATTGTCGTAATTATACAGAAGTTTTTCTAAAGCTATAGTACAAGTTTAAATATAGCTTTAAGGTAAGTTTTCTCCTTTTGGCTTCCTGTCTTTTTAAAGTCACAACCAAAAGTCCAATTTCGAGAAAAACATCCATAAGCTGTAAGTAAGCCACTGTCTGCATTGAACTCAAGGCTTAATTGAGTGACTGAACCATTTGTTCTACCTTGTGTATTCCAGGTTGACCTGCTGCCCTCTGTCAGCGACTGGTCATTTGTACCTTTTGCGATGGAAATGAGGGGGAAGTAGCCAAGGTACTCCCCAAGGCTGCACAAGATCACCCTGAGCTCAAGAGAAAGGAATGTGTGAATTGGTTGATAATTATCAAAGGGCAAAAATCACTGTCCTTCAGTACCTGTGGAGAGAATGACTACTCGCTTTTGTCTAACAGACGATCTGTCCCCGCTTTTCTTGAAAATCTCGGTTATTTCATAATGTCAGGAGCAGCCTGTCCATCACACACATATAAGAGCTATTTACTGCCTTTGGCTATGTTCCCAGTAAGGTCTATCCCACCAGCTGATGGGAGAACAGGGCTCTTTATGGTCAGAATGTGACTGCAGTGGCCTTTTGTCCAGGCTCAAGCTGCATGCATTCAAATATCATGTTACTTTTTTTTCTTTTCTCCCACCCACGCCCCTATCATATCAGTTTTACTCATTGCCTTTCTGCAGAATGTGACGTTGTTGCTGAAATCTGATTGAGGCAGGAAATCAGAGAACACATTTCCAAACACTGCAATAACCTGATTACAGTAAAACCTGCATTCTCACACAGCCCTTCAGATTGTTCTGCTGGCCCTGATCCTGCTCTGCTGACTGAACATTTCCTGCATTCAGAGCTCATTGTATTCTTTACCACAAGAAACTTCAAATGATGCATCATTTCAAGGTATGCCTCTTCAAGTCAAGAGGAAAAACTTAATACCAGGGGGATGCAGACTAATAAAATCGCAAAACGTGTGGATGATTTTGCCTAAAGTCACTTAGAATCCAAGTTGGCTCATTATTTTTCCCTCACTCACTGATGCTCAGTTATAAGTGCTGCTGCTGGAGCAATACCACAACAGCCCCCTGCTGTTTTAGCTCAGGCAAGTTTGACAGTTCTGTTCAGTGGAGCGTTAGAAGAGGGTGCTTGTGCGGTTGTGTCTCAGCTTTGCTTTGTCTCTATATGTATTTGATGCACTTGAGTCTTTCCAAAAGTTCATTCTCATTTAGGAAACTCCCGAGCTTTCTGGCCTTTATCCCCTGGTTTCACCATCTGTTTACAGTAATGCTGAGAAGATAAGATGTTGAACTTTCTCCCAGATTGGACATGTGACCCCTTTAATTTTCTGGAACTTTCATTTTGGACTTTTGGCAATGGTTTGCAGTGTTAACAGTCGGGTGTTGTGTGCCTCTGCATGTCTATTGCTGTGGTGCCAGTAGAAACAGGAGGAGTTGTGTGATGGGACCCAGCTTCTCCCTTATTCTTAGTGCAGAGGAAACCTGCAGTCAACTTAAATGCGACTGGTATATTGTCAGTCTTACACGCTGTTGTTATTTTACGGCAGAGGGTGTCAAATAAAGTCAGACATCTGCGCTAAGCCTGGAAATCATATAAGAGACTCTGGACTGTGCCCTTCAACCTTCTAGCCATGCAACTCAGGCTTGTGTTTTGCAGTGCAATTTACTTCCCATGAGGATGAATTCTGTGACAAAGGTCTAGACAGACCTGATTGGTCTGCCTTGCAGAGGACAGTGTAGAAACCGATTTCAGGGCTTTGATTGTGCTCACAAAACCAGGACTATGATGAATAGCCTTCATTTTACTGACTATCTTGGCTGTTATGAAGATGTCTCAACTGACTGCAAATATTGACAGGTATGTTTCTGAGAGCGAAAATATGATAAATCTGAAGGGTTTTTTTTGTTTTTGTTTTTGTTTTGTTTTTTTACAGTTTGACCAAACCCTTTGTTCATAAAAAACTTTCTAAAAGCTGTAACTTCCAATTTCCATCTGTGTGATTTTGTCCTAATTTTGGAGTCACCAGTCAAGATGAGTTAGCTGGGTTGCAAATGTGCTCTGACGCTCTCTAACAGGCACAGTCAGAATCAGGACACATTTTGAATAAGTGGGTCCCATGAGGAGATTGACTGAACTGAAATGTAAAAATGTAACAGATTTCTTGATGTGAAGCCACGTCTCTGTGTGTGTGTGTGTGTGTGTGTGTCTGTGGGTGAATGTGTGTGAACAGAAGATTACTCCGTGTGCCTCCCTGCAGTGAATTGGCAGAAGGTGAAAATAGTCATGGTGGAGTTGAGTGTGAAGAATTACCATAATTTTGAGTTACAAAATAGAATTATTTAAAATGTCACACAGCAATATGTTATATTTAGTTTTTAAAGCTGAGCTTTAGTTTTTAGTCGTTGTCCGGATGCAAAGTATACACAAGCTACACAAATTCCAGATTTATATTTAGATTTCACACACCATTGTAATGTGACTCAACAATAGCATTTGCCTAATGATAAATTATCCACATATGATGATCCAGCCACTTTAGTGATGAATGAATTGTAAATGTTTTATATATATACATATACATATATATATATATATATATATATATATATATATATATATATATATATATATATAT
>CM076664.1:4191072-4259137 GCA_038496675.1 Rachycentron canadum | reverse complement strand
TGTATAAGAGACAGATATATATATATATATATATATATATATATATATATACATTTTTATTTTTTTTTTACATTTTTTGTTTATAGTTTTCTGATGAGGCTGAATAAAGATGTTCCAACACAAACATTCAGTACCCTTGACTTTCTGTTCTTCCTTAAAGCCTTCCAGTCTGATCCCACTGTTTCTCCCCCCTTTGCTTTTCTTAAGATCAATGTTTTCCGGACTGAAATAAGGAGATTACCCAGGCACCCTCTCCCACCCTCTCCCACCCTCCCCCAGCTTTTCGGCATGCTTGCACTGGATCAGGTTCTTCTTCAAATTCTTCCTTGTAACTCATGCTCTTACGCATCCCAATTATGTCTCTGTTGTGGCTAAGAGAATCAGGTCATTTCTGCACCATAGGATCGAATGTCACTTATAATCACTCTGTCTTCCAGACGATGCAAAAAGGTCTAGTTATATCTGTGTAAAATAGTTGTCTACGGGGTCAAAAATTCACCAAACCTCTCACATATCACAATTATGAATCACAACCTTATTTGCCAACATTTATTAGGCTGTAAAGTATCCTGTTATATTCTAAGATATTCAGATGAGGCATGAAGAAAAGGCCATTACAAAATAGAATATTTTATTTTAGAGAGCTACCATGAATAGGTCCATATTGTTTCCGTCATGATGCATACAGTTATGTTCACACTGGAAATTTGACAGATGATATTTCTGGACCAACTGCCTAAGTTTATACACTATGGGTCCAACTCCAGCACAGCAATGTCCCGTTCAACTTTTGTTAAGAACCAGCATATTCAGAGGTGTTGTAGGAACCATCTCATCATAAAACATGGATACGTGTGTACTGTGAGCATAAAACACATCGCCAGTCATTATATCTATGCCATGTTACACTGTAACACGTTGAACACAAATGATATCACAACACAATCCTCCATTGAGCATTTCACGCATGTGTTGGTGTTATTGTCCGTCCTTAAATAAAGCTTTTTCCAAACAGACACAGGTACACAATTAAGCTGACTGCTTCTTCAGCCTCATGAACAAACTGAGATTGTAAAATACACATAAAGTCTCTTATTTTGAATGACTGGGAATGACTGGTTTCCTACTGTCTTTCCAGTAACATCACAGCAACATATTTTTAAAAAAATGTCACATTTAAGATCCTTTTCTTGAAGATTTTATCAAAATTAGAGCTTTCAATTTGGTCACTGTTTGTGGTTTAGACTTGTATAGATCTATTTTGATGTTCTTTGTGTTTTCGTAACTCAGTCAAAGTGAATTATTCATGTACTTCATTGACAACTATTAATATCTTTATATCTAACGTGTTTGTGATCAGATAATATCATGTGAAGAAGAAGATTTGTGCTTTTGGTCCTCTTGTCATATTCTGTGATTAACATAAAAGCAAACCAATGCACCAATGATGAATGATGTCTAATGTTTGTGTATCTACTGACATGAGTACCTGCACACAATCAACACATTCCCCAGACTACTATAAAGGTGCCACAATGCTTTAATGTGATTCATAACATTGTCACTAGTGATGTTCTGAAAATGTTGAGCTTGAAGCTGATTGATATAAATATCTGGTAAACAATATAAGACAAGTACATATAGTAAACACATAATGCAGTTCCAACAATGATTAGGCAGAGTGAGAAACTCAAAGGCAGCCAATGGCCACGGTGACCATTAGTGTCGCTCTCAAAGTCAGAGTCAATTTCTCACAACAGTTTCTTCAAACATATTTTTCCATCAGAGTTGGGTTTTCCATTATCCAGTCTCAGCAAGCCAAGAGGTCCATACTCTATATGGTTCCAAAGTGGTTGTTTTTCCATAAAGCTCTCATATTAAACAATAATACAGTGTTTTAAAACAAAGGTTTTCTTTTTTCAGAACCTCGGGTTCCATTTACCCCTTGTTTATGTGGTTGAGCCTTCAAATAAATTTACTCAAGCAACGCATAAAAACTTTCAAATGATTGTCTTTTCATGATATACATATCACATGGACTAACCAACCATACGTGCTATACACAATCATACACACACACTCTTCACAGAGGAGAAAGCGCTATTCAAGATGCCTGCAATGCTTAATATAGAGCAACAACTCTGTCAGTAAGACAGAGTCAAAAGGAAAAAAAAAAAGAGCAAAATACAAATAAACCAACAACAACAAAATCAAAGACTCGTCCTCAGGGTCCTGTTGTTATTGGAAGGAGAGCTGTGTGTCAAACAAAAGAGGAGAAGCCTGCGGTAGGTGCCTGAGCGGCACAGCCCAGACTGCTGGGGGGCCGGTAGAGGGTGCCGTGCTGGCTGGGGGGTTCAGAGGACAGCAGGGAGGGGGTGGGAGTCCGGCTTCCCTTAGGCCTAAACAGGGTGCCCTGGCCCTGGCACTGCGGCTGTGGGGATGGGGCACTCTGGGGGAGGAGAGGGGGCAGAGGGGGCACGGGTGGGGGGTGTGGCCGTGACTCCTGCTCCACCAGGGGCTCGGGCTGGGAGTAGCCATACGCCGGTGGACGAGAGACGCCCTTCTGCTGCCGCCGCCAGGAGTTGTAATAGGTGGGGTCACTGATGTAATGGTTGACGAAGGAGTGGGTCTTCTGTCGGCTCTGATCCATCTCATATTCGCTGTCGCTGCCCTGCAAGTCAGTGTGGAAACAGGTGTTGTTAAAAAAAACAACAAAAAAAACATGATAGTTACAAAATAGTGTTTAGTGAAAAAACAAAAGACCACAGCTATGTTTACAGGCTCACAAATCAAGGCTAATTCTATTGCAGCTTCTTTACAGACAAACCACACAATACTGAGTCATAACACAGCAGGGAATATCTACTGAGAGACGACTGAAAATCTATTAATCCATGTGCAATTCTATGGGGCAGATAATCACTTTTTTCAAGCCTCTATCACAAACAGGAGCTCACCCAAAGCTCCGTGGAGCACAGCTGTGATAAGTGTACACAAGAGCGTCCTAGAATTGGACAGAGATAATGTTGACAGGATTAATTTGCTTTTTGTTGTAATATGAAGCCATCAGCCTTATAAGTAACAAATGTTTGTGTGGGTGAATCCTGTCGCTGTTCCAGCACATTGTGCAGGCTGAGAAACACAAACAGTGGGAAAAAAAGAGAGCAAATTACTCTCATGGAAAACATTACACACTTGGCACATTTGTGTGCCCGACAAGTGCCTGCCCATCTAGCGCTCTATTGAGACACTGCAGCTTAACAGATGTTGAAGCACCATTTATTTGCACAAGTGGCACGTAAACAGTGGGAGGGCTATGCAGAGGATAGAAATAACACCAGTTTGTGTCTCCCGGGAGAATCATGTTTGTTCAAACCGGATTGAACAATGTTTTGACTGCACAGGTAGCAGATAAATTGGCCGGGGAGACCTGGAGCAAGTGTGGGAAGACAGATGTTCAGAATCTGCCGCAATCAGCTTCTCTGCCGTTTGTATTCATCATCCCTCATCACTTCTACCCTCCCCATCTCTTCACTGAACCTCCCTTTTACATGCACACACTCACACACACACTGAGCTAGTTCAGATCATCATGTGACTAGTTGACACCCAGCAGGCCAGATTGACATGACATTTCCTGTTTGAGGAAAATTAATTAGTTGTGAAGATATTCCAAGACAAATGAGACATGAGAAGCAGCCCCATACTTTCTTCCCATGGGAGAAATCAACATTAAAACTCAGATCCAGAGATGTCAGCCATGACTTGCCTGCACTAAACAGACGATAAGTGGTGATCCACTTAAGACAGAATGTCTTGCTGACTGTCATTTATTTATCATTAGAAATGCAGCTTCATAATTAGACAGCATCCAGCAAAGCTCTGATTATGACAGAAAGAACGTAAAAACCCTCGGATATCTGATGATGACTGTGGAAGTATTTTTGAGTTTAGAAAGTCTCCAAGCATGTCCCCAAAAGACTTTGTCGTTTGTCTACTGCTTTGAGGACATGAACTGCAAGCCAGGGTCACTGCTTACCTGAGAGTCAGATATCTCAGAGGGTTTCTCAGTCAGACTGCTGCTCTCTGCTGGGATCAGGTCGTTATATTTAGTGCTGACGTCCTCGTCTGAATAGTGCAGACTTCCAGGACTGGGTCTTGGTGGAGACCTGGGCAGATGGAGAAGAGACAGATATATGTATATGAGAGATTGAAAGCAAAGAAGCAAAGACAGAACCCGACACACACACACACACACACACACACACACACACACACACACACACACACACACACACGATGGTTACATAAGAAAAAATGTTTCATTTGATCATCATCATATTTCTCTTTTGGGAATCTCAAGAGCTCTCTCCTCTTTGAGAACACATTTGAATAAACATTAAAAGCCCTGTCATTCCTGTGACTGACACCTTTCAGATGACTAACGAAAGCCTGCAAAAGAGTTCCAAAAGTGAAAAAGCTTCATCATCCCACAGGGTGGGTGTTGGGGGGTGTGCGGAGATTCAACACAGACACATTGATGAAAATAATACCTTACTTCAGACAATCACAGAACAGGTTATTTATGCATTCCTGGAAGCCACTAATACACAAAGCAGGGAAGAGATTATACTTGGTTTTATTCTTTTGCTATTTCCTACTGATCTTTGCCAAGCGTCTGTTGGGAGCATTGGCAGGGGGTGAGTTCTGCATGATATCAACTCACTTTAACTGTCTTGAGATATAAAAACAGGATTCTGTGTAAAAACATATGCGCATCGTCATGAACGGATTTTGTGTGGTGATTAGAGCTGAATGACTGTACATATTGAGTCGGTCATAGATTTAGACCTCATGCAGAAAAGCTGCATAACTAAGCATGGCCCTGAGCTCAGCGAAGGATTATAAAGTTATTTTATGAGTGCAGGTCAAGTAAATAGACCCCTAGCTTCTTTTGGCTCCAGTCATTAAGTTTCTAAAGTGAAGCAGAGAGAAAAATCTGCAGGCAATTATTTCTTCTTCTTTTGCAGTAATGACTGTTGCTGTATTCAAGGTCTGCTGAGACTGAATGGGATAGTTCGAGGGCTAAAACTGGACCACTACCTTCACATCACTGAGTTACATCAGTGATCTTAGTATGTAACTCATGCTATTATAGCACTAAGAGAAGCTCAGTTGATTTCAGAAAAAAAAAGACTTAAGAATCATATAAACTGGGAATGGCATGAAAGTAAATGTTTAAATGATCTGAAATGGAAAACGTTGTATGTGGGGGCAGAGGAGACAGGCATAAAACTCTGTGATGTCAAGTGTAATGCTAAAGCATAAAGCAGACAACCTTGACGACCTCTGAAGTAAAAATTAATATGTGCTGAGATATATGCAGGAGCTTAATCACTGGCAATGCCAAGAACAGGAAGCTTAGAAGACACAACATGACAACGGCCATGAAAGGATTGACACAACAAAGGGAAATCTCTTTTTGGGTTAAAGGGGATGACATGAGAGGGCAGACTGTGAGAAAAAAAATAAAACAAAATCTACTTAGAATTCAAACAGGGTTAAATCAGACATTAAAGGGACAGGGCCACGTGAGTGTAGGAGGAGGGGCGATGGATCCTGCTACCTACAACACTCAACACAAAAAGCAGCCAGTGAGCTTTGAATTATTTAGAAGCACTGTATTTTTTTTTTCTTCTCGCCTTATCTGTCTAATTCATCCCTCTCTCCCTCACCCTTTCAAATATCCCATAGGGAGCCCTCCCACTCTTCCTCCTTAGTCCACAGATCATTAGCAAAGAGTACGGAACCAGATTGGAGCCCTTCAAAGAGAGGGAGGATCTCAGGGCCCTTTGATCCTCTTTATTGCTGCCTTGGTCAAGGAGAAAGCAGCACAGATTCCCTTGCCCTTAATGCACCCCTTCTAGCACATTCAACCACGATGCGCGCGCTAGAGTTTTTGGGGTTTTTTTTTCTTTTTTTTTCACTGTGATGAGAAGCAGACTCTGAACCCCCATCCCCCAATGCAACCACGTAACCATCCACCCGGTCACCAAATGTGTGACCTGTGCCTCTACATTCCCTTTGCTTCTCATGCTGCAGAATTTGTGAAAATTCCTTTTATCTAATGTTTTTGTAAATATTACCAAAGAGCCAGCGAGCCAAAGTCCTTCTGATGGATGGAAGGATGTGCTCCCACACTGACAGTGTTGTACTTTCTGTTGAGATAGCTCACACAGCGCTGCACTTGGGAGAAACTCCGGGCTCAAGGCCAAAGGAAAATGGCCGGCTCTGACCCATAAGCCCCCTTTGTCTGGAGCAGTGATGGACAGACAAAGAGCCCATGCAGAATCTCATGAATGCTAATTAGCTGGTATTGTGTTGTGCCCTTATATAAATTGTTGCTGTTCACAAACACTGAATATCAACGAGGGGAACGGAAGGAGGCTCAAATCAGCAGCGGGGCTCCTTGAGGCTCGATTTGGTCTCTCAAGAATGACAGAGTAATGTGCGGGAAGAAGGGGGCACACAACATTACATTATTAATTCCTGTCTGCATCATAAGTAACACACTCAACTGGAAAAGGAAACTCACATAAAACTGAGTTTACAATATTTTTATGAAGTGTAATTGTAGCCTGCGGGAAATGAATGCAGTGGAATGAGTGTATGACTGATGGCGTCTTTAGCCCGCAGTGATTCGACTGACCGCGTGTAGATGCCGTTCTTCCGGCAAAAGGAGTTCTTCACGGAGAGGCGCCTGTTGTTAAGCTCCAGGGCTGGGAAGCGTCCCTCATCCAGGCGCACCATCTCTCCATGGGTCAGAGGCAGCGCTGTGCAGTTGGAGTGATTGCCTGGACAGGGGTATGAGGACGACACTGTGTGGGTCATGGAATGAAATAAGTGATTTGCGATCTTCAGTCAAATCTATTCAGTGCAGTATTAGTTGGAAATGACAGAATAAAACTTTAGGTCTGAGATATTTTTCTCAACGGAAAGCTGTGTACAGATATTTTATTATCAATCAGAATGACTTCATTTGTAGAACATCATCATCAGACAGTCAAGACCTACTGTCCAGTGCTGGCCTCTTGTAAAACAAACAGCCACCAGTCCAGACAGTCCAGCTTCATGGCTTGGAAAACTGGGGAGGGGCTGAGAGGGGCTAAGAAGCCCTCATTGTATGTCCTCACAAACAGAGCCCTTGTCTGCAATGGTCTAGCTGAGCCCTGTTTACTGACCCTGGTAACCCTGGCATCATGCTAGGTGCTGACTAAGCTAAAAAGTCACTAGTGCAAAGCTTTGCAAAGGCTTGACCTGACCCTTCACTCTTCCATTGAATCGCCCTCCTGCCCCTTCACATTCTGTCTGTAGCTACTCCACTTACGGGTGGCCAGACCGAGTCTAGAAAAATTGCCCTGGGTACCTACAATGTGATTAGCTGCCAACCAACCACAATGTATTAACAACCAGTCCACTAATTTTGATTAACTCCTCCTGCTTTATGCTTTTGGATTTGAAGACAGAAACCTTGATGAAGAGTTTCTAACAGCAGTAATGCCACCTGGGATAATTCACAATCATGAAAATTGGCTTCTTGATATAGTGGTGCGAGAGCCACTAACGCTGTAGTTATATAATTACTCTCAGTCTGACTAATGACCTGAGCATTAAACCACTGCCAAGCCATTTATCCTAGTATCGATCTGTACTGCAGTTAAACATGAACAATAATGTTTATTCATCTGCCTGTTTCAGCTGTTTCACTGGTAACCTGTCAGCCAAACAATGTAAGGGAATATAGGTAATTTCTCTAATTGTGGGAGCCTTCACGCTTCCATTTTATAGAACAGACTTTGGATGTGCAGTCATTAAGATGCAATTCTCAGCAGAGCTGTCCAAGTGGAAGACTAATTCCAGCTGATAGCTTAAGTTGCAGAAACAGAAATGCTTGCTCTCAGTTCAGCAGTCAGTCGTGCTTCCTACCTGAATCTGCTTTCTTGGTGTACTTTTTACTCTGCCCTCGGATGATGAGGATAAAAACAAGAAGGAGGATGAAGATGAGGCCGACCAGAGCAATCACAACCAGGAACCACCACTCCTCATAGAATGGAGAAACTTTCTGGGCTAAAAACGAAACAAATAAGATCAATAATAAATAACAAGTGTATAAAATATAACCAATATAATTTACACAGTTTTGCATTAACATGTTTAAAAATACCTGATATGGAAGGGGAGGGGGCACTAGGGGACCCATAGCCATAGTCATTGACCGCAATTACTCTAAAGTCATAGGTGACTCCTTCTCGCAGCATGTCCAGGTTAAGTGTATAGGATGTCACTTCTTTAGGAATATCTTTGATGAGAATATCCCACAGTCCTTCATCTAAAGAGAAGATGAGAAAAGTGGTTAATATGTCAACTGTCGAAGCTGTAGTCATCTATGGAGGACAGACTAATGCAAAGAACGGTTCGTGTACGTGTATGGCTCACCAGAAGGTCTGGCTTCAATGACGTATCGTGTGATGGGTGCACGGCCTTGATTACCACTTGTCCAGTGCAGTGTGAGGGCCGTGCCATAGCGAGAAATAAAGGGTTCTCCAGGCGGGCCCGGGGCTCCTTTGAGGAGATAAAAATGGATAGTTAGAAAAAACTGGCATTCTGTCATGGATGCGCCCAAAAAGACTCAACTACTGACATGAACATTAGAATAAAAGTACCTTCTCCGGGCCCAGTGGTGATGTTGGCCTCAACCTCAGGCCCATAAGTGAGCGTTTTAGCCCGGATGCGAAAGTTGTAGGTGACGCCATCGGCTAGGTCTTTGATCTTCATCCACAAGGGAGTGCTGCCCTTCACATCTACTGTCACTATCTTACTGACACCTGGAGTGCGAGGAGAGGAGTCTGTACAGGAAACACTAAGACTCTAGATGCTGCTTTCTACAAGCGACAAATAGCCAAGCTTTGTTCATTTAAACAGACACATAGATGCAACTTCACAGTGATGAAGAGTTAGAAAACCAGACACAAACACTTTGCATTATCAACAGAAAAGGTATATTATTCTTGCAGCAGATATTCAGACAGGGAGAGATACCAGGACATACTTTATAACAGACCGACTGTCATTTGCTACTCTGTTCAGCTTTGCTCTGGGTCCATTAGTGGATAGCCGGGGGACCACAGCGGCCTCAGCTCAGTATTCCACCTCTGCTCCCACTTACTTGACAATCTGGTCCAGGCAAGTACACTTAGCCAGCTATTAGCCATGTTTCTCTTATTGAAAGAGGAAGCTGTGCAAAGTCTCACCAGAGCATTCCAGCATATTTTATCAGCAATACCATATATGCTACTGCAGGGCCTATACTCATCTGTAACAGATTAGCGCATGAGCTTATGCAGCGTGGGTTAAAAAACAAACATAGTAAGGAGGCTAGAGGTTGTAAATCACTGTCTGACAAAGCCAGCTGAGGAATGTCAAGACAGTTATGAGGCTCCAGGCAGGAGTTTCTCACCATCGACTGGAGTGCAGGGCTCGTAAACCAGGCGGTAGCCCTCAATAATGCCGTTGGCCTGCTTGGGCTCTCCCCAGGACACATTGACAGAGGTGGTGGTCAGCTCGCTGAAGTGGATGTAGCTTGGAGCACTGGGCGCTTTTGGCGAAGAGAAGGGGTAAAGAGGTGATGAGAGCTGGATCTCCTCACAGTACTGATACAAAACACTGCATATGCATATGCATATGCATATGCACAGACCTGTATATGCAACCCTGGAGTATATACTCTTGAATAATTATTTGTAAAGAACATTTATTTGTAATTCTTTTCTGTAAGAAATTTGAAGTTCAGCAATATTTATGTGTCTTCACTTTTCTCTTCAGTAGACATCTAATTTTTCACAAGTCACAATAGCAATTTAGCACATTTTCAATTTGTGAAATTGCTTCTGTTGCAGGTGCTCTGCCAATGGCTTTTCTTTTTCAAATTCTTTGGGCATTTGGGTAAATTACACTGTCAACAAAAAGTAACATTAGAGCAGAGTGGAATGCAAGAGCGGTGCTCATAGTTACAGCAGGAAAGGTAATTTGACAAATTCATAAAAATCACATTATGCTTGATGACAGGAAACAGATGAGATTAAGAGTGAAAGAGGTTTGAGTGTTCCCTATCAGAGGAAGAACAATAAAATGTTTGGTGCATGTAAAAGCAGCTACAATGGCATACAGCTCAGATTAATGTGACAAAAAACAAAACAAAACAAATACAAAGTAACCCACTATGACTGTTTAACTGAATGAGTCACAGAAAAGCAAACTCAAGGTATACAGGAGCGAGTGCAAAAATCATTCTGTGACCTTGAACAAGAGCTGTGAGAATTCTGCCTGCTGACCCAACCCAGATCCAGATAAGTGTCAGGATTTAGCCACAATTCTGCATAAAAATCACAAAAGCTTGTGCTGGCTCACTTCCCAGTACCCTGTGGTGCAGAGAGCCAAAATTCCTGCCTGTGTTTTTAAGTTCTCAGCACTTTGTACCCCTCGCCAATGTCACAGCCTTCAAGGGGGCGGAAAAGACGAGAGAAATTTAAACTGTAAACCATTTTTGTGCTGAAACCGCAGAGGAGGGACTCTCGCTCGCTGGTAAACACAGGCGTCTTTGTGCAGTTGCAGCCAAAAAACTAATCTACATGTGTCCCCCGCACTCTGTATTCATTGCTCCTCCGTTGTCATTGGGCTTCCACCCCCGTGGCTGGTCCTGGAGGAGGTGGCAAGAGAACTCTGATCTCCTATGCTATATCTCACAGGACAAAACTGTTTAGTGAAAATGTTCTTTCTCTTGGTGAATAGGAGGAGTGGGTCTCAACATTATTTGCACTTCAGTTGATGCAGTTTTGTGTAACGCAGTGACTCAAGGTGAAAGCACTTCTCATCCGATTTGGGGTGGGGGGGGGCATCTTTTGTTACTGAAAGGCAGCCTTATCATGAGACACTGCTCTACACAAGCACTTAAATAATGTGTTTGAATAAGGAGACTTATAATTGTAACGAGACAGACAGAGACAGACAGAGGAAAGGCGGAGAGGTACAGAGAAATACAGAACCTCAGACTGCAAAATGCATTATGGTTTTGACAGACAGTTTGAGATGGAAGATAAACACCACTGGTCCTCTGAATGATAATGGAGAATCTCTCTCTCTCCACATCTGGATTCAGTGGAACTCACCTGCTTGCTGAGTGCGCCCTCTTGTGGGCAGGGAGCGCGGCCCATCCCCTGCAGCATTGAAGGCCGCCACACTGATCATGTAGGTGGTGTAGCCAGTCAGGTTTTTAAGCTTCACCCCGAGCTCCGGCAGGAACAGTGTACGCAGACGCTCGGTCTCATTCTGGAGCTGAAACTCCCAGAAATAGATCTATAAACAGAATAATAGAGTTTACGATGCAGAATTTATTCGTTTTTTTTTTTTCAATGAAAACATAAAATATATAAAAAGGGATGATGTAAGTTGAGTTGATTTGTGGCAAGACAAAATAAGACGCATAATTGATACCTTGTAACCCTGTATATCTCCATTCTGAGCATCCAGAGGTGGGGGGTCCCACGTGACATCCAGCTGTGTGGCTGTTGAGGACTGGACCACCACATTTTGCGGTGGGGCTGTTGGAACTAGAATGGGGACAGAGTGTAAATGATCACTTTTTATATGTTCTGCAAGGCTTAACATTGCGCAGTGGAAGAAAAAACTTACCCGCCTCTCCAACAAACACTTCTTGTGGTGCGCTGCTAGGACCCTCCCCCACAGCGTTATAAATGCTGAGACGGATCTCGTAGCGTTTGTGTTTACTTAAATCTGCAAGAAGAGAACCCATAACAGCATTATAGCACAAAAGCCAAGATAAAAAGACAAAAAAGAAGTTATTCCATGGAGATGCAAAGTCATAGTGATGCCCGTGGCTAGACAACAGCCTAAATTGAACAGAAAAAAAAAAAAAAAATGCAGGGGTGGAATTGTAAGGCAAACTGATGAAAAGATGGGGTTGTTGTGGGGACATGGGGAAGATTTGTCAGTGATTACAAAGAAAGAAAAACACACTGAAATAATGACAGGCCAGCTTGGTAAGATTAAAGTCATATGCACATCATAGGGAATCAGCACCAGCCCCTCAGCGGATACAGCTCAGTGGGAGGATGGTGCAACATGCGCTTGCTGTAAATTATTATCCAAATGGCATAGTTTGTGGAGGTAAAATAGATGCAGATGACATGCAAACAGATGGAGAGTGATGGAGTAGAGACACAAAGGGATATATGTAAAACTTACTATCCAGTTCATATTGGGTGAGCGAAGATTCACTCAAGTTCCTGACACTGTAAGGAGCTGGAGTTTGGATAGAAGATGAGCAAGACAGGTTATTTTGCAAAAGCCTTAATGACAGCATCAAAGCAATACTTGGACTTGAAAATAAGTACATTTATGACTCATGGTTGCATCATTTTCTCTATATAACCCAGAGTGGTTGATGGAAGGCAGTGAAAGGTACAACTCACCAGTGAGATCAGCCCAATTGGCGGAGGGGCTGTTAACTGTGCGGACAGTGAAGCTGCGTAGCCGGTCGTAGTGTAACTCTCGGTACCTGACCCTGAACCCCAACAAGACCCCGTTGATGTGATCCTCAGAGGGAGGCTACAAAGACAGAAGGTCCGCTTGGTGTTCAATACTTAACAGCCATTCGGTGCAATCGCCAGCTCTGCCCAATGAATTCACTCCTCCATTCATAAAACAAAGTGCTGAGTAATTCAACAGTGTACCTGCCAACGGACCAGCACAGATGTGGTGGTGTGAGGCGTAACAGACAGAATGGTCGGGGCTTTGTCTGGGGCTGGAGTAGATAAGCAAGAAAAAAAAAAAAAAATATTTTGTTGTTAACAAACCAACACAGCTGTGGAGAGTGATATAAAATTCAAACATTCTGGTAGGGAACAGCTTGAGAGCAAACACATGCACTGTTGATGTTAAATATTCACAATGAAATCCAAAGTCAAAACACGGATGTAAAGGCATGTACGTACAACTGCAAAGGGGCTCTGACACAAATCCAGAGAATCAACAGATAATGATGATGCGCTGCACGGGGACATGGCTGGTCACAAGGTCTTACCATCCTGTAGCGTCGTGATGGCCTCGCTCTCCTGACTGTACTCACTGTCACCAATGTCATTGGTGGCTTTGATGCGGAACTGGTAAGAAGTGAACGGCTTTAACCTTTCAAGAGAGAAGGAGAGCGCGATGTGTGCACAGTCGACACTGCAAACAGCTGTGGTTGCTTAGGAGGGTCAAAGTGGGCGTTGATGTTTACCTATCCACGATGTAGGAGTGTGTCTCGTGGCTGACCGATGCAGAGTGGACAGTCCAGTTACTGTCTGGCAGCTCTCTGTACTGGACTGTATAGTAACGAACGGGGGACAGGCCGTCGCTGCCCGGTTCCCATGACAACAGCACTCTGCGGGCTTGGACTTCTTCTTGTGGCACGACAGGACGGCTCGTGGGTTGGGGTCGAGCTGAAGGGCGCGCACACACACGCACACACACAGTCACTCTCAGACTTAATATTTAGAGGTGGGTAATTTAAATAATACATTTTAGCTGCGGTATTTACCTCTCTTTTCTGTTGTGACCACCAAAGCCTCAGCAGCCTCCCCCCAACCTTTTCGTGTTTGAGCAGTGAGGCGGAATACATAAACCATTTCTGGCTTCAGCCCAGTCGCTGTGTACTGTCGCGCGCTGGGACTCAGCACATCTACGGTGGCGGCATTGCTATTTGAGGAGTTCCTCCTGTATGTGATCTGATAGGCTAGGGAAGGCAAATTCATTTCACATGCATAAAAGCCGTGTATTAAAAAAAAAAAAGCAGAGGCAAAGAGAAAAATCCAGCTGCACTTCAAACTCAAACAACGGTACATGGAGACATTTGCATGAAAATTCTTTTCTTGGACTAAGACATAAAGTGACGTATTTTGTTTAAATAAAAGCTTCAGACGTCTGTGTTTGTCACTGCCTTTTATTACATTTAATTTGGAACAATTCATATCTCACACGTCACTGAAGCTGCACAGAAATTTTTACTCTCCTGCTTAATGTGTCTTAGTCTATTTAGCTTATTTTTTATCTTCCACTTTATTTCACTCTTTCAAAATCCAAGTTATGTGTCTTTTTATATTGCCTTGTTTTTCTTTTTAATGCTTTTTATGTCACAGCTAGAGCACTTGCTGCCTTAGTGTTGAAAGGTGCTATACAAATATTAACTTGTCCTGCCGTTGTCTCACAATAATATCTAAGGTCATGGATGAAAGTCTGTAGATGGTAAACTCACCCAGGATGATACCATTGGGCTGTGCAGGAGGCTGCCAGATGAGCCTGACTGAGGTGGTTCTGACTTCTGGGAAGAGGATGCCGACCGGAGGACCTGGCACTATCACACATGAAATGACCAAAATGAGTGCTATTTGTGGCAAAAATCCATTGATAAAAATTACATTGAGGAAATATATTAACGTGTTCTGAATACAGGATCATTATTCAGTTATCATAAAAACAAGATTGGAAAAAAAAAACTCTCAATTATGTTCCTTCATACAAGGAGTAATAGGGCAGAACATTTCAATCAATTGTGCTGAAAAAATACATAGAGCAGGGAAATTCTTGATACAAATTGATGAACAACAAGTAAAATTATCTCGGCGTAGTGGCGTTTTTTTTTTTTTTTAATTTGATTCAAGAAAAATACAATTTCAATGATAACAACAAGATTAAATTGGTTGGCAAAATAGATCTGTTTACCATCATCCAGGGTCCTTTCTAGGATGGACGGCGAGCTGCTCCTTCCGTCTCCAATACGAGTGAAAGCCAGGACCTGGATCTCATACAGGACGTACTTGCCCAGACCACTCAGTTGGACACTGTGGCTGGTGTTGCCCTCCACTGTCCAGAAGTTGGGAGCTTTGTCTGAGTCTTTCTCTTTATACACAACCTGAGAGACACAGGGAAAAGGAGTTTGGTGATTTTCAAGGTGACGAGGGATTTGTAAAATAGTGGTGCCGATGATTTTAGTCTACAGTCATGAATCTCATTTCTTGATAAATTTTTTCTGTGGGTTGCTGTGATACTGATTCAGATCACTTGATCAAACTAAAAATGAATGGCATGAGCTGTGGAGTGACCTTGTAGCCCAAGATGAGTCCATTGCGGTCAGTCTCTGTGACTTCCCCCCACCGCACCAGGATGCTGCTGGAGGTGGTGGCAAATGCTGACACATTGGTGGGACCGCTGGAGGGCACTGCAGCACAAAGCAGAGGGCAATGTTTAGAAGAATTCAAGTACACCTATTTGAGTTCATCTTGGCCTTATTTTGGGTATTTTCCCTCCTCACCAGACTCCCTGGTCCTGCCATGGACTGGCTGGCTCCAAGGTCCAGAGCCAATACCGTTGATGGCCTGAACTGTGACCTCATACTCCGTCCACTCCTCCAGGTCCTCGATTGTAAACTCCCTCTCCAGCCGGTCCATGATGACATGGGAAAGAACTCCCCCTGTAGACCCGGCTTTGGAGTACTGGACCCGGTAGCCAACGAGATCTGGATTCCCATTGTACTCCCACTCTGGAAGAGGCTGTGAGAATTTTTTTTTTTTTTTTTTTAATTCCCCTCCTCTTGTAATGTAATTATAAACATGATTGCTATGCTGTTGTGAGAATGTGTATTTCTTTTTGCAAGAACTCTAAAAGTCACTCAGCCAACAAGGATAAAGACTACCTGTATTCAATAGCTAACACTGACACATGCACGGAAATTAGCATGGTAAGTGAGCATACTAACGTAAATATGTGTTGGGCTTTATTCTATGAAATGGCTTCTGATCTCGAAATGAATGTGGCCTTGATTCAGACTAAGACTTGAATGGCCACGGTAATAAAGTGGACCACAAAATTAAACCACAGTTTAACACCCAGCTTATCAAATGGGCTGCAATCATTGAGCTATGTCATTAATTTTTAGAGCCGTGTCACATAGCTGACACCCCTCTGCTGTTAAATCCAGGTAACATGCACCTTTTTAATCCTGCAGGAGCTGTAAGAGCATCACGCTCAGGCGCTGGCACAGCGATGACAGTGGACAGATGTAGCAAAGAATACACTGGCCAAATGTATGACGCAGAAAGCAGCAAAAGCCAAGGACAGAGTACATGCATCTTTCCAAAATGTTACCAGTGCCATCACTTGTATTCATCGTATAATGAACCAAAGAACACAAGATGGAAAAGACAACATTGCCAGCAAAAAAGCCTCATAAATTCTGTGACAAAACAAAACAAAAGTGTTCATGAGATTTAAAAGTGTTTTTAAATCAAATAACAAGAGAAAGTCACCATTTGATGTCAAACTTTTTAAAATGGGAAAAAAATAGATTTTTGTGATTTTTATGGGCAAAGTAAATCTAAAACCTAATTCAGATTTTCACAAAGCTTATCTTATAAATGTTGCATGCAATTAATATCCAAGGGCATTTTGCCAATTCAGTCTTGTTCCAACATGACTTTTCCCCATAACAACAAGATGTAAAAAAAAAAAAAAAAAGACATAGTGACGCCTACTGCACAGTTTCAATACATTAAGTCTGAATAGGAGCAACCCAGACATGCATATTTAAATCTTATAATAATCTAATTAAACCTCAGATAACTTCATACACACTGAGTCAGGCACAATGTGCAATGAGTCGTGAGAATTTACCACCCAGCGGAGCCACAGGCTGGTCTCACTGGCTGTACGCAGGGTGACATTGGCAGGGGAGATGTCTGGTGGGGCCTGCAGGGTCTGGATCTTCCTGGAGGGTTGACTGGGAGGGCTGGTTCCCACAATGTTCACCTGACGCATCCGGAACCTAGGGTAAAAATAAAAAAAAAAAAATCTGGTGATGGATAAATCATCTAAAGGTGGGAGTTCAATCACGATATGGTGCCGATATGAGAGTGGATTAGATTACTTTAAATTAGATTAGATGAAACTTTAATGATGGCCGAAAGGAAAGGAAGGGTCATTGCAGTGACAGAAGATGGGATCTATTTATGAGTAGAGAACTGAAGAAAACAATGCAAACAAAGCAACATATTCAGGATAAAGGCAACATAAAGATAAAGGGTAATCAGTGACAGATTTAGTTCAAAGTTCAAAGATATAGCTCTTTTGTAAAATCCACATTAATTGCTCGACAAAAGACAGCGTCGCAAAACATTACTCTTATTATATGTCATACGTACAAGTGTTAACTGTCGTCTGAGTTTACCTGTAGAAAGTATAAGGGTTCAGGTCCAGGACCTCCAGTGATCGAGCATCAGGTTCATTAGCCAGCTGATGAACCATCAGCCATTCTTCATTCTCTCCTATTATGCCAATCTGAAATGCACAGAGAGAAATGGGGCGATATCAGCAGCTAAACAAATTAAACAAATTAGCTGGTTAAACCTGAAAGCCAAATTAAAACATCAAACAAAAACAGACTGTTAATTATGTTAAAATAGATATGAAGTGTCTAACCTGAGCTTCAACCTGCCAACGGGAAATAGATGTCTTGCCATCGTAACCCGGTTTGAACTGTAGAGTGACAGAGCGAGGGCCGATGTTGGAGATGGCTAAATTGGTGGGAGGACCGGGCAACTCTGCGGAAGAGGATTAATTGAAATGACATTCAAAGCATCACAGCTATTACAAATAACCTAATAGAAATCTGTTAAGTCACACCAGGTGGATCAGGATGATTACTTTTTTAAACATCAGGCGCAACTCATTCAGCAGATATTTCAAGTAATATATTCTCAATTACGAACTCTATCTTTTCAATTGATCACTGACCTGGCGGTACACCAGAGGAGATAGTGGAAGCGGAGAGCTGGCCCTGGCCTTTGGAGGTCATGGCTGCTACCTGGATGGTGTAAGTGGTGAGGGCAGTGAGCCCTGTCACCTTGTATTCCTGAGTCAAATTGGGCAAATAATGGGTCACCCGAGTATTGGTCCTGTTGAACTCCTCCCAGGAGATTCGATAGCCTGGAAGCAAATTCCAAATAGTAGTGTTTTCACGGTAAATATACCTTGGTGACATAAAAGATTCAAAGCAGAGAGGACATGTTAACACTGTGCAGTTATCTTTAATGGTTACCTGTGAGAATACCGTTTTTCTCTTGTGGCTCCTTCCAGCTGACTTTTAGTGAGGTGTCCAAGATATCAGTGAAACTAAGGTGTCCCACAGCACCGGGGGCTATAAAAAATAATAAAAACAGGCAGTAAACAAACAGAACAACAGCCTGACATGTAATTATCTGCAAATACCATATAATATCCTGAATGGGGACACCTACTATCCTCATAGGTGCGCAACCGCTGAGGCAGGCTGCGGGGGCCGTCCCCCGGGGTAGTGAAGCACAGCACTGATGTATAGTACTCTGTGAACTTTTTAAGGCCTGAGATGTAGCCGACATGAACGCTATCCTGGAAGTTGGGATGCGCAGTAACCATGGTGACCTCATTTGCATGACTGGGCTCCCATGCCAACAGCTGGAAATGATGCGACAGGGCGCAGGATTTTAAATGTCGGCATTGTGGGCTCAAAATTTTATTTAATCAGTTCACATAAAAAATAAATAAATAAATAAATAAATAAATAAATTTATGATTCACTGAAAATTCTGCATCATTTCACATCCACTGCTTGTAATGAGATTTCCATGACAGAGTGCTCTTCTACCTCTGACCACTAGAGAGCACCAGTTGACAGAAAGGGGCTGCTCACCTTATATCCCTGGTTGATTCCATTGATAAACTGAGGGCTCGGGGCACTCCAGGTAAAACGCACCGTGGTGGAGTTGACAGCCTCCGCTTGTACATTTCCTGGTGGCACAGTGGGCACTGATCCGGGGTGGGGGGGGAGGGCAGAGATAGACGGGGAGAGAGGGTGGGGGAGTGCAGACAGCCAAGGGGAGAGAGGAGGAGGTGTGAAGAGAGACTAGTGATGAGATGGGGAAGGAAAAAAACTTGCAAGCAATTTCAGACCAGCCTCGTTTAGAGTGTGAGAATTGGGCTGAAGCATTTTTTTTTTTTTTTTTTGGCTCATTTGGTGAGGTAAGAACATGCCAATCAAACCGGGTGTGAGAGCGGTTGCCTCAGGCGACTTCCAGGTGAACCCTGCAGCAGTTTGTTTGATGTGAGCATGCCATTCTGATGTAACGGCGGAAAACAGCCGGGGAGTCACACATTAATGAAGCTGATTGGGCAGAATTGGTCCTCACATGCCCATGCTATCCTTGATTCTGGTTTGAAAGTATTTAAATGCACATCATGATCTGCTCTTGTGCCTTTAATGGAGTGAGTGATGGGAACATCCAATTAATGAGAGCTGAGCTAAACAACACGAATGCCTTGTTCACTGTCGTTGTTCACTGACAGTGACTTGGATGATGAAATTATTATTTATTTTTTGCAAGGGAAGAGAGATGGAAATAAAATGGTGTTGTTTGCCGAACCTTCAGGTTTCAAAGTTCTGCTAATTAAAAACAACACTCTTGTGCCTCTTTATAAACACTGTCCATTTGTTTTTTTGCAGATGCAGCAGACTTTGATTTGGACCCATTTGTGAATTGACTGATTGATTGACTGACTGATCAGACATCACACAGAACACATGCTGGAGTCTCCAAGATTCTAACAATAATGTATGCCAGATAGAATCAATCACTTCCCAAGCGTTTGAGGTGTTTTGTAATCATCCAGCCAAATGAAAGTGACGGAAATAGAAGCCTTCTTTTTACTCAAACACACGCACGCACGCAAACACACACACACACCTGCACAGCTCATAATATAAATGAACCAGAAGAGCCAATAAATGATGATATAGAGAAGACTGTGAGGATGAAATAGTGAGAAAAAATCTGATAAAGCATATGGAGACAAATGACTTTCAAGAGAGACAAAAAATAATGTCAGCAACTTTCTGGCTTTGCTGAAGTTTACATTTGCAGCACATTTATACTATTGGATAGAGAGAGTGAGAGGGGGATGTCTATTAATTTTTGTTTGCGTGGTTGATGTGGGATACTGGACTAAAAGCTTAGGTCAGGTAAGTTTCAGAAACCCCTTATTTCTATATTGAATATAAAAAGCTATATGAATAAATGAACTTCAATGTAACAGACTAATATGCAACACCAGTAAAATCTAATGCAACCAAAATATCTGCTGATTCACCCCCTGTAATAACTGTATCTGAGCAAGGGGTAGAACAGAATAGGAGATGGAAACACTCCAGTTTTCTTATGAGTGCTCTTGAGAATATTTAGTGAGTCTGGTGTAGAGGATCTCTGTTCATGGAGTGGATTTAACATGACAGGGATTCTGAGATATGCGAGTGTGTTAAGCCTTTCAGAGCTTTATATTCAAGTTAAAAGAATTTAAAATCAAACTGGAAGCCAGCGCAGCATATCTAAACGAGGAGCGATATCCTCTTTCTTGTGTTTGTTAAAGTCTAGCCGCAGCATTTTGAACTGTAATCTATGAATTGACTTTTTAGGAAAGCCAGTAAAGAGAGCGTTATTTAATCTTCCTCAATAAAAACATGGATTAACCTTTCAACATGCTGATGTGTTAGCTACAGCCTACTTTGGCTGCAGTTGTGTCGATGTTAATGTGTGGTTCAAAAAGTTGAGTCACATGATGAGCCAGATTCCCAAACTATATGTAAATGTGCATTGGCGCCGAAAATAATCTTGGCTTCATCTTTTTTACAGTAACTAATGTGACTTTCATCCTCTGACACGTTTGAATAGACAGGGAGGCGAAGAACATGAAATGCTGGAATCACTGGGTGTGATGGAAATATATAGCTGTATGACACCGAGGAAACCTTCACAGTATGTGTTCTAATTATCTTACACTCAGCGTGTACAATGAGAAAAGAAGTCAACTGAGGCAACTTCCTTCTGAGACGTACGTCACAGGTCTGATGCACAAGTATGTGCAGAGTCACTTTAATCTGTGCTTAGAGAAGCCGACCAAAGTCATCAGACATCAGAAAACAAAACAAAACATTTAACCACTGCAATTATACCAAACTACGTGATACAGTACAATCAACAAGATGAAAGTGATCAATGAACATAAATACCTAAGCAAATGCTTGGATAGAATTTTTAAAAAAGGCTGTGATTAAGCTATTGGCTCATGTCTGCACACAATTTACTCTGGAGCACTTCTGCATTTACTGGGAAATTAACCACATAAAACCTGACAAAAACAAATAAGCAGTGCTGAGAGCCGAACAACACTTCCATGACCATGCCTTTTAAAAGGCTGGCTGCTGGAGTCTGTGCTAATTGCCGACTTCCGATTGAGACGGGAGTGAGGGAAACGGCTGCTGTCTTACCAACGTTTGTGAGACACCTGTTCAAGGTTAGCAAAGGATTAAAGGCGGCGTGCGGTGGAGACAATGGGCCTCTTTATTTGATTGTTTCAAAAAAAAAAAAAATAGATGGTCGCATTAACTACCCCTTGCGCGAGTTTTTGTGCTGCGGACTTCACATCAGCCAATCTCCTACTTATGAGGCTAAAGGTAGCGATTTGAATTTGTAAAAAAACAATGAAGTCACTCACCCCCCTGCAGGGTCCACTCAGTGACCTTGTGGCTGTAGGTGCCCCTGCCCGCTCCGTTGTAGGCTGCCACCTCAATCTCATAGTTGGTCCAGATGATGAGGTCCTCCAGTAGGAGACTGGTCTGGTCTGGGTTTGTGATGTTTTTCATCTGGCAGTCCACTGGAAGCCCAGACAGACAGTACCTGTCAGCAGAGGGAGTAATTCAAAGATAGAGGGAGGGAGAGGAAGACAGACAGACAAAAAAAAATATTAGAACCCAGTGCCTCTGGAGAAAAAAAAGAGAGGGAGGAGGAGTAGCAATGGAAGAGAAACCATGCAGAACAGTTATAAAATGGCTACAAAAAGAGAGGTGACAACAGATGAATAGAGAGGAAGGTATTTAATTGGCACCAATTATTCTATTGCAGCAGTGAGCGAAAGTGAGGCGAAATGGAGAGGAAGAAAAGGAGCTGACATAACAGTCATTATCACATCTGAATAGCAGTGGCCCAGACAGGCACCTATCCCTGGGAAGAAATTAGGCAAGAAATTAGGCAAGCATGCTCTTCTTACCTGATGATGTAGCCCTGGAGTGGACCATTCTGATGACTCTCCGGGGGTGGCTGCCATTGGATCATGATGGACTGATTGGTGCGGCCGCTCGCGATGACTGTCTGAGGAGGGGCGCTGGGAGGCTCTTCGGGGAGAGTCAGTCTGGTGCAGCAAAGAACGAAAAAGGAAAAGAGAGAGGTTAGAAGAGACAAAGAGTGAGGCTATGCATTAATTATCATGAGTTTCGCATATTTCTATCCCATTTCATCATAGACATCAAATCATAATAAAGCCAGTTTTTTTGTATTTTTTTTTTCTCAGAACACCATAAAGCAAAGTGTGGCTTTGTCTTTGTCCAAAACATATTCTCTATCCTGCTGTCCGCAGAGGGACAACTTGCTGTGGCACAAGGATCAAAGAGGCCTTGGCGAAAATGGAGCAGCGTGATAGAGAGACAGAGCAAGTGAGAGAAAGATATAAAAGAACAAGAAAGAGAGATCCAGGCAGACTTTTCCCTTAAGTCAATTTAAGATGACATCTTGATTTCTTCCCAGTGCACCAGAGCACTGCTCTGGAGGAGATAAAGCAGAGTGTTTAGGATCAAAGAGGTGTGCCGGAGAGATGCCTCAGAAAAGCCCTGGACTCTCGCTGACGCTCAGCCACCCTCCTGCGGTGCACTCTTGTCTGGGCACATTCACATCGAATTCAGCCCTGTGAATGAGTGTGTGGTGCAAGAGATGCATGATGGGTAGTGATGGCTTGCAGCCATGTATGAAAGCAGCAAAGGGGTTGCATTGATGCAGTCAAGGTCAGATAGTAATGTGTACAGGTGAATTGTGATGAGGTAAGAACGTGTGTGTTTGAATGTGTGTGTGTGTGTGTAGGGTGGGGGTGTGGGGGGGTGCTGCTTGGGTGATTGAGTTTCGTCTTACTAGTCAAGAGAATTCACTTGAGATTTGAGTCTGTGTGAATCTCTTTCAAGACTCTCATGAAGTACAGCAAAGACAGATGAAGCTGGGTCAGCGCACCCATCAAGTCTTCACAAAGCGCAATTTCAGCTCATTCACAGTTTCATCATGAAAAGGCCCGTCCCACAGCCGGCTCATCTCGCACTCACTCCCACAGGAGCGAAGACCAAAAAGTGGGCTTAACAGGAAATAATCGTGGGTTTTCTATTAAAGACAATGGGGAAGAACTTGTTGTTCCAGAAATGTGCTACACTGCTCATATGGCCAGTGAACATGTTAAGGAAACTAGCAACATTTTAAACATTCAGTATATGCGGAGCAACAATACCCACCGGTCAGTCTCTTTGCTAAACTGGCCCCTGCCCACGTCGTTGACAGCACACAGGCGGAACTGGTACGAGCGTGCTGGGATGAGACCACCAACGGTAACCCCGGTGGACTCTGGCTCAATGTTGGCCAGCAGTACCGTCCAAGGGGCATCTGAGACGGAGGAGCCACACATATTAGACAAAGCTGTAAGCAATAGCCAGTGAATGGCAAATGACCTTATGAGAGAATTAACATTCTTGAGAAAAATCTCCTCAGCCCTTGCAAACTGAAATTTCAATTTCATGTTATTCCGGACTGTTATTGCGCACCATTGTTTCATTTTCAGTAATAACCTTGTGGTTGCTGATAAAAAACAAGCCATTTATTTTGTATACTCCCCCTCTAAATATCAGATTGAAATTCAATTATCCAAAAACCAGATCCCATCTGCATCCTTGGATTCATTTTCCTCATAATGAGTTGTCATCTTCTCAGTTAGCCTGAGCCTCAGTGAGAAATGGTTGAACGATTCAGTCCCCATGGATGGAAACATCCGCACTTCTTTGATTTTATCAATCGAAGAGATGATAAGAGCATTGGACATCAACGCAATTTCGTTCCCCTGATCATTTTGCAAGGAGGCGCACAGGTGAGGCAATTGAGTTTTCTCGTTGCAGAAGGTAAGAGAGGATGCAACCGCCAATTTTGGAGCATAATAGAAATGTAATATTATAAGAGGGGCAGCAAATAAGCGCTTCCATGCAGCAATATTAAAGTTACAATATTGCCTTTGAAATGAAGAAACAATAAAATGCATGTGTTTTTGTGCATTGTTGATGGTGACACTGGTGCTTAGGTGATGTTGAACACTGAAACCACTCACTGTTTTCTGAGACTTCCAGGATGTAGCGGATGAGGGGGCTGTTTCCATCAAATGCCTGGGCCCATGTGAGGTTGATAGCCCTCTTCTCTGTGATACTCAGAACTGCTATTGGATTTTCTGGAGAATGGGGCAGTTGCCTGCATGAGCGCATGTGTGTGTGTTTGTGTGTGTGTGAGAGAGAGAGAGAGAGGGACAACGTGATAAAGCCAAATAGAATCAGACAAGAGAGGCAGCAAATAACAGAATTAAACAGCCAAACTGAGAGCCTTGCATTGTAAATATTAGAGGGGTGTGATGGATTGGAGAGGAGAGCAGTGATAAACCACAACAGTGGAGAAAACATCCATCCATCATGTCCTGCTAAGATGTAAATAAGAGAGGGGGGGAAAATTGCAGACAGCAAGATAAGAGAGGAGACATGACGCAAATATGCAAACCTGACTCTGAGGTGGGCGCTGCGGGAGTCATTGCCACCCACTGAGGTCACCCTGCAGGTGTATGTTCCGATGTCACCCGACCACGTCTGGGAGATGTGCAGGGTCCCATCGACATCCAGCCGCAGGCGAGGTGATGTGTTCACGTCAATCACCGAGCCACTCTTCTCCCATACATACCTAAAGGTGTATACAGCGCATATGTATGTGAATGTAGTACAGAGCAGACACACACACACACATATACACACACTGCTTGCTTTAACGCTATATCTCTGAGTGTCGTGACAGTAAATCTGTTTGCTTTGTGTCAGTTCATAGAGCAAATCACAGAAGGTGTTGACACAGATCACAATCCCTGTGAGGCTGATGTCACAGTGCTCTGAACGCCACCTCTCTCTGTCACAAATACAGCACTAAACTTCTGCTCTAGGCATTTCTCCCCTGGTACACAACCGTGCATATGGACCCCCACACACACCCTCACGCCCCCTCCCATCCACATACGCATGCGCACACTAGGGGCCCCCGTGATTAATTGCAACTGTTCGGGCTCTCCAGCTAATCTCCTCTGTGTTGCGTTTAATTAAAGGCGCTGTCTGAAGTTATTACTCTGTTTACATATTCATCTGTTTACCCCGCGATCTGATCAATGCCGTGGGCCCACAGGTGACAGGCACTCTAATCACTGGGCTCCACAGACATCATTTCAGTCCCTCTGAGACAGATGCATGTACACACACTCTATCATGCTCGAGACTGTCTGACGAGTGAGGAGAAGCGATGGGCTAATTCCTCAATCTAACACTAAGAGTTTCAAAATCTTCCCATAGGAGGTCGTCAAAGGGATAAACACTACAAGATCTCTCGAAAATTTCATAAGCTAATTAAGTACAACATTGATACCCAAGTTTTTTCTAGGCTGCAGTTGCATCAAAAACATAAGATGACAAATATATATGCCATCTCTGGCATTTATTACAAGTGGATGTCATCATTACCTGATGGTGACACTGGGATCATGGGTTACTCCACAGGTCATTACAGCCTTGGTCCCTTTGATGACACTTTGGTCTTGTGGTGGTTTAGTGATGCGAGTTCGTGCTGCACAAACACACACATACACACATACACAGGTGCGCACACACACACACACACACACACACACACACACACACACACACACCGAGGTTGTTACTCAGAGACAGTGTTTGAACAGCGGATTGAAGAGAGCTTGCTTGACTTGGTCTCGTCTTTCACTGAACGTCTTTCTGAAACAGAATGAATCATGCAGCATTTCCAACGGGTGGAGAATTGCGCAACGCTTTCAAGGTGATGCGAATTCAGACAGAAAATAAGTACACGTATGAGTCATTAGACTATATAGTCAGAATATCTTGAAAATGAACTCCAGGAGCCAGTAATGTTCTGCATATGCCAGTAAACAAGTCACGGATGAAGAAAAGCAGGATGTATTTTTTTTTTTTTTTTTTACATCTTCTATGGTAACAAACAAGGTTTACAGGTGAATGGTGAGCAGCGAGGTTCCAGTTTCTGTTATCCTTACCCCAGACCACTAGATCGGCTGAAGCCTCATCAATGCCCCTAGAGTTACTGGCCATGCAGGTGTAGGTACCAGCGTCCGACAAGTGGGAGGGACTTATTAACAGGCTGCCCGACTCCAGCAGGGTGAACCTGGGCAGCTGGACCGAACCGCTGGCCAAGACACGTTCACCTGCATGGAAGGGAGAAGGTAATTGATGGTATGGGATGGCAGGTGGGGGGTGGGGTGGGGATGACGGAGGGATAGGGGGAAAGGGAAAAGAGAGATTAGGGTATTGGAGAAATGTCAAGGAAAACAAAGAGGGGAGGAAAAGCAATGCAGTAAAGCTTGTTTGGAGAAAATGCATGTTCTGAATCTTTACCATAGATCTCCTAATGCAACATAATTAGGAGATCTATGACCCCCCCCCCCTTCAGCAGAACCTCATGCTGTTTACCCACACACCTTTCTGCCAGGTGATGGCTGGCCGTGGTGCTCCTGACGTCTCACAATGCAGAATGACTGACATGCCGTCAATCACGGCGCTGTCAGAGGGACCAGCTGTGATATTGGGAGCGATACCTGAGAGGGGAGGGGTCAGTGACACGTGCACACACACACACACACACACATACACACACGCAAAAAACAAAATCAGGTAAGACAGAGGTGATAATGAGAGACATAGACAGCCATAGAACAGCCTTCTCTCTAATAAAGCAGACAGTAGCTGAGAGCCTAATAGACTTGGCAAAAGGGGTGGCTGTCAGGTCTCATTCTCAGGGACAGCTCTAAGAACCTGACAAGGCGCCTGCCTTTCCTGCACATTCTCTGATTCATAAATAGCCAATAATTGCCCAAGCATCCAAGGTGACAAATCTGTCACTGCAGAAAAGATATATAGATAGATGGGTGTAGGAGGCACGACAGAGGGAGAGGGAGAAAAGAGGATTAGAAACGAGAACAGAGGAGCGGATTTAAGAATAAAAAAAAAAAAAAGGGAGGGAACGGAGAGGGGAAGATGAGCAGAATTAAGCAGCAGACACTCAGATAGCTTTGAAAATTTTTTACGAGGACATACTCGTAACAGCTAGGTAGGTGTTAGTCTGGATCTCTCCTGCGAGATTGCGGGCAAAACACTGAAACATCCCGGTGTCATCTGGCAGGAGACCGTTGATCTGTAGACTGCCTCCTACCAACACCCTGTACCTGGGGATCTTCACCGGGCTGATGGGCACTGCATCTTTATACCAGACTATGTCTGGCTGCGGTGTGCCTGCAGAAGGAGGAGAGGATATATATATTTTTATCCTTGTCACGGTGGCCCTTTTGTTGTTTTTATTCTTTTTTCTCGCGCTTTCTTGCTATTTCAAACCTCCAGCAGCACACACACACACACACACACACACACACAAACAGACACACACAAACAGACAGACAAAAAAAACAGCGCAAACACTCACCTCGTGCCTGACAGGGGATATCCACCACCTTTTCCATCTCTGCACTTATGTGACTTGGTGGCTCTTTTACAAATAGCGGAAATTCTGTTTCAAAGGCAAAAAAAGCAACAAAAAAAAAAAAAAAAAATTTGCTCTGTTAAAGCCTTTAAAAACAACTCACAAATCATCTCTGCTTTTTTATCTCAACCTCTCTCGTGAATGAGCATTTGCACCACTTTAGATAACAGCATCAGCTCAATTGCTGAAATATAAAATCTTAACAAAATGCTCTCTCATCCTGGGTGCGAGACTGCTGATGCAATATTTGGATAACTTAGGCTCAGCTGCTCTGTGCGAGGTTTATATGTGAGCTGTGGGTTATTTACCGAGAACATGCAGGAAGGCCCCAGCAGTGACGGAGGGGACGCTGCTACTGCGGAGTGATGCCTCACACTCGTAGTAACCGGTATCACTGACCGCCGGCAAGCTGATGACCAATCGACGGCCAAAGTCCCGGATCCCTGTGTTGACCACTGCCCCGTCCTTCCTCCAAGTGATGCTCATTTTGACAAGGGGTCTGGAGGAGAAAATGTTGAAAGGGAGAAAAAGCAAGCAAGAGATGGGGAGTGTGGTTTTTAATACAGATTCATATTCTGTTTCAAGGTTACAGAGCACTGAGGGAGCAATGGGATACATCTGTCATTCTGATTAAGTCTTTGAATTGGAGATAATAGTCAGGATTCAGGGCTGGGTTTTCTGCGAGATAGAGAGAACAGAGTGGAGCCTGGAATCAAAGGGAAGAATGGAGGAGAGGTACAAAATGAAAGATGTAGAAAACACTTTTCCTATCATGTTCAAACAAAACATTTCAAGATTCAATGAAATCAAACAATAGCAAATGTGGAGGTGCGAAAAAGTCTACATGTGCTTTATCTTCTCATGAGCCATGTGAATGCAAACTTACCTCGCATTGGCGACACACTCCATGACAGCCTCGTTTCTCCCGACTGTTACGCTGGTGTTTTTCGGGGGGATGATGATGGAGGGGGCGATGGGGTCGGCAGGTCCTCCTACATCTATCACGCGTGCACAAATACATAAAATTAGACAGAAAAAAGTGAAAAATCTATCAACTGCACAAAAACCTCTGATTAAGCCTGTGTGTTTGCCTGATAGAGCCAACCGGGCATGACTGGATCCTTACAAGGAGTCGACTGACAATCTGTCACTATCACCAGCAGGTAGCCAGCATGCTATCACCCAACTATTAACACCCCTGTCTTTACCTTAGATCCTTTTTCTAGTGCACACAGCATTTCCAGAGCACAGTGTTAGCCCAGGTGTTAGAAGCCATTATGTAGCATAATTGAGACAAACACAAAAGGCGATTAAATGCAGCACCATCACTCACTGGTTTCACGGAGCCTCCAGCCAACCATCGATTCACTGCCCTCAATCAGTGATCTCTCTCTGAATCTGATCTCATTTTCCCCCACCCCTCCCTGGAGAAGGGGTACAGGCCTGTGCGCTTGTATGTGTTTGAGTGATTGCATGTTGACTGCGTGTACTGTGTGTGTTAGCTTGTGGGGCCCCCATGTGTGTCCATGCGTGTTTGTGAAGTTTTTCCAGAGGTTAATAGTGTCTCTAATCAAGTTTTTATTATCTCTGTTGTTATTCTGTGCCACCCCACTGTAAATCACACCCTTCCAAGGTGGATTTTTTTGTGGAATCTCAGCAGCGTAATGACAACATTTCCCCTACAAACGCTGCCTGAATGAAGGAGCAGAACCTCTGATGCTCACAAGTTATTGCTTTGCTCTGCTCCCCCAGTCAGTTTAAGTCACAATTTCACTAGCATCACAAAAACACAATTTCAATATATTGAGTAACATAACATAAAAATTAATTAAATTTTGTTGGGTTCCCTTAGTGCAAATACTTGTTTATGTAATGCACAATAAGAGGCTGAAATAGAAGTTTTAAAATCAATTTAAAGCATTGGGTACAAATGCTCACAGGAGTCTATTTTTGGACAACTGTATTTAAAAGTAGTGATTTTGGCTAACCCTGACATTAAATATAAATGGGAAGCTTCAAGCATAAATACCAAGGAAGGAAAATTGAGCTGCTGCTGACAGTTTGTCGCCACATCTAAAGAATGGATTTAGCATTTTGAAATTAAAACATTTGAATCAATCTCAAAGCACACCTAGAAGCAGATTAAAAAGATAATTCCTTACTGAGAAACCACAAGATTTGTCCATTAAAAGAGATGTGATGTGTTTTATTTGTAAAAAATGTAGATTACCCATTGATTGATAAGTAAATAGGAAGATTTTGTGATGTTGCAGCTGACTGAGAGGTTTTAGAATTCTACTACACATCCCCTCTAATCCATTTCATCATGGTGGTACAAACATCATCTTCAGGGTATTATTGACGTTATTATTAATTAGCATAGTGAGGACCAATCAATCCACGCAGAACAGCTCGCTGTCAAGTCATCAGATGAGTCAAGAATCTGAAAAAGACCAAATTAAATGGGCTGCAACGATTTGCTCAAGTCCAAGGGATTTATGAGGGAAAAATCTAAATCACTTGGGTCAGAAGCTGTTGGCTAAAATGTAAGATTACAGTATTTAGCTGATGTATGTAATTTTTGGAGCCTTATTAATGGCTGAGATTATGTGGAAAGTTTTATTGGACTGGGTCTTATGGTCTCTCAGATCGTGATACACTTAAGACATAAATGTAGAGAGAGGAAGAGGAGACGAAGAAGAATTCTATCACCACTATATATCCAACCTCCAGAAGAGTCAGAGATTAAGCAGTACTTACTGGGGTCAATAAGAGGTGACATAAACAGCACATAATATGAATTATTTACAAATGATTTATTGATTTATAATTGTTGATGCTGATGCTGTTCTCCCTTCTGCTTATATTACACATTATTATCTATTTAGGATTTATGACATGCCTTACAGATTTCTGTAAATACAGAGAAGAAACAGACTTGTTATATTAAGTTCAATTCCAAAATATTTGTCTGAAAATGCTCGTTATGTTTGCCAATGACAGAACCACATCCATTTGACGAGTCAAAGAACTCATTTTACTTTTCAGAAGACATGATTGGTTCCTTGGCTGACACTAATTAATGTATTGCAGTTCATAAGCTCTCATTGTTGAGAATACCTCAAGTGTGTAATCTTCTAATTAAATGGGAAAAGTAAACAACGTAGCGACCCGCATTGCAAATTCTCACTACTAATATCACCATATTGTTTACATCTGTCTGTGTCCAAAGACAATTGTAAACCCCAGTCAGCTGCAGTGTATTTCACACTCTAAAGAATAAAACAAAAAGCAAAATGTCTTCCCACTCTGCGCATTAGCCAGTGTCAGTCTGCTTTTTACTATTGGATTCAGCTCTGTCTCATTTGTATGCTCCCTTTGGAACAAGATGCTCCCTCCACTGCATATTTTTTTTTCTTGTCTCCGCAGAATTGCTAAAATGAACAAATGCAGCTGTAAAAACCTTATTGACTTTCAGATGCAAAATGCAGTTGTGTGATCCGCAAGGTCAGATTCAGTGATATTCAGTGATATCTGGTCCCCGCAGATTGCTGTGTCATGCGTATTGAGCACTGAATTGCAAACACGGTATTAACGATATGATGAGCAGATGTTGGAGCGAGCAGAAAGCTGATATTAAAAATGAGCAGCACCACAGTAAACAGGTTAAAATCCTCATACAATAGTCACAAGCCACACTAGATAAATAAGACAAATCATAAGGGATCCAGTGATATCTTTTACCAAAGGACATACTATTTTAGACATAAAATGTTACCATACATATTATCTTCAGAGCCAGTTAGATATAAAATATGTTTTAATTGGCTGATTGGTAAGAGGGAAAAGGCTGATAAGTTTAGATAAAAGTACATAAGGATTGGAAGGATAATTTGTGTGACTGTTTGATGAAAGGTGACTATAGGTGGGAGGATGAGAGATGCCTCAGGTTCAGCTAAACACTAATGATCTCACATGTGACCGTACTTGCATGAGCAACGGCAACCTTTATTTGAAGTTGTGAGCATGTTCTGTTTGTAAGTGAGCTCGACCTTCTAATCTAATGCGCATGTTCAATCATTCCCCATTCCTCAGTGTCATTTTCATAAATCTGTTTTTTGTGAGCGGCGATTAAACCGAAGGTCCACTTTATGGGTCTGCACACATCCAGCCAGCCAGAGAGGTGCTGCTGGAGCCCCACCTAAAAAACACCCTATGAGTGTAATTCACTGCTTGAGCCAGAGGTTAGAGGGGCTCTGCAGAACCACACGACAGCTATTGTGGTGCAGCTAATAGGTACGATAAGATCTGTTGGGCAGAGAGAGAGAGAGAAAAAAAGAAAAAGAATGGCAGAAAGAATCGAAGGGCAGACCAGTAGAGGGCGTTATCTCTGTTTCTATTGTCTTCAGCTGAGCCACCTGTTGTGTAGCTGCTGTGTGGAATGAGTGTGCGTGTGCTCAAGTCTTCAGCTGAGAAGAATATAAAGAATAAAACTTCTTTTTAGAATTACATTTTCATCTGCAACAACCTGTTAATGCAATCTGCTCATGACACAAACAATCTGCTGGTGAGCTGTGTCTTTTTCAAGTGGGTTATCAAGACTGTTGCATGAACATGTGTGCCTGAGTGAGTGTGTGTGTTTTCAGGTGTACTTACTCTCTACTGTGAGTGTGATGGGCAGGCTGGTTTTGTTCTCCCCGTTCTTGTCATTGACTGCCTGTGCATAGTAACGTCCGGCATCAGGGGCCACCGTGGACAAGATGACCAGCGTGTTGTCCAGCGTGATGGCACTGAGCAAATAATTATACATACAAACACACAAACACGCAGACACTAGTTAAGCATACTTGCATTAAAGTGCATATATTCTCCTGACGCTCACCTAACCTCAACCTTACCCGAAAAAGACACAAACAGCTTTAAGTAGTGATGAATGCGGTTACATCAAATTGGGGCCACAATTTTGCCTCCCAATTAAACAGACAGCCCCAGTCAGCTGGTGTGCCTTCCAAACTGCACCCAAAACACACACCGAACTGCTCACACATGCACACATTAACAAGAACACAGACACACTCATATCATTAAACCAGTGAGTAGTTGTTTCTCAAAGTCAATAAATCTAGAGGGTAAACTCTCTCTCGCTCTCTCTCTCACACACACATACACAGACACAAACACACACTAATAAATTATGTCTAAAAAGAATCGCACAAAATAATTTTTATGAGCACTTCCATCTACAAGGTGCCACATCGTCTTAAAAGAATAGTTCAGAATTTATCTTGCTCTTTAGCACTGGCTGTTCCTGCAACGTACTTGTTGAAAAATACAATAGAAAGTTCATTGTCATTTTAATCACTCCAGGGTTGAGACAAGTTGTGATACTATCACTCAGTCGGAGTTGTCCAAGCTCAGTTGGTTCATGTTTTCCAGTTAACTGATCCTCTATATTTATTCATCTATATTTATTTAAATAACCCCTCAAACTCACTATGGTGTGTCGTATGAGCGTTGTGTTAGCTGTTAAATCAGTGGAGTCTTTTGCACTTACAAGAGATTTTAGATTGGTTCCACATTAATTGGCCTTAAAGTAATTATGACAAGCTAGACAGATTGCAAGAAAGGATGGATACGTGTACAATAAACACATGCTAGAAAGTGCCTCAAAATATTCTAAGCTATTGCTTTAAAATCCCCTTTGTAACTGCAATAGCCCAGCAGCCTTGAGATTTGCTGAATACTTTTTGGGCTGATAGTCTTGAACGGCTGAGAAGGGCCCATTAAATGAGAGCTGACGCTAAGCATGCAGCCAGATTAGGCTCTTTGTATCTGCCAGCATCTGCCTGATCAGAGTGGCATAAACAGAGACACTCCTGGACAATTAGGAGTGGTGGCTCTCAGTGAATCAACAGACACTTATACAAACACCAATATACACCAACGCCTGTGAATGTCAGCGTAGCCTGACACAAAGCGAGCAAACAAGCGGTAAATGCGGAGTGTCCTGTCAGTGCCTCTCATTGTCACAGAGCAAAGCTTCATCGCTTCATTTCTGATAAGAGTCAGCCGCGTAGTAACCGGCTCTGGAGCTGGTCGAGCATTCATGGGAACGAGGTGGGAGTTTTCTCGCTATTTCCCTCGGCGCTTGCTCATGCCGTGCTCTAGGAGCCCTGCAGGCAGAGGAGACACACACCAATCCGTTCCTAAAGCAGGAGCATGCAACTCAGGGTAGAAGTCTTCATGTCAGCTACAACATGGTAGAGCTCGCTGCTGAATTATAAATGAGGAGGTGGTTTCTGAGGAATTGTGGACTGCCTACTTCTATTAGCCTGGATGGCACAATTGATCTCTGGTGATTTCCTTCACAGGTTTGCTTCAGGAGAGTTGCATAACTGAACAGGCATGAATCCAACAAGCAAACCAAAAAAAAACAAACAAAAAAAAAAAAAACATGTGCACACACACACTCTCACCCTCAAAGCATAGCCTATACAGATATACAGTAACTCCCCGAACTCCCTACTGTCCACGTACAGCATCACACAGATACTTACCACATGCACACACATACCCACACACACAAATCAACCCAGGGGTGTGCACTGTCAGTCAAACATATCATCAATTGAGGCCTTTTGTGCAATTTTGTCTAATTGGTTCCCCTGCTGCCTGCTCTATCTCTACCCTTCAATCATTCCGCCTGCAAAGTCAATAGGGGCAATATAATAACCCGCTTTATCACTGAGAGGTGATTCAATGATGAACATAGGGCCTGCGCCAACATTCGTTCATCAACTATTCTGCTCAACTTCACTCATGGTGTGTGAGTGTGTGTGTGTGTGTGTGTGTATGTGTGGTGGGGGGTTGAGGGATTGAAGAAAATCTGTGAGCAGTATTGAACTTCTTAGAGTTCTCTGAAGTGAAAGATATTCGGCTTCACCAGCTCTGCACTCTCCAACAACTCATATATGAGAGCACTCGCTCTCGGACGCGTGCAGAAACACATGAGTCACAAGCACACGCATGCTGCTCAAAGCAAACAAAACAAGCAGAGGAGGAGGCTGTACTTACATACGGCTGCTGGAGGGAATCTTACGCCCATCTCTGAACCAGGTGATCTGTGGCCTGGGGAAGCTGTGTATCTGCGGTACATGGATGAGAGCCCCCTCACCCTGGGATACAGTTTGAGACCTCTCGCCTTCCACAAAACCACCCATATCTGGCAGACATGAAGCAAAGAGAGCGTGGTTTAAAATGGAGAATTAAGGCTAGAGGAGGAATTTTTGGAAATGCATGCCAGTGACAAAGAAGATGAAAAAGAAGAATTGTCATTATTACCATGCTGTGTACCTTTTTCAAAAGCTAAGCTCCTCTATTCAGAGTGACTCATCCACATACTGTGCATGACAAGCCTTTCACAAAAACAGTGTCCTCCCCTTAACTCTGTCAGTTAAGGGGAAGGATGTATGCAAAGAAAACAGCACTTACAGGCAACCTGCACTTCAGTACTGCACTGCATTATCGCACCCACTCGGTTTCTCACAATGCAGCGGTAGTGACCAGCGTGTGATCGGTCCAGTGAGGGGATCAGGTACCTAATGGGCACACGCAACACAAAGTGCCATTAGTCATCATCAGCGTGAGAGACAGCGACATTTGTCATCTTGGCGCTTTTATCCCCCACACTTCAGATGCGAAATGAATCGAGATGTTTCACCGTTTGCACCTGAAACACAGCTTAAATGGCATCTCACTTAACTATGAGACGTAAATGCTCAAAATTAGCAATATAATAGAGAAGGCATTTCGTGCTGTCTACTGGACACTAGATAGCAGAGTAAAAAAAGTGTCATTTAAGGCAGAGACAGCTGAGTTCCTGACTGGCAGGGCTCACAAAAACCGACTGTTATCTTGTTTCTTCAATCATACAAGCGCCTATCACATGTTAGTCCTGGGCAGCCATAGCACCATCTCTCCCCTGACGACCATTCATGTTAAATGGTGTGTGTGTGTGAAATGTTAGCTAGATAACCCCACAGCTGAGTCCCCTTTAATTGGTTTGCTACAGACACTTAGGAGTGTGGAGTCCACCCCTGCCATGTTCCTTCTGCACTGCAATTCAGGGTGTGTGGGGTGTGTGTGTGTGTGTGTGTTGGGGTGGGGGTGGGGGGTCTGATTAAATGGATTCCACTCCTCCTCTTTGATCGGAGCTGGTGAAGAATAACAAGCAGAGGGCTGGCCTGCAAGGCAGACTGAAAGACTTAAGCCACGTGAGAGCGCAGCCAAATGCTGAGGAAAGACAGGGAAGGAAGGAGATGGCGAGGGGGAGAAGAGGTGACAGAGGATGTGAGAGGGGGAGAAAGACAGACAGGGAAGGAAAGGTATGTGTGGGCAAGGAGCAGGGCTGTAGCTAGTGATAGCAATCAGGCAATGCAACCTGAGTTGCAACCATGTCTGGTGAGACTGAGTTGAGAGACCAGGAAATAGGGCTAGAACTAGACAGAAACTGCCTGTAGTCCACAGTCCTTTACTGTGGACTACAACAGTGCCCTGTAAACACACATGCAGACAATACAGTAGACGGCACACTGATGCATACGTGCATACACACACGCGCGCACGCACACACAGAACCCTTGTTTGCACAGGCCGAAGCTTTCTCATGACCATGCTCTGTGCTGTGAGTAGAAGGTTTGTGTGTAGAGGCTGAAGTGTGTAATAAGAAGTGTCCAGAACGACTCCGCGGTCCGTGAAACAGCATCTTACTGCTGACGGAGCAAAGTAAGCCCACCCACACTGTCAAATCTGATGAAAAACACGCCTTGTGTGATTTTGTTGCAGATTTGATGGTTTCAACAAACAGTTAGAGAGAGAAAAGTGGAGTTCTCTGCTCACACCATCCCTGAGTGTTGAATATGGAGAGATACAAATAGGAATAAATCTGACAATTCCCTGAACACAAGATGTTATGTCTCAAGGGAGACGTGCAGCCAAATCAGTCCTGAATAAATCCATAGAAATGAGTTTGGAATATGAATAAAAATGAGCAATTGAGCTATTAGTTACAATTAAATGCCGCTAAACTCTCCTCTTGTAGTAAGCTAATTACAGTTGATGAAAAAAAAGATAATAGAATCAGCTCTGGGAGGGATGGATGGACTCCTTACCTGTATTCCAAGGAGAAACGTGTGAGTTCAGTCCCATTGTAGATCCATTTAAATTCCAGGGGCCAGCTGCCCTCCGCCATGCAGGTTAGGACCAGGCGGTTCCCCTCTAGATGAACCTGCGTCTGAGGAGGCTCCATCTTAAAATAAGGGGGGACATCATCTACTGGAGAAAGAAAGAGAGGATGGAGGAAATGAATCACGTAAAAATGACTCAGGAACAGGTAGGAAAAGAAACAAAGCGAAGCAGTGAGAGGGGTTAAGGAAAAAAGAAGAAGTGATTCAGTAACCTCTGTGAACAGACACACAACACAAACCCAACAATTCACAGGAAATGAGGACTCAGAACAAGCTATTTCCATTTTTCTTCTGCGCTGATTGGGAACTTGAAGGTCAACAGAAAAGCCTGCCAAAAAGCACATGGAATAAGTTGTTACTGCAAAAAGCAGCTTACTCTTTTATTTCAAATTGAAATGTGCTGGCAAAGAGGTAGAAGAGCAATTTGTGCTGCAGAAGAAGTGTAAATGAACACTTCCATACCTCTACATCAGTAAAAGTGGATGGGGAGAGAGACAGAGAGGTGGTAGAGGCACGTGGCAAGAAGAGGGGAGGGGTGAACAGACAGAAAACAGATGGAGAAAAATACAGCACAGATTGTACACACACATACAAACATACATACACACACACACAAAAAGAATCCAAGGAAGTAGGTAGAGGAGAGAGTGAGAAACTAGGAAGCCATGGGGGGTGGGGATAGTAGGCGCTGCTTTAGAAAACACAAAGTTTCCCAGCCTTAAACCCCTTTCTCTGACAGGATGAGTTATGCTCTGTGCCTCCCTTCATTTATCTTTATAGTTCCCTAATGCAGCCAGATTATACAGGCCCCATCCGCAACACTGCACACAGCCAGTGCAGCCAAAGAAAGCCTTTAAGGTGATACGCAAGGTCCAGAGCTGGGCTTGGAGACAAAGTGCTTTCATTTGAGCTGATGAAAAAGGCATGATCAGACCTATTGATCTGTCTGCCTCACCAGCCATGGGCGACGCTGAGCCGATTGTGCTAGTGTTAGTGGCGGGCTAATTAAAGTCTGTATTAATAGTTGCAGTAAGCCGCCGAGGCCCGGAGCGCGCCTGGTTCTAGGTCTACCACACTAGCTGACTCACTCTCATGGCTGATTACTGGAGCCTCTCTTTCTCTCTCTCTCCCTTTCTCTCTCTATCTATCTCTGTCTCTCCACACCCATACACAAGTTCACACTCGAGATTTATGGCGGTAAATGCAGCGGATAGTGTGCTGGAAGTGGGTGAATGTGAGGGCAGCCTCAGCGAGGAGGGAAGGGGATGGAGAAAATTGAACCTGATTGAAACGGTAAATAAAAGAATGACTGTAAACCTCTGTGTTTCACACAAACAGTCATGCGTGCACCGCGTACATGCACACAAACACAGATAACAGGACGCACACGTACACACCAGCACACATAAATAACCCATACGAAAGGAGCCCCTTACTCCCCTTTCTATCACCCACAAACACACCACTCATAAAAGGAGGCAAACAAACAGCCATCTGTTTTCAAAACCAGTCCTTGGATTTCTGCCGTTTGGTAATAACAATGCTTCACTACCTGATTAATCTCTTCTTTTTACCACCCTTGCATGAACTTCTGCAAAACAAACAGTCAAATCCAACAGGCCCTTGAAACTGATCCCTGTCTGAGCCCAAATGGAAGAGCCATCCCTATTTTCCCCAGGCACTAGCTGCTGGAGTGGTGGCTTTGCTGTAATTCCATCCACTAGTAAATGGATTCATACTTGACACACACACACGCACGCACACACAAACAGTGCACACAAAATCCAAAAACATTCACTTATGCCTGCACAAATGCACATATGTAACACCCAACCACTTCCAGATGGTTCAGGGGCATAGTGGCTATGTGCACTCTGAAATGTGACTGCAAAAAAAAAAATCTGGGTCCATCAACGAGCCACCATTGGAAACCTGCACATGGCAAACCCAGACTCAGACATCAATCGACTGAGGCAAGGAATTTGTGTAATACCAAGCAAATGATGGAGAATTGTGGATGATATTGGACCCACTGTAAACACCATTGTTCTTACCTGTTTGCCAGTTGTATGTTTAGGAAATCGTACATTTTTAGGAACAAAGCCAGTGAGGGAAAGAGAGAAAAAGTCACTTTTTAACATCACATGCAGGATTGACTTCAAGTTCCATGCTGCTAAACGCTCAGAAAGCTTGCTCTCCATGGTGTACACAACTGAAGTGATCTTCTCTTTGAGACCAGGTGAGAAATTCATTGGCTGCTGACTGCAGTTCTCACCGATAAAGGAAGATAGCATCTATTCCTCTGCACACAGTGCTCTGGGATCTAATGAGTTTCCAACAGAGAACCTCTTGTCTGGGCGTCATTCTCCTCTTCCTCTTCATCACTGTGCTTTTGATCTTCACAGTGCATCGCTGAGGTCAAACACCGCTGACATATGTTCCTGTGTGCGGTTGATGCTGGGTGTGTTTGTGACAGTGGCTGGATCACTTTTAAGTGTGTTATCTCTGTTTCCTTGTCTTTGAGCGCATGTCAGCAGCTCCAGAGGAATGAATGAGTAATGCATCTTTTTGTAAATGCGTACGCCAATGTCACAACATCCTTGTCTATTTTTACTATTTTTATGCACATGCAGTAGTACAAAGCTCTATTAATATGAACAGTATGCGGAGTGGAGATGACACACTGTAAATTAGCGTGCTGCTGTCACTAAGTTGTCAGGTCGATGTGTTTGCCTCCAATGTGGTATCATCGTCGCTCATCTGATCCATAAGTTGTCTCAGGTGTCGTCTCCTTTTAGAGCAATATGACTTTGTGGCATAAGCATACTGTAAATAGCACATATTTATGGACACGCCTGCAGAAACAAAAACAGAAAGATAGAAAACACAACTCCAGGAATGGAGGATATGTATGTATCTATAAATCTGACACACACACACACACACACACACACACACACACACACACACACACACACACACACACATATATATATAAAACTGACTGGCTATTTCAGAGCAAAGCTGATAGTTTTTCTAGAAAAGACAGAGGTGGAAGGAAGAAGGAAAGGAACATCATTGGCCAAGAGAAAGTGTCACTTCCTCTGTGCCAGTGATGAACGGGGAGACAGGGGTGGGTTTGGCAGGTGCATGTCAGTGCCTGCATGCTGCAAGATTCAAATCCAGATGGAAGGCTAGAGGGCAGTCCTTCTGGACCAAGAATTCCTGCCGCACTATGGGCACAGATAAAAGCGGACCGAGGCAGGTCGGCAGATCTAGGGAAGACCAAAAACTGGCATGGGAAGACCAGGAGGGCTTTAATGTAGCTGCTGTGCAGAGCAGCTGCCCCCAACAGTCAAGCTGCACCACCACAGCTCATTCACCACAGATATAAAAACACCTTATTCTAACCTGACAGCTGAGGTTGAATGGTGGCATTGCTCCAGCCGGGTCCCCTGCAGCATACACAGAATTTTAATGGCTGTTAGACAAAGACCACAGGCACCGGGGCAGCTTTATAAACCAAGGCCCATTGTGCTCCCCATTGCGCCATGCTGGCATGCAATCACACAGACGGTGTTCACATTCGGCTTTTGTCTTGTATTCTCTCTCGCGCTTATTTTATGCCTCACCTCCTTACCCCAGTTCCACTCCAGCAGCAGGAAGCTCTTCCTGCCCCCTGTTTAATCCTCAGACACCTGTGTTTGAGCCTATGCATCCACGATTGGCACTCGACACAACTGTATCACTGAGATCCAGTGATAAAGTGGAGCCTGTTGAAACATTTGGAGGTCTGCTCTCTTCTTATCCACTTCCGCTCCATCCCCATTTCTCACTCAATCCACCTTGCTATCTATTTTCTCCACCACTCTTAAACTTCTTAGATGCATGTACATATATATGCACACAGCTTCCCTGCTCCATCGACCACCTCCAGTTCACCTCCCTGTGCATCATTTCATCCAAGAAAATTTAGAGCTGTCATTTAGCTTCTTCAATTGGACTTTAACATGGGAGATGGGTTACGGTTAGCCTCTCTGATGGGGGTTATGCAACAGTCATGGTAGTGACCTTGGCCTAGTAATGGGTTGGTGAAAGGGTGTGGGATGGGGGGGTTGGTGAAGTGAGGTTAAAAGCATCTTAAAAGCTGATGAAACACTTCCCTTATGGATACACACATGCACAACAAGCAAGCACACAAGTATACACAATTCGTCGTCTTCTACAATGCATTTGTTGCCTTACAAGTTTAGATGAGGATATTGGAGCCATGACATGAAGCAAATATATAAATATTCACACCTCTCCCTCATGAAAGGTCAGGTTGATCTGTCACCGCTGCTGTCACCGTGACAACAGGCACCCCACCGGTTTACACTCTATCACTTAGGTGAGTCAGAAAGCAGGTGGACTCAAAAAGGGGGAGATTAAGAAAGTGAGTGAACAGGAGAAGACAGTAGGGAGGAAAAGAGACTTGCAGTGAAACAGATGGTGAGAGAAATGTGGGGCTTAATGAGAAGAACAAAGAGAGATTGAGAAGTGATGTAGAGGCACGCTGAGGTGAGGGACTGAGAAAGAAAAATGAAAAGAGAGAGGGGAGTGTCCTCCAACACCAGGCAGCAAGGTGAAGCGACCCATTACAGCGGAAGCCAAACAAGCAGGCCAGGACTATAAGACAGAAAGGGGAGATGGAGAGCCTCCATCTACCCCTACATTCATTTCGAGAAATGGCCCATGGATCAGCATCTGCATGTGAGTGCCAGTCCATCATCGCTTGATGTCTCCCTAACCACCCCCCCCCCCATGTATTTATAGCCCCTAAATCATGTTTTCCCAACATTCAGCAGGACTATACACTTTATAAGATCTCTTGGTATCTATGTTGTGGCAATATAGACTTCATGGCCCAAGTGACATGCTTTTAAAAGCTCATACAGCCATATAGTCATGCTCACTGCTCAGAGGAAGAGATGAAGCAGGAATATGGATTTTCGTGTTAAGCTGTCTAAAATGTTTTTCTTTTTGATTATGCGTTTGCTTTGATGTTGCAGAGAAAGTCCTCAGGTCCTCCGCAGATGAAATGCTGCCTGCACCCGAGCTGTGTTTAGTGGATCGCCACGGGTTAATTGATGCGTAATTGATGTGATTAATTGAGGTGTAATGTACCGCGGTGACGTGTCTGGGAGCCCAACTTGCTGCAGGGGCCTTTGTGTGTGCGCAAATGTGTGTGCGCGCTTAGGTGCGCCTGTGTGTCTATCTGATGCTACAGCAACACAATTAGAAGCAGTAGCATCCAGCCAACAAATGGAGATTTAATTAGGAGTGAAGACGGAGCGGGAGGCCAGTCAATGGGCAGTAGATTGAATTATCTGGACACACACTCCAGCGGGCAACACAGACAGATTCACAGTTGCACACATACTCAAGCACGCACACACTTGCTCTTTGGAATCCTTCCCTGTTTGCCTCACTACTCCTCTGAGTGCCTTCTTCTACCTCTCTGCTATGCTCTGCCTGTCTCAAACTATCTTTCTCTTTTTGATTCTCTCCACTTTTTTCCTCTTCCAATCTTAACTTTCTCTTCTCTTTTCTCTCTTCCCTGCCACAGTAACAGCTTCCTCCCTGTGTGTTGTGGCAGTCTCTCTTTCTTGGCGGCCTTGATCTCTGGCCTTGTTTTCATACTCTCTCTCCCTGCCCTCTCATCAGTTGTCATTGCTCTCTCTCACACTTTCTCTCCGTGCCCCTTCCTTCTGCGCTTTCTGTCGAGGTTGTCTCTCCATCTTTTTCAGTCTCCCTCCCTCCCTGTCTCTCCGTCTCCCTCCATCCTCTCGCCCTGCTCTCTCCTTCCCCTCAGCACATTGTCTCTGAGTCACTAGCAGTATATTGTATTCCGTGCCGAGGGACGTGTCTGTGATATCCAGGAGCCTAATTAGCAAGTCCAGCTCCTGGCAGAGAACACGGCACGCAGAGGAGCACAGGCACAAGGCCTGGCGTCAATTAATGAGACCTCACACACCCACAGCCACCATTACACGCCCTCTGCAGCATCAAGTCTCAAGCCGGCTCAGCCTTGTCCGATGAACAGTGGGGGGAACCACGGCTGAACAACTGTAGCTAGATGTAAGAAAGTTATGTCTTTAATCACCAAGGGATAGTCATAGCTTTGTAAAAGATAAAGCCGGGATTCTTGTCTGACTTTGTGGCACTCAAATAAGATTTATGTCTTGCAGCAGCGAGCTGTGAGCATAGTCGTGCAGCCAACATTTCAATGCATCAACCGAGGCCAGACACTATGGCAATTTCTTACATTCTAAGGACAAGACATATGAAATAGTTTTTATCTAAAGGAAGTGAAGTTTGGAGTGCTCTTGTGAGTACAACACAATGGGAAATGGTCCAGGCTTCCCTCTCATTGTAGTGTGTGCTTGACTGACATCACAGCATTATTTTTCCGACTTTCCTCTTTTCTCTTCTCACAAGGGAGAAGGGAGATGATAGCGGGTGGAGGAGAAAATAGGTACAAAATTTCACTTGATCTTTTTGAGAGCTAATTGACATTGTTTGGAAAAAAAAAAAAACAAGAGAGTGAGCAACACAAAACAGATAAATGACAGTAAGCGGAAGAAACAGGAAATAAAATAGGAAAAAAAAAAAAACAGTGAGAGCAGCATCCGTAATGGGAGGCGGGCAGCTTTTTCTCAAGGCATGAGAAGGTTGGAAATGGGCCTAAGTGAATTTAGAAAGTAGGGCAAAGACTAACGGAGGAAAATAAACAAACGCGCTGAAATGTGAATTCCACAGGGCCCCAGGTCATTAGAGTTAATACCGCGCGCTATGCCATCTGCTGTGATTGTTTACACTAGGATGGATAATTAGATCCTAATTAGTAGATGGTATGGTGGGGGAAACATTATTTCACACGCACCGAGATGGAGATGATCAGACGCACCTGCAATGCTGTGCTGCCTGTCCATCCTCTGAGGGACCTCTGAGGGTAGCTCCATGAAGATGTAGCTATCAGACAGGTCTTGACTTAATTGCTTGATGCACCAAACAGGATCTGGATCTTTCCTTCCCACCATTAACATATAGATAGAGTTGTACTTTTTTTTTTTTTTTTTTTTGTAGTTGTTTTGTTTTGTTGGAGGAGAGAGTCATCTTCGCTCTCAGTGTTCTGTCTTTTTCTCGTTCTCCTTTGTCCTTCATACTGTACTGTATGCGAATGAAAACCTGTGTGAATGCCTTCGTCTTTGCATGTTTGTGCCTGTGTCTCTCTAAGATACAGACACCAGAATATTATCAGGCAAAATGCAAGGTCTCAAACTGCCATGTCCTATTCGTGCTTCTCTCCCCAGCCGATCCCTTTGAATCTCCGAATTGGTGAGATACCACTGGCATGCTAATAGTGTTTTGCTAGGTGCGAGGTATCAGGGCGCCTGCCGTTGTAATATATGCGTGTGGAATGGCTGGTGATTGTGATTCTTATCAGTGTGGCAGAGTGCATTGGCGCCAAGCCGTGAGTGGCAGGAGCTGGCAGTAAATGCTAATGGCAGAGAGCAGCTGACAGAGAAAAGAATTATTATCTCCCTTCATTACATTTACACGGCCTGCCTGTCTGTCTCCCTTCCTTCCTCTGGGCCGAGGCGTGAACAGCAATCAGTGCTGGCAATGCTTTATTTACCTGTTTTGCAGACGACAAACACCTCTCGTGTCAAGGCACTCAGGGACAAGGATCTCAGGAGCTTTTCGCATTGAAAATACGTCACACAAATTCCATTACGCGTGAGTAACAATGGGTCCTTGGCGGGAAAGAGTTAGAGATGATGGATGAGGAGATTTGAAGAGCGTATAAAGGACAGAAGTAGCTTCTTTTTTTTTTTTTTTTCTAATTTTGGTGGAGATTGGACATGATGTCTAGAAAGGATGATCACCTTTGTGATCAGGGCAGCCTCGGGGAGCATAAAGTCTCCGTTCCTAATTGGGACCTCTAGTGTGAGAGCTGACAGACTGGAGCTTGTCACATCACTGCATCTTTCCACTACTTTACAGAGAGCCCCTCTGACCACTATTTTCTCCCATCATCCATGCTAGAGCACTAAGTCCTGCTCCGTGTCGGTGTGATAGCTAGCCCATCACCCAAAAAAAAACACTTTTTTCATAGAATCTCAAAGCTGCCAGCCTCCTATCCAACATCCCATAAAGCCACATCTCTGACCTCAGAGGCATCCACACAGACAGGAGTGCCTTCCTTTCCTGTTCCTGTGTCTGAAGTGCACATGCCCTGCAAACAGGAGGAATGACAGAGGAGTAACACAGCTCTGTGGCATTGTGCGAAGACAGGCAGCCAGCACAACGCCAGCAGGCAGACAAAGATCTGAACGCCCTGACATTATGCTAATGGGAGCGTTTGGCTGGTTCTTACATGACTTCACACCACATTGTTCATCTCAATTATCAGATACAGTAACGGGTGCTGAGTGAGAAGCGTGCGACTCAAACAAAGCAGGAAAAATTCTCAGTCAGAGATACTAATTGTTGAGCTCTCTCCACATGATACTTTAGGATGGTTTAGCGCGAGAAACACAGCTTGTTCAAATCGGCATAATAACATCCTATGTGAATACTACAAAATTATGCACGCTGGAGAGTAAAATTAATGAATAATGATTAGACACTTATTATGACAGACCACACCAAAACATTAAAGATGAGTATATTTGTCTTGATTATCTAAATACACAACTTATAATAACCATGTGGAAGATCTATCCTCTATATTTGCCTGTGTATTTGTTATGTACATTCTATAAAACTTAATCACCCTTCTCCTTCTGAGAGCCCTGTCATCAGTTGTTCCCTGATTAAAGCAACAAATCCACATTTCTGCTTGTGAAGATTGTGTCATTTTGATCTAAAAATTGCAAGCTTCCTTACAAGAAAGCCATACCCTTTAATCAATAGCCATCATAAAACTGGCACAAACTACAGCTTGCAGCCCTGTGCCAACAATGCTATCTAATATATGAGGTTAATGATGTTTCTCTAATTGTGTTCTTAAGCTTGCACTCAAGCTAGCATTGATCCCGGCGTTGCTGCAGTGATATGGGCATGGTTGCTTTCTTCCATTTGAGTTGGAAGCACAGATAAAGAAAACTTGCTAAAGGGACCCCATCTGATCTTGGATTCAAACCTGCACCCCCATATACATCCATTATATATGCAAGATAATGTGGAGTATGGAAAGGTATAAAGAAGTTTAATATGTGGAGGTACAAAACCAAGGTTAGCTCTATTTTTTGACACAGTCTTAATACATATGCAAGAGCCCTTTCGATAAAAAAAAAAAAAATTACAACCACAGCAATTTTAGTCTTCACACAATGTCAGGTATATCCTGGAGGTTATCGTTAGAAATTACATAAATTTAAATAGAAACACCATCTTCCATCAGGGTAATGTATTCACAGAGAATTCTTTTTTTCCCCCTACTGTGTTATTGAAATGTTCCCACAATTGCTCTTAACAGACCAGTGTAAAAAATATCATGTTGGTAATTCTCTGAACTTTCTCCGCCTCTAAGGACCTCCAAAGCGGAGGCATTGACTGTTGTTAGCTGCAATCACGTATTGAAATATGTGCAAACGATCAAGCAGATATGGCATAATGTTACTGGTGCCCAAGCAACGCCATGAGTGATTTGAAGGCTTAATGTGGTCCTCCACACAACACAGAGTTATAGCCTGTGATTTGCATCATAAACGTCTGTTAAATTTCCACTTTTGGAAATGAATATCGTTAAATGACAACCTGACAGTGAGCCAAATGGGGGAGGTAGGAGTGACACTTTTTTTTTTTTTCATGTTTGAATTTTCCACCCATGATGGGACCTAATTCCTTATTACTACATCTATAAGCCGTGCATAAATACACATCAAATAGCGTTTTTTCAAGCTTCATAATCCCTGGATAATCTTCATCTACAATATGAGCAGTGCTAAATTGGAGGGAAGATTCACAAATCAACATATTTACATCAGTCCCATTAGTGAGACACTGAGGAGATACTGCTCAGAGATCTGCTGATGCTTTGAAATGCCTTTAGGCACTTAGAAATTTTATTAGAAGCACTAACGCTCACCATGCTATGGCAAGTAATGTGCTTTAATACACATATAATGCAGTGGATTACAAGTCTGGATATTAATAAATCATCTGTTTTATTTATTACTGCTCTTTTACCATAGCAAGTAAATGACATGTTTAATCTCGGGCATGGGCTTTTTGTGCTTTCCTGCATCTGCATGCGTGTCTGTGTATATGGACTCTGTACACAGTAAATGCAGATGTCAGTGAGTGTACAGTAGTTGTTTACTACTGTCTTCGCATTTGAGTCTGCATTTATAATTATTCCTATGTGGATACATGCACCCAAATGTGTGTGTGCATGTGTGTGCGTGTGTGTGTGTGTGTTTCTCTAGCAAGTTGATCCATGTATATTTGAATTCTTCAACAGATTAAAGAGATGTGCATGTACTCCACAGTCCCTTAATGACAGACAGATCAAAGCTCATCATGTTCCTGGGTGAGTTGAGGGGGATCATTAGCGATGGGTCAACAGGGCATCATTAGGCAGCATGCTACCCTCACAGCATGCTTACTATGCTCCGAGTCTTATTGTATGTGTGCGTGTACCTGTGCATGCCTGCATGTGTGTGCGCGCGTGTGCACGTGCCTGTTACGAGATCATCAAATGTATCCATATTGCTCTCTGATCTCTGCACAGTGTGTGGGAGGAACACAGGTCTCTCCTGTGGCCCATTTCCCCACAGACAAATGCCGCTCCAGTGGTGAGAGCAAGCCTCATCTATTGTACCTCCTGCCTCCATCAACTCACTTTCCATCTATTACGACCCAACAGGCTGATCTTCATGGCTGAAGCTTGTTGTAAAACCCTAGCCTTGCTGATTCAATAGGCTCTGGAGGGTTCTGACAATGACCAATTCACTCATGACTATTATTCATCACAAAACCTTTCCAGCTCTCCAATAGAATACACCACCCACCTTTCCTACTCTGTTTGGTATGCTGTAACAATCCATCACCGTCCCAATACTGGGTTGAACGTACCAAGCACACACACACACACACACATCACTTTTCTCCTACAACTCCACTGAACGAACTCCTTCTCACCTCAGAAATTGCTATTTTGGTGCAGGGCTATTCACATAGATTCCTTCTCCCTTTACAAACATTCCCTCCTGGCTTCTTTCTGCTATCCACACTCCTCAACCGCAAACAGCTCTTTCCCAGTGCCAACTTTGACTCTCTCCCTCCCTCTCTCACCTTCAGATGCCACTCGTCCACTGACTCCATGCCTGACTGCTTTGACAGGCCCAGGACTCAAGCGGCGGGGATTTGATCCCTCCGTGGAGTGGAGCTCTGGCAGTGGGGTCCACTCTCCAACCGCCGGACGCAGAGCCCCTGAGCCACTGATTAAAAAGTCATGAAGGCTTTTAGGGGCATGCAGGGCTGCAGTTTCCCACTCTGCCATGGATTGGCTGCCTGAAAATAGTCTTTGTGTTCCTGAGACAACAGTCGAATATGCAGGATGGGGGGTGGATAGAGGAAGTAGCAAGGCAGCAGTGCGTGGGCCACCTTGCTCTCCCCTGTGCTCTAAAGCAGCACTCTCTTGGCCCCTTGCTTCCTCATATTAGATGAAACACCCACAGTCTATATCCACAGTACATCACTGGCCCATATATGAGCATTGTGTATAGGCTTTACGAGCATCAGACTACAGCTCTTTTACAGCAGTGCCCCCCGCCCTCTCCCTTTGTATCATATGGAAATCAGCTTGTGCTAGTAAGGGTCACATCCAAGGTCAGGCCCTTGACACCTTACAACAAAACACATCTCTGTCACACTCTGCGTATGGCTTCACACACTCAAGAACATCTGGCACTAAACAGAGAATCAATGCCTTCTTTGAAGATGAATGAATGGCCTGATGAGAGTGCGAGCTTGTATATCATCAACTTAAACAGTTTCCCTTCAAAAAGGGCCAAACAAATCAAGCAGGTGACCACTCGCCTCGTAATGGCTGCGAGGGCAGCTCGTATACAACAACGCATGTGTGAAACAAGGCCTTAATGTGATGTGAAAAAAGCACCGGCCTCCCCGCATTAGTTTAGTCTTACCAACAGCAACCATCCATACGATTGTCACAAACAGCAGCCAGCCGCTAATGGAATCAATAAAGCCTTGCAAATATTTACAGGACAAGAGAGCCTCAAGGCAATCAATTCCAATCTATAGGACGATGGAAGGTTCTACCGTGGCTGTGTTTCAGGTTAGAAAAATCAATAAAGTCAGCTTTGGAAACAGAAGGAAAAAAATAAATAACAACCTTATTGCAACGGCACCACTCAGTCTTCTACTCATATGCTTTCTCCTTCCTTCCATCATTCTGACCCTTGTGTTGGTTCTTTTTTTTTTTTTTTTTTTTTTTTTTCAGTTGTCCAAGTTTGACATCACCGGCTGCGCCTCCCAGCAGGTATCAGGAACCGCAGGGAGTGCATCCAGCAAGGTAGTCGTAGAGACAGCTTTTGAAGGAGGGAGCAGCTAGTGGATGTGACAGGCTGTTGAAAGCCTGGGAGATAACAGCATCTGCTTCTCCGAGTCGTAACAGGTAGAGAGGTAAAGTGGGGAGAGGGGAGGGGGCGGGGGCGGGGTGAGAGGGCCAGGCAAATTCTCTGAATAATAGGTTATAAAAACAATGTTGCTCAGACTCTGCATACATTGGAAGGCAGACTGACTGACGGAAAGTGAGGCGTGGAAGCGGTGCAGAGAATGAGAAGTAGGGTATATTAAAAACAGATTGCTTCCATTTCTCTCCGGGGGCAGATTTTTTTTTTTTTTTTTTTTTTTTTATGCACAAGGTTGTAATCCCTAGTTTATGTTCTGTAGTAACTAGCTCGATAAAATACATCAAGCCGGCACATAAAAAGTGAATAAAACAGAGTATATAAAAGTGTGTCAGGGCGGCAGGAAGCTATAGAAGTCAAGAACGCCCAGAGTGAACGCTGATTTATTGATGTATTGATGTCTGGTAGTGCATTGACGAGTTCAGCAACTTCTGATAAATAGGCGATAATGTCAGACATTTCTCTGGCAGGCTTGCAGTTACCAGGCCTCATGCAGCTCTACGGTCTCCAGCCTAATGAGCAGGTAGTTGGAGGGAGAGGATGAACGGAGCACAAAAGTGACTCTCTCTCTCTCTTTCTCTCTCTCTCTCTCTGATGCCACTTGCTGTGTTTTCGCTCTCTCATGCACGATGTTCCTAGAGAGAACGATCAGAAGAAGCTACAGCTTCTGCCAGCGGCTATCGGTGTCTCTTTAACAACCGCGGTAACATATGTGTGGAAAAAAGTGCACGTGTTTTAACTGGCCACAGAAAAAGCCTCTGGTGGCCGGCTTTAGCATAAACAGAGCGCTCTGAATTTGCTTGAAGGCTATGCAAACAGTGTCATCGCAAGGGGCGAGCAACAAGTGTATGGTTAGCAGCAGAGCTACATGTCACTGAACATACTTTATCACACTGTCTTCCTCTGAAACTACAGTGGGGTCCAAAAGTCCCATGGATGCTGCTGTAAGTACCTGTCGAGTGCTTCATCACCTAAAGTGCCTGCCTCAGTGTGTGTGTGTGTGTGTGTGTGTGTTCTCCACATGTACGTGTAACAGTGCAGATAAATCAAGCAGATATCTGCATAAATCAAGTGTTTCACCGTGGTTTATGTTTTGCACTCTATGCATCATGCAGATATGAATGCTGCATGGTCCAAACTCTGAAAAATAACTGTATCCTCATCTGATAGATATTTCACAGCATGGCTCAATTAATTGAATTTTTCAACTGAGCTGTGAGAGAAATCCATAAAACAGATCAAACTGAAAATGCACTGGACAGAAAGTGTGCCTGTGTATGTGTGTGAGAGAGACAGCGAGAAAGAGAAGAGAGACAGAGAAGCGGAGAGACTCAGAGAGAAAGAGAGAGACCGACCACACAAACTTGAGGGCCCACTTGGCAAAGCATATGTGGTTCTGACTGCCAACTTGCGAAAAATGTCAATTACTCTCTCTACATCTAAAACTTTTATGAAGGCTTCTAGGCTGTATCAAAGCCTTCCACCTCACCAGCTCGCTCAAAAATGTTTTCTCTCAGAGAAAATCAGCTTTAATTATTGAAAGCGTGGCTTCAAGTTTATTAGTGTTTTTCAGGACTTCCTTCAAATCGCTGTCCAAGGCGCTGTTGTGCATATCAAAACCATCTTATTGATTCTAACCTGCTTTCCATGTTGCTAACAGATAGACTGTCAAAAACCTCAGATCTGCTGCTGTCAGTGGGAGGCTTGTGATGCATTACAAAGACAACTGTTTGCAGACACACAGGAAACATGTAATAGTAGTAAACCCAGATATGATTTTGGAAGGAAATGAGAATCAAACACTGAAACAAGAGATAGAGGCGCAGCCAATATCTTACTAAACCGAGGGAAGAAACAAAATGAGAAAGTGATGATGCTGATGATCAAAGCAGGGGGATAGCAGGTGGTTTGTTAGTTGACCATATAGTGAATTGGATCCCCTGTCCCCACCGTGAACTGACCCAGCCTCAGACTGTACAGCAGAGAGCGGTATATCTTTCCCAGCAGTACATCAGACAGACAGAGCAACAGACAGCCATGATCTTTCTGCTTCCATAAGCAACACTCTTTTTAATCCCTTTTGGATCAAAGGAGGCAACAAGCTCTGCCTCCCTTTCATTAGGGAGGAATAGAAGCTTGTGCGGAAACCCTCCCACTTCTCCAGGACCGAACAGCCAGGTTTGATCAATCAGTCGCAGTCCACTAGCTCTGGCCTAAGTGCCCCTGCTCTAATCACTCTCATCTGAGAGAAAAAAAAAATGAGGATGAGGTGGTAGGAACAGAAATGCACCCACATAAACTTTCATCAAAAACAGTCTTTGGTCTGGGAATGAGTCAAATTATACTGTGCTTTGTTATGTTCTGTTCCAGCAGAAAATCTGCTGCCTGACAAGCACAGCCTCAGTATTTAAGTCCCATCGCTCAAAACATGAAAGTCTGAATGCTGGTGAAAGGACAGAATAGGGATCAGCCAGGCTGACAGAGTGGCTAAGTACAACTGGGCTTCTGTCTGACTTTGCCATTGTTGTTCACTGGTGGAACGTAATCTTCTTAATCACAAGCTAAACCTGCAGAACAATTGACCCATTTTCATATGTGGCTTCTTATCTCCGAATGCGTGCCCATATCTCATTTAGAAGTGTTAGAAATCCCTCTTCAATCTAGGTGATCTGTTCTCACCAACCTGCCTCCACATTCCTCTAATCCACTCTGATCTAATCCAATGCATATCAGCCTGAGAATGTCATGTTTGTGTGTTGAACAGTCAGGTTCTGCTGTCCTACGTGTGTTTAACACTGGTGGGATTCCTCAGAAAAAATAATTCCCACTCACCTACCGGTTCCCTTCTTTTATGTTTGTTCCCTTTACATGTCAGTTGTTACATCCCAGCAGTGTAAAAAGCTGGGCAGGTTGTTTTTATGTTTCCAATACTGATGTCTAATTCAAGCAAAAAGTGAAGAGGACGTTTTCAAAATGATCTTAAAGAGAGTTTGTTATTCTAATTGAAAAAAAGTTCAAAGCTAAAAGTTCAAGCTAAATGTAATCATACATATTGGTGTGACAATCACAGATGTGAGCTCACACTGAAAATTGGATTTTCAGGTTCAACCCCAAATAAGAAAAGTCATGTCAAATTCATTTGTGCAGCGCTAAATCACATTAGTCTCGAAGAGCCGCACACCCACACTTGAACACAATGAATGACGAACTGCTCTTCGGAGTAGTGTGAAATCACTCACAATTTGGGCGACTTTTCAGTGAGTTTGACGTCTTGGAAGAAGGCACAGGTCCGTGCTGAACTGCTCAACACTGCCCCCAGAGAGGATGCGTAGATGCTCCGAGGACGATCAGGTTTATGTAGCTGGCTGTGTCAACATTACCATGGGTATTATACAAGTGAGAGATAGGCTTGCTCATTTTAAATGTGAGAATTGCTCTTACGTGATCAGAGTCAGAGTCAGTGTTCAGTTCAAAACATAAGCCTCCTACCTGGGTATTAGCTGATGTTAACTGCTGTTAGATATTATGATCATGCAGAAATGCAAAGGAAAGGTTAGCAGAGGGGATTGAACACGAATAAATTTGCAGTAAGTACAATCAACTTTTTGCTTTTATCTCCACAGTTTCTAAGTGTTAGCAGTTCCTCTATGTTTTTGTCCTGTTGTCCTGTTTGATCCAAAATAAAAATCTTAATGTGTGAAAACAAGTAGCGATTCATTTGTGTTGCAATTGTGTTTCTATAATTGAAAATGAGACAGTGATTTCTACGTCAAAATATTGCAGCGTATTACCATCTATGCGAGTTGCTTACGTACATATAGGCCTGGTTTATATAATCTGTGTGTGTGTGTGTGTGTGTGTGTGTGTGTGTTTATCAGTCTGACAGTCTACCTACACAGCAGAAGAAGGGTGTTGCTGAAGAATTACCATCGTGGTGACAGAGCTCAGAAATTGGTCTTTTTTCCTTGCCTGGGTGCCAGTCAGCCTCCCTCTTTTTCCCACCTCTCCACGCTCTTTTCCTCTATCTCCTTCTCTCTCTTCTTCTCTCTCTCTCTCTGCATCCCTTCTCAGGGAAATGAGAAAGGATGGGCTCTTGTCAGCGTGAGCAACAGTGGCATTATTGTCAGCGTGAGCCGTCTGTCGTTGCAGTGTGTCGGACTGGACCCCTCCTGTCGGTCTGTCGCCGCGGTGCGGGGATGTGATGTGAAAACTTCGGCGGATTTGTCAAGGGGGAAATAAAGCATGGCACCCGACTGATCTGACACCCTTATCTTCATGGTATCAGTTCCCTCACACATAGACAAGTCAGCCAACTGGATGAAATATAAGTAATACACACACACACACACAAAAAAGAATCAATATAAAGTATATCACAGGCTTGCCCAGCTACTAGTCCATATGAAATGAATATGACATAAGCAGCTGATGCCAGGCCTGGGAAGTTTCACGCTGAGAGAGAGAGCTCTGACCTTCATGAAACAGCTTCCATGAAGTTAAACAGTAGCCCCAACAATGCCAGAATAAACATCTCTCTTTTTTATCTCTCTCTGCTCCACACTTTCACACATTCTGCCAAGTTTAGAAAGAGTACGTCCTTGCCAGAAAAAAAAAGAAACATGATATCTGGAAGCCACACTCTTATCCAAAAAAATAATTTCACTTGACTTTTTTTTTTTTTAAACATACTTCTGTATGTTTTCTCTGGAGCATACAAGAGTGGCCTCCACATGAAGCCAGTGAGTGAATACAAGCTCCTTTATATATATATATATATATTTGTCCTCCACTCCCAGGGTGTCTCAGCTCTGCTTAGGGGAGTAAGTGTGGTGTAGACAGAAGCGGAGCCACCAGCTGCTGACCTTTACTAGCATCACAGAGCAGCGGGGAGTGCCTCGGTTTACCTGACTCACATCTTGAAAACAGCTAATCAAAAGGTCTCTAATGGGTTACCACCTGTGAGGAGCTGTGTGTGTGTGTTGGGGGGGGGGGGGGGGGGTGGTTGTCTGTTTGCTGATGTGTGTGTTCTTAATGTATGCATGTGTGTCTGTGCATAATTTTGCTGCGCATGTGCTCATAGAAAGTTTTGATTATATCATTACAAGTCAACAAGGAAAAGAAAATTACCTCTTTGATCCACTACAAAGTGGATGTGGGCTGTGCTGCGAAGGGCCTCAAAGTGGGTGTGAGTCAGTAGAATTTAATAAATCAAATCCGAGTTCCATGCTCATCCTTTAATTTGTAGTAACCACACGACCGTTGCGACCACTGCTGCATTTTAACACCAAAACCACACCTTAAAAAAGCTGCAAGGGTCAAATGAGGTCTCGCCACCACTGACTGAATTCCTCTGTTAGATTAAAAGCTGTATTTATGGAAATCATATGTAAGACATTAATACTAACATCATCTGGCTTTGGAGAGTTTGAACACTTTTTGTTGTTTTTAACCCAATGCACTGAACCGTCTAAAGCCACTGTTACATTTGTAAGACCTGTTCCTACTCTGAGGCGTATTCGTCTTCAAGGTGCTTAAGGCCACAGTGCTCCTGGAGAAGAAAGTGCAATTACACCGAATAAATCCCCTTTCCCACAAACCTAACCCACTTTCGAGAACCGTCTCGCCCTTTTCTCCAGGAGAGGAATCCAACCCACCTCGTGACCCTACCAGCAAACCTCCTGAAAATCCCTCATAATCAGCACTGCTCCCTGACAGAATCTGTCTCCGCAGCTACTAATGCCGTCATGATAAAGGTGTGCCTCACATCAATCAGATGGGGTAACACTCTAAAAGTAGCCACTTATCAATCAGATCAATAGCACCCAGAGAAACCGGGTCTCTGTCACACTTTCGTATGTGAGAGAGGAAATGTCGCAGGGATGAAAGGAAAAAGGGGGGAGAGAGGAGAGGTGAGGACAGGAGAGGAGAGGAGAGGAAAGACGTGGGCACTGAGCAAAAAGATCTCACTTAAGAAAAAAAAAAAAAAAATCGAAGCCCAAGCAAGGAAAGGAGCAGGGGCTGGTGTAGGCAAAGGAGGGAGGGTGGTGGGAGGGAGTGGCCGGGTTGCTATTATAGCTCCTGGAGACTAGGAACTCAATCAGCGGCCAGGCGAGAGGCCCATTGTGCTGTGGTGTAATGGGAACTGTGAGATTTTATTAAGAGAGAGCAATTGCATGTGCTCCTCATCAGGGTTTCCATTGTGGTACTGGTGGTCACAATGACGTCTGGGGAAGATAGAAACAAGGTATTTACTGTCTCACATTTGGAAGAATAGACAGCTCCCCAAAATAAGGTTCCACTTTGACGTCGGGGGCTCTGTTGCCTATAATTGTCATGGCATGCTCTTGTTCGATCTGTTTCCTTCCCAATTCCTCTCACTCTATTATTCCTTCAGCTCTTTGCCATTCTTAGTTCCTCTATTCTCTCTCTCTCTCTCTCTCTCTCTCTCTCTCTTTCACACACACTCTTGCTATTTCATTTCGTTGCTCTTTCATTTGTCTATCACTTTCCCGACTCCCTCTGTCTGGCACTGTGGTGAAACTACACTGCAGAAAGTCACCCTTAGCGAGTTCCCCCCCTTACAGTGATTGCATGCATAGCAAGCCTGTGCTGTGGCTATTTAGAGGAGACAAGTGGAGGGAGCGGAGAGAAAGATGTGGGAGGACAGCACTGTGCGAGAAGGTGTATCAGCTTGAATAGTGATGGACCCAGCTTTGTCAGTTTGATGCCGTCAGAGTCGGTTCCTCCAGGACACAGCCCATAAATATGGCAGCGTAGCGTTTCCCCCCTCAGTCAGTACAGATAACTATAGGTAAAGGGCATGTTGTTGATTGCTCAGTGTTTGCGTACAGCTTCATGGGAGGGAAAGAATAGATTTTCTGTCTGTATAGGTTAAATTATAATTCCCTCACTACTGAGATTCAAGAGACTCCCATTAAGTATGTGGCTGACTCCACCAACAAAAAATGTTGTGTTCTTTTTAAAGACCGTAATGGCTGCTCGCATGCATTTTAGTCTATTAAGTACAAATAGACTTTATATTACTGCTGTTTTTAAACTGTCTGCAGAAAACCAACCAAACAACCAAGAGTTTTGATAGATAATAATTCATTATAGTGCATTACAGAGAGACAATCAGTTGAACTGACAAAAATTTAAATAAGCCAAATCTAATAAGGATATAAGAAATCAACAGTGAGGCATTAAATCCTCCATTTTAAAATCATATCACACGACTTCCTCCTCTACTGCCAATAAATAGAGTCACAATTACTACTAAAACATATACTGGTTTGGGATATTTCCCATAATGACTGATGCTGTTCTTTTTCTTGGGAAAACATAGAGAAAAAACAAAGAACACTTGTGGTCCTTTTGTTTGCTTTTTTGGTCTTTACTACACATTTTCATTCAGTCTGATTTGTCTTGTTTCAGGACCAAGTGTCATTGTCCGTGAAATCACTGCACTTGTTCTAAACTACAGTGTTGTGTCTAAATTATAGAAATCCATGAATCAAGTCAAGCTGAATCATAGACTGCTGCAATTATCCAGTCCAACTGGCAGATTTATTCTCTTGTTTTAGGAAAAGCCTGATTCTGACTGTTACTTGTTAAGATGGACTTTGCAGACTGCCGCCTCATCTGACTGTGAGATGATTTTCTATTGAATTATGAGCCACTATCATCGCTCTCTGTCCCGATCTGGCTCCGTCCTAATGAATCCAAACCTACTACTCTCTGGTCCCAGCCACCATAGCCTTGCCATCACGGACAATCTGATAAAGGGATGAGAGAGGATATCATGTGTTCCTCACACAAATCCTGCCTGTAATCCGTACATTGTTGTTGTTCTACTTCCCTCAATGTAATCTCCTTGCAAGTCCATTCTGCCCCCCACCACCACCAAATCCACCAAATATAGTATATCAAACATCCTGGTCAGTCACAATTTTGGGGAGATAAAGGAAGAGAATTAGGAGCCGGTTAACTGAAAAGAAAATTCTTTTGGAAGAACTTACTTCTCTGTGAGAGAGGGCTGCTGATAATGTTGGAATGTGGCATAATACTAGGACACACGATGGCCATCTGATAATGAGTCAGGGCAGAACAGGATGGGGAGGGGGGGATTACACACCCCTACAGGGATGGGGACCAGCACAGGCCATATGCGGTCCAGTTCCTCATAATCCTATTTGACCACAACACACTTAAAGAAGAAGACATTTGAAGAGTAGAGCGCAGATTGGGGGATTGAAAGATGTGTTTGAAATAAACGGATGACATGGTGTTAAGGACAAATGTTACTTCGATCAACAGATTAATGCTCTACCTTAAGTCCATCAACACAGAGGACAACGAGGAACAAAGCCGCACCAAATGTTGTTTTCTGCGTGATTTTTTTTTCTCTCTCTCTCTCTCTGCCCCCTTCCCCCTCACTAGAGCTGGCTTGATTTTACCAGCCTTACACTCACCAGTGTGTTTATTTCACTGTATGGCACGCTCCATCTGCTCAGTTCTGGGAATGTAAAGTGATTGCTGTCGAGCATAATTTCTCTGATGCAACTGGATATTTGTCGCGAGGGTGCCCCTGGAATGAGCCACCCGAAGCGTGGGTAAAGTTGCTTGCACACATACACACAGGTAACGTTTTGTACCCAAACGCACGCACACAGCCTACAGACACACACTTGAAAACGTGTACTCCATCTTCAACTAGCCTTTATTTTTATCCAGATGCTGACAGTTCCAATCATGTATGGCATCTAAGCCCATTAGCGTCAATAATACGCCTTGACAAAAGGAACAAAAACCTGCAAATGGATGCAGACACGGTGAGAAGCACAGTGAATTAGACTAACTCTGAAAAAGGCGCAATGCAGCACAGCTGACTTAGACTATAAACCTGTAGACGTGAAGCTAAAGCTTTGTTTTCCATGTATGAAAATACTGTGACGTATAAGCATAGTTCACATCTGACATGAAATGCAATAGCTGCACAGACACTTTTGTTAAGACTGGATGCTTGCCCATGATTAACAAGGGAAGAGCCAGGTGTTGTTGAGCCTCAGGGTCAGTTTGGGGCTTTGCTGGCTGGTTGATAGTGGCAAAGCTCCATTGAACACTGTAAACTTGACTGTATGCCACAGGATTCAATTTACAAGCTGTTGGTTTAAGCTGGCACGATGAACCACCCTGTTGTTTGCACCAGGACACGCTGTCTGTATTGGAGGCTTTTTGTCCTGCAGTTAACGAGCACTCTAGTGGGAGAGAAACTGTAATGGCCGATTACAGCTGTGATAATGTTAGACTCTTTTGTGTACTCCTCACAATAGTAGAAAACCTGTCCTCACCGAGAGGAAGGAAAACAAGCGAGGAAAAAATAAACCCTCAGTTTGCAATCCTGCAAAGCCTGCTGCTTTTATGTGATGTGCTGACTGAGGGCTCAGTGCTCTCCGCCTGTGGATCTGGATCCCAGTCAAGGGGATCACGCATGCCCAACACCGCACCAACTCGCTCTCATCCACCTTCGTCTCACCGCCACGCACTCACACATATGCGCGCATACACTCGCTAACAAAGGTGTTCTTAGAGGTACACCAGGGCATTGCTCTGTATTCCTGCTGTATTCTATGATTTAGGTTTATTCAAATTCATAAACAATGCTGCAGGCATTTCTCTGTGTTTCAGAAAATGCCGACTGAATATATTAAATGAATATTCAGAGTTGAGTATCTAATTTTGAAGCACTGGATTAGAAACTAGTTTCAAAACCAACATATGGTAGGCAAGCAACTGAGAAAACAAGTTAGAGACAGCAAAATAATTCAGAGTGGGTCTCACGAATGAACACAAAGAATCTGAGATTTTTGTGAAATCTTGTTGGATATCCGCACATCAGTTGTGTGTAAATACACATATTTCTCCTATACAGTGGAACATATCACACATTTGGTATGAAGCTTCATTGAGCTGCAAAAGAACATCTACTTTCATCTTACAAACGTGCGTATTCACCTGCTCTACAATCCAAGAGAAAACAACAGAGTGCACATAAAATAAAAACAGAAATTTGTAGTAAGCCAAGCATGGGGTGCAGACAGTCAATCTGAAATCTATTCCACTGAGAGATCAAAACTGTTAAGGATAAAGGCTTTGAAGAGCGCCAGAGTGGTGTTTCTGTATCACATCAGGTCCATAGGTGTTTGGGGTGAAGAGCCACTGGTTTTGTTGACAAGACCGAGATGACGGCGTCCGTTAGTGGTGAACAGCGATGAGACTTCAATGCAATTAATCTCTGACTAGAGGCCCTTCAGCTACAGCTACAGTGTCAGGCTGGTGATAAGGTCGTGCCGAGTGACCGGGCTCTGTCTTCAGCTGATTAGTCAAGAGAGTTTACAAAGCTGCCGCAACAGTGGGCAGCCATTTGTCAGACGCCATGTAATTAATCCATTTCCATGGGAGCGTGTTGGAAGTCTGTGGGGATCACTGAGGAGGCCCTTGAAAGGCTATCATTAGACAAAAAAAAAACAGAACTGCGTGACACATACAAGACAAAGACGCAGGGGGATGTTTTGAGTGACACCGAGGTATCTGATGGCTTTCCCAACCCTTTACCTTTCAGAAGAGAGTTGATTAGAGAAAGGCCAAAGATCAGAGTCTGCAGCCGCTGAGGCAGGTGAGAGGGAATTAAAGATGACAAAAAAAGGACTGTTCTCTAAGTGGACACATTTATCTAGTCATCTTAAGGGCAATGCTTTTTTTTTTTTTTTTCCCATGACAGACAATATGTGAGAGTTGCAAATAGTTGACATTTCCAGGAGTAGCAGTCCTGAAGATGTCTTGCACATCACCACAATGATGGGAAAGGTAATTCACACACAGTAGCTCCGGGAGAGAAAGAGACCCATTGACAAGAGAGACAGCTGAGTGGCTGACTGTTATTTGACCCTTAGAATTGAGGTGAAGCCGTGCTATGCTAATAGCCACATTCCCTGTTGATATCATTCCCCACGTCACAAGAGGCGATTTATGCTCAGTAACGGAGAAAATGTTTCCTCAATCACACAGGTGTTTGACACCATGCCTGAGCGCACAATGTTATCTCCAGCCCGACCAGAGAAAACAGATGTCCAGTCTCTCCCTATACTACAGCATCCCGCTCCCACCGGGCATGCACAAAGTCACCCAGTCACCCACGCATTAAAGAGAGGCAGCTGCCAGAGCATTAGTGTCCAGAAATTCAGTAGAGAGACAGACATAAACAAGCATGACAGTTGGTTTTGGGGATGCAAGGAACGCTGATTGACAGTGCTCTGTCGGCCGGATTAGAGACGTTCATTTCGTCCTGAACTCAATTATATTTTACAAAGGCTGACATCCCCAGTTAATTGCAGCCTTTCCACATGAGGGAATTATTTGCACTTCTCAATTCCCTGGCCATGTGTACTCTGTTCCGCATGTACAGGCTTCATCTAATATGTGGAAATATTGCAAATTAGATCAGTCGAAAAAGAAAAAGGGGGGGGAAAAAAATCTGGGAAAAGAAAAAAAAAACTTAGGGAAGTGTCGAGAGGCAGAAAGGAGAGAAACGCTGGTACAACTTCAAGAGAGAAGCGTCTGGGTGAGTAGTCTGCCTGGGTCTCTCAAGTGTCTCTGGATCTTAGCTCTGAGACAGCTTAGTTCAGAGACAGATCCAAAGTGACAGCATTGTGATGATTGACGCGGTGATGAAGAGGAGATGAGGAGAGGAAGAGAGGAGAAAAAGGTTGTGCAGCGCCAATGGCTCCGCCGTAATGAAAATGTGAGTCTTGCCCGTGGAAGGATGTGACAGGAATCCCAGACTGGGCTTATGCTGAGGAGGTAATGTCGGGGAGGTAATGTCAATGAAGCCCACGGGCCCCATGTACAGGAATGCCTGCGTGTGCATGCCTACATGTGTGTGCATACGTTAGTGTTTATGTGTGGCTGGGGGAGGAGAGGTGAAGTGAAAAAACTCTGGGGATGTATAGCCTGGATCGCCCAGCCATTTCTATTTCACCCTGACTCCTCTCACTAGACATCCCTTGGTTAACATGTGTCACCACACACAGTCAGATTACCAGGCCTCTAATCCACCTCTGAGGCTGACTGGGTGGGTGAGAGGGCCACGGATGATCTGCCACACCAGGAATAATCCTGCACCTAGCATTTCCTGAGTGAGAGGGTGGTGGCATATGTTGTTGCTTTCCTTACTGCCACTGCTGCTGCATGTGCGAGGTGCCGTGCAGCCTTGGATTAGGTTTGTTGCACTGGCTGACATGTGGACAGACATCTGTCAGCAAGATGTGCTAAACCAAAGCGCTACCCAGGACCGTATCTCTCTGCTACCCTTGGGCTGTCCCTGAGTGGCGGGCAGCTAATCCTGTATCATTGTTTTGTGGTTTTGTTTGTTACAATGGGTATCAGTGACATCACTGGTGTTGACATCAGCTCACCAGCAAACATCACCAGTGTTTATCTTTGTCTGTGAGATACTGGGTGAAAAACACTCGCAGATGGGCACACGCCGCTGCCAATGAGATAGCACGGTAAATAGGTAGACAGGAAATATTTACTGATAATAATCTCATCAAATAGATGAATGGAGGTTCTCTTTTCTCAACAATAAACATATTCTCTGTTGTTTTAGACTTTTAGGATTACTAAAATAATACATTCTATATCTATCCTGGCAAATGCACTGAGATAAGCCTGCATTAAAAAATAGCTGTTTAAATGTGCACACAGACGAAGAGGGAATGGCTCTCAGAGTGCTACAGATAAAGCAATGATACATTCTATATATGATGATAGTGTGTCTGTGTGGAACGACTCATTCACTGCGTGTGCCTGGGATATGCTGCCTCTTGCAGGGACACTTGACACTGATTCTTCATTTGGTCATTGTGACCCTGACATGTTGCCAAGTCCAAGTCCAGATAAGACCACCGATATAATGCTATGGCTATGTCAGATCATCAGAGGGCTGTTATAGTTTTTTCAACTGACACAAGAAAAGAAAGGGCAATTCTTTTTTGGGGTATAAAGCATTCTGCTTGTATCAAGTCTTAAATAAAAAGGATTTCTCTATTATTATTTTGATTTCATATTTTTATTTGGCAGTTTCACAGCACAGAACTGCAAGGCCATACAGCAGGTGGTGAGAGCAGCCCAAACCAATGCTAGAATAGCCTTGCCAATGCTGGACAGGCATCTGCTAGGCTGGGGTCATCAGGAGGGGCTGCAACATAGGACAGTAGCCACCCACAACATAACTTATTCCATCCTACTCCTGCCATCAAGAAGTTACAGGAGTGTAACAGCAAGAATAAGACTGAACAACAGTTTTTACCCACAGGCCATCAGGCTTGGGAATGACACACACACTTGAGACCTTGAGAGGTGCAAGAATTCACCCCACCCTGCCCACACACACACTGAGCGACACATACATGCGGACACAAACCACTACGGAGAACTACGGAGAACCTCCGCAGACTTTGCACAAACTTTACATTTCATTTCATTCGTTTTTTCTCTTTTCCTGCGGTATAATGACATCTGTTTGCCGGGAGGTTTTGCAGATAAAGAATTTCATCGCGTTGTGTCACAGATAATAATAAAGTTTGAATTGAAGTGTACTTTTATTTATTTAGTGTAAATTGTATTTATTCAGTAGTAGAACTTGGTAAGAAAAACTTGCTCTGCATCGATAGGGGTCAGAAGGAGAGCAGGGCAGCGGGGCAGCAGGACAGGTCAGGCCTCCACCAAGAGCGGGGGCTCCCTGCTGCTGAACTCCACTCTGATTAAGACAGGCCAATCACTCTTTAGTGTCGGCGTCAGGTCTGCTAAGGACACAGCCTCTGTCTCACCTTAGAGAAGTGGAACGGCTGGCCAGAGTGGCAGCGGGCCAACGCCGGTTCATCCAACTGCCCATTAGCAGGAGTGAAACAGTGAAGCCCAACCTCAGGAGACCCCCTAACTCAATCCAGGGCCAAACCACTTGCTTACAAAGCTCGAGCAGCTTCGGATTAGTCTTAGAGTGCCGTTGCCGTAATGATGTAAACAATTCATACTGGTATCATTCTGAGAGAAAGAATTATTTTGAAAGTCATTGTTCTGTCATTGTTTTGAGTGTGGGTGTTGCTCTCCATCTGGGAGATAGGGAAGTCATTAACCGAGCACAGCCAGTTTCCAATCACTGTAAAAGTAGTGGTGAAATTGTTGGAAATTACATAAAACTGGTGTCTATAAAATCCATGCAGCAGCACTTATAAGCTTCCACTCCAGATGTTGCTCAAGTTCCACTCATCAAGTGACTTCTAGATGTATAAGACTGTCAGGAAAAAAAAAAAATCTACTTGATAACTACTCTGGCAGCCTTTAACTACACCATAGTGTGGCCTCAGCGGTTATCACAATATATGAATGATGTAGACGTTTAGCATGATAGAGTGGTTGAGCTTGGCGAGGCGGGGACACGTAATATATTCTCTATGTGTTCAGGCCGAGCTGTTCAAACACTATCTTTATGGTTGGATGTGTCTCGGGGGATGGCAATGCAGAGGTTAGACACAGAGACACAGATTGAAGACTGGCCACCTCTCCGCTACAGGGCCTGGCCACCAACCTCACAGAATTTTTAATGGCACACTAAAATGCTGCGTAAAGACTAAATTGCTGCCCTCAATGGGCAACAGATGATGGAATTAAAGAGATTTAGAGCTGTGGGGGAAATGGGCTGCGTGTGTTTGATGTGGGCATGGGAACGAGGGAAGAGAGGAAAGAGGGCAGCAGAGCAAACCAAGGCAGCATCTGGCCCTTGTAGGGACGACACAGCTCTCTGGGAAGTCTCTATGGAGCGAGAAAGGGGCTGACTGATAGCTCTTTCTATGTGCGCAGGCTGGCACTCAGCTACTAGTAACACCTGCTGCACCCATATGGCACGACAATATCACCCATCACCTAAACAAAACTGGAACATGTGAGGCGTAAAAAAGTTATAAATGCAAAATTGCTGAAGCCGCCACACAAAAACACTCATTCCAACCCTACCCCTACTCCAGGTAACCATAGCAACCCCTCACCTGTCGTCTCCTCGACAAGAATAGGCAGACAGCCAGGTCAGAGTGACACATTTTCTCTAACTCGCAAACACAGGATGATTTTTTATGTGCTGTGCAGTCCCCCGTACTCTCTCACATTCCCTCCTGAGCATAAGCAGACACACACAGTCTACTCTTTACACATCAGATTTATCATCTGCCTTTTCTCTTGTCTCTGCTGTGCTTTCTCTTCTGTCTCTCATTCACCGACACTTGTACTGCCACCGATGCATACACAGACACATACTCACGATAACACTTTTCAGCTTCACTACTCTCGCCACAGGAAGCTGGCAAAATGCCGTCTGTCGCCCACCAAAATGGCAACAGTTATCCTGACCTGGCATATTCTGAGCCCAAGTGAAAATGCGGCCCAGTATAAAAGGCCGGTGCGCTGCTGCAGCAGCCTCTCTATTCACTAGAGACAAAACCTGGATCTGTGGTATGATCTGGCCGGCTGGATGTATGAATAGAGCCAGCAATCCAGCGATGACAGACCCTGTTAACCCTCATACTATGAGGCTCCGCCTGGCAGTATACAACATAAATGGAGAGGGAGGTGCTGGTGCTAGAGAGGACGTAGACATAAAAACTAAAAAAAAAAAATAAAAAAAAAATAAAAAAAATGGCACTGATGATGACAGCTCTGTGTTGCGAATGCACTCGTGATAGAGCCATGCGCTGCATAAAAGGACTCGGGATCCCAGACACACAACTGCAATATACAGAGCGACAAGCAGTTGCTGAAAACTCCAGCAGAAATTTACTAACCGCAGCCTCATCCCTCACAACTCTCCCACACAAACTATTGCTTTTATCTCATCCCAAGTGTGGAGGGAAGTTAAAAATAATTCAGAGAAGAAAGGGGGGCCAGCAGACTGACACATTCAAACAAGCTCTGGTGTTAGGGATGAAGCTCAAGCACAGAGGCTGTTGATAAGTTAGGATGGGACAGGCTTTATCCCGGGTGATAAGAGGGGGATGGGCCTCACCACCTTGGCTCTCATTTTCCCGCCGCTTTCATCTCGCTGCACACCGCAGACCCAGTGACTCACCCAGTGAGCAAAAACACAGCCAAAACCAATAGCCGGCAGATAGCATCTCTTACGCTAACAAGCTTTTCACTTGGGGATACCATCAGCTCCCTGGTTTTCTCATACAGCTAATTAGGGATGGACTCAGAAGCAGACCTGCAGCTATCTATCCACCCTGTTTTTATCCCCTCTCCTTTTAGTCTTTATCAAATCTGCTGCTTGCCTCTGCCCTTCCTCTCTGTCTCTGTCACACTCTTTCTGTCTCACTCTCTCTTTCTTACACACACACACACACACACACACACACACATAGACACACACTTCCGTCTCAATTCAGTCCACACTCCATTCACTCTATGCTTCTATCTACCTCTCCATCTTCCAATCTACTACCATTGCTGCCATCACTGCCACGGTGTCCAGCCCAAGGCCACTACTGCCTCTTAATCCCATTAGACCAAACACAATCAATTATCCAGCCAGCCATAAGGATCTGAGAGCATTAAAAGGTTAGCTCAGGAGATTTAAAGCCATTGATGACTATGACAGCAATGCACTCCTCGCCCTCCATTCCCTTGAGCTCTCCCTGCCTTACCAGCGTGTTAGTGTCTGCGTATGTGTGTGTGTGTATGCGTGTCAGCGCATGTTCATCAACATGACACCCCGGCACCAGCTTGAGCCACAATGCATTGCTTGCGGATTTTTAATCATGTCCCTGCAAGTCCCGGCAAATTACTGCCTTGTGATGGTAATCGATAAAGCGATAAATGCAGCCAGGCACTGCAGCTGCTGGAGTGAAGAAATACCGCTGCGGCCACTGGTTGAGTCCCCCCCACCCCATAATCTGATCCCCTCTTGCCGAGAGTAAGGGGGGAAAAACTAGAAAGAAAGACTTTCTTCTTCAAAACAGAAGAAGCACAACGTGTGGGATGGGGGGTGGGGACGCAGAGTTGTGGAGACACAGGTGCAGGTCAATCAATGCTATCAGGCTAGATAGACTGATATAATCATATTGTAATCCCGCCTCCCCCTACTCCTGCCTGTCCATAAACTCCATGGCCCTGTGCCGCTTCATTCATCGCTTCATCTAATTCTCTCACTCCCTCCCCCTTTATCTTCCCCGTACACTCCTCTCCTACATGCTCTCCTCACTGACTCGTTCCTTCTCAGGCAAGAAAATTAAATATGATCATTCCTCTTCAAAGGCACCACTATTAGACACATAATGAATATTCAGTTAATGTAGCAGAGAGAAGAGACTGTGAGTAACAGAAATAAGTGACAAGAAATGAAGGTGGAACTCTTGAACTCATTTTCAACACCCTAACAGCACAAGTACAATAATCAAATGAATGTACACTGGCATGTCATTTCCCTTACAGATTTTATAGGCAAATAACACGAAACATTAATTATCACAAATACCTTATTACCATGAATGAACATCCCTGTGACATTTAACGATGTGATTGTAGATCCACCTCATCAGAGTCCAATACATCATTTATGGCTCATTAATATTTCCAGTGATGAATCATTGATTACGAGGCTATTATGAAATACTTCCTCAAATCTCATGTCCCTGGTGCGACCTCCGCTGTAAAATCATTTGGCTCAGGCTTGAAAGGCGCAGGAGCACTTGTGGCTCTAACTTTAACTCCTCTCCTAAGGACTTGTCAGTCTGTGTTCCAGATGCAGCTGCCAGGGACCCTTTCCGCTGGGATTCAAATGTGTTTCCTCATGCAGACACGACAGCCACTTTCCAATTTGAACTTCATCTTAAACCACCTATTTCTGCTGCCGGTGCCGGTGATTGAAATATGAAACCCTGCATATATACAGGCCATTACAGCAAACGCAAGGCCCCAGCTGCTGTCTGTCTGCCCAGGGAAGTGAGAGGAGAAGAAACAACAGGGATCAGCTTCAGCCGGAACACATTTCTATTTATTTATTATTCAATAACGTTGAATTGGCCCCTGACCCCCCCCCCACACACACACACCTGTCTCTTATACACATCTTAGGAAGACAAGCACGACGACATGATCACCAAGGATCGCCATAGTCCATGCTACG